>WNWK01000953.1:0-349547 GCA_009830355.1 Cherax destructor
TAGTAAATAAGTTTATTCAGGTATACACAAATACATTTACAGATTATCATACATAGCAGCATATGAGTAGAGAACCTAGGATAACCCAAAAGTCAGACAGAGTGACTTATTTCCATTGGGTCTGTTAAATTCGCTTGTGAAACTCCTCACCATTTCACTTCTACCCACCCAAATTCTGGAGTTCATCAAACCACTCCGTTTTACTTTTGGTAATAAAACAAAACTGTACCACCTCTCCAGAACCAATTTCAAGAAATTTGAGAGCGGCTCTTCCTCAAATGCTCCACGCTAAATAGCACCTACAACTGAGCTGCCTCTGTTGTCCCCACCTGCGACCAAGCCTGCTGCAAGCTACCCAAGAATGAAGACTTCCACCAACTAAGAACGATGTATTCTCGTCCTCAGACTACCCCTCCTGCTTCTCCAGTCCGCCGCACGAGCACCTAGCTGCTGGGTTAAGCCCTGGCATTATCTCTTCTACTCATAACCTTCCTCCCGCCAATCTACCTAACCCCTATCTCCACTTCCCGCTCACCCCACAAGGGTCGTACCTAAACTTTCTTGTCTTGGACAATCCCGATAATTATAAAACAAATATACAACCATAAGAGAAAAAACATCGACACCGCTCTAACTGAATGGTTTCAGTACTAGCTATGAAGAATAAATTTCTGCTCTCCAGACTCAACATTGCCACCACCTGGACCTTGACTACCATTTCGTAATTACATGCACTCCAGGAAGTGAATGTAAGTTGCTCCACTTTGATCCCAGTTACTGGGCTCCGTGTTTAACTAAGTTTAGTGCTATTTGGTCTCCCCCTCCTCCCTCAACCTCTCTCAACATACCGTACATGTGACCCTCCTTCAGCACACGTGTGACCCTCCTTCCTCGCAAGACATGTGACACCCTTCCTATCAATACGTGTGACCCCACTCCCTCTCAATACGTTTGACCCCCTCCCTCTCAATACGTTTGACCCCCTTTCCCCCTCAATACATTTGCCCCCGTCCCTCTCAATATGTTTGACCCCCTCCCTCTCAATACGTTTGACCCCCTCCCTCTCAGTACGTTTGACCCCCTCCCTCTCAGTACGTTTGACCCCTTCCCTCTCAGTACGTTTGACCCCTTCCCTCTCAGTACGTTTGACCCCTTCCCTCTAAATACATTTAACCCCCTTCCCTCTCAATACGTTTGACTCCCTCCCTCTCAATACGTTTGACCCCCTCCCTCTCAATACGTTTGACCCCCTCCCTCTCAATACGTTTGACCCCCTCCCTCTCAATACGTTTTACCCCCTCCCTCCAATACGTTGACCCTCCTCCTTCCAATACGTGTGACCCCTCCTCCCTCGCAAACGTTGACCCCTCCTCCCTCCAATACGTGTGACCCCTCTCCCTCCAACACGTGTGACCCCCTCCTCCTGCAACACGTGTACCCTCCTCCCTCAACACGTTGACCCCCTCCCTCTCAACACGTGTGACCCCCTCCTCCCTCCAACACGTGTGACCCCCTCCTCCCTCTGCAACACGTGTGACCCCCTCCTCCCTCGCAACACGTGTGACCCCCTCCTCCCTCTCGCAACACGTGTGACCCCCTCCTCCCTCCAACACGTGTGACCCCCTCCTCCCTCGCAACACGTGTGACCCCCTCCTCCCTCGCAACACGTGTGACCCCCTCCTCCCTCGCAACACGTGTGACCCCCTCCTCCCTCGCAACACGTGTGACCCCCCTCCTCCCTCGCAACACGTGTGACCCCCTCCTCCCTCGCAACACGTGTGACCCCCTCCTCCCTCGCAACACGTGTGACCCCCTCCTCCCTCGCAACACGTGTGACCCCCTCCTCCCTCGCAACACGTGTGACCCCCTCCTCCCTCGCAACACGTGGACCCCCTCCTCCCTCGCAACACACGTGTGACCCCCTCCTCCCTCGCAACACGTGTGACCCCCTCCTCGAACGTGGACCCTCCCTCGAAACACGTGTGACCCCCTCCCTCGAAACACGTGTGACCCCCTCCCTCGAAACACGTGTGACCCTCCCTCGAAACACGTGTGACCCCCTCCTCCCTCC
Organism: Cherax destructor; assembly: GCA_009830355.1. Lineage (NCBI taxonomy): Eukaryota > Metazoa > Arthropoda > Malacostraca > Decapoda > Parastacidae > Cherax > Cherax destructor. Next base: position 2,072 of record WNWK01000953.1, read on the forward strand.
GAAACACGTGTGACCCCCTCCTCCTCGAAACACGTGCCCCTCCGAAACGTGACCCCCTCCTCCCTCGCAACACGTGTGACCCCCTCCTCCCTCGCAACACTGTGACCCCCTCCTCCCTCGCAACACGTGTGACCCCCTCCTCCCTCGCAACACGTGTGACCCCCTCCTCCCTCGCAACACGTGTGACCCCCTCCTCCTTCGCAACACGTGTGACCCCCTCCTCCTTCGCAACACGTGTGACCCCCTCCTTCGCAACACGTGTGACCCCCTCCTCCTTCGCAACACGTGTGACCCCCTCCTCTCTCGAAACACGTGATCCTCCTCACTCAAAACACACGTGACTCATAGATTTGATACTATATACACCCACACTCTTGTCTGGTATGCCGGAGATCTCTCACAGCGATCGAAATATTGTCTTTTATTTATTTTGTATTTTTCTCGGTGGATAATATTCCATATTTATACGAGCTCAGGATAAGTGGGTGAGATGCTGTCAACAAATTTTGCTGAGAACAAGAAAAAGTTTTGGAGTGAGATTAATAAGATGAGAAAGCCTAAGGAACGAGTGGACTTGACAGTTAAAAATAGGAGAGAAGAGTTATTAGATGTAGAAGTGGTGGTATGGGCAGGAAGGAGGGAATATTATGAGGAACTGTAAAATGTTGTTGAATATAGGGAAGCTGAAATTTCGTGCATTGGTCAGAGATATATAATATCTTGTAGAAGTGAAGGAGAGCTAGAGGTGTCTGGGGAAGAGGGGGTGCGTGAGGCAGTGGGTAGAATGAAAAAGTAAAGCAAATGGGATTGATACAGTCAAGACAGAAATGTTAAAATCAGGTCCCCGGGGATATAGTTTTGAAATGGTTGGTGCTTTTATTTAATAAATGTATGGAAGAGGGTAAGGTATCTAGGGAGTGAAATAGAGCATGCATAGTTCCTTTGTATAAAGGCAAACGGCACAAAAGAGTGTAAAAATTATAAAGGAATAAACCTGTTGAGTACACCTGGTAAGGTATATGGTAGTTATTATTGAAAGAATTAAGAGTAAGATGGAGAGTAGGATAGCAGATGAACAAGGAGGGTTTAGGAAGGGTAGGGAATGAGTAGACCAAGTGTTTACAGTGAAGCATACAAATGAAGAGTATTTAGATAAAGGTAAAGAGGTTTTCGTTGCATTTCTGGATTTGGAAATGTCATATGATAGGGTGGACAGGAAAGCAATGTGGCAGATGTTGCAAGTGTAAAGAATAGGTGGTAGGTTACTGAAAGCAGTAAAGAGTTTTTATAAGGATAATGGCTCAGGTTAAAGTATATAGGAAAGCGGGAGATTATTTCCCAGTGAAAGTAGGCCTTAGACAGGGATGTGTGATGTCATGGTTGTTCAATATATTTATAGATGGGGTTGAGAGAGAAGTGAATGCTCAGGTGTTTGCAAAGAGGTGTGGGATTAAAAGAAAAAGAATCTAACACTACGTGGGAGTTGTCAGTTGCTTTTTGCTGATGACACTGTGCTTTTGGGAGATTCTGAAAAGAAGTTGCAGAGGTTGGTGGACGAGTTTGGGAGGGTATGTAAAAGAAGGAAACTAAAAGTGAACATAGGAAAGAACAAGGTTAGATAGGAGTGGGTGGAAGCAAATGGTTTTTATGAAGCTTGATTCAATTACATTTCTTTCAAAAATAGTGTTGATTTAATATGAATAATAGCTTAGGGTTATATAAATTAGATTAATTTATAATTAATAAAATTTGGGAAGAGTTTAATGTTTCGTCATTTTGTACAAGCTGGCTGTTTTGATTGCCTTGATGGTCGAGAAAATAGATTATTTGAGAACTTATTGTCAGTCACTATTTAAGTCCATTTCGAGTCAAATCTTATTGAGACATTATGAGCACTTTCAGCACACATACACTTGTATATATTTGTATTATTCGTATTATAGTATTATAGTATTATTGTATTATAGTAAAGTATTCACGATTTGTACTGTTCGAAAAGTGCCCTCAGCACTATATTACCACACACACACACACACACACACACACACACACACACACACACACACAGCCCGTATGCTGCAGCATACGGGCGGCTGGCAAACCTAAGAATAGCGTTCCAATACCTCACCAAGGAATCATTCAAGACTCTGTACACCATATACGTCAGGCCCATACTGGAGTATGCAGCACCAGTTTGGAACACACACCTGGTCAAGCACGTCAAGAAATTAGAGAAAGTGCAAAGGTTTGCAACAAGACTAGTCCCAGAGCTAAGGGGATTGTCCTACGAAGAAGGTTAAGGAAATCGGCCTGACGACACTAGAGGACAGGAGGGTTAGGGGAGACATGATAACGACATATAAAATACTGCGAGGAATAGATAAGGTGGACAGAGACAAGATGTTCCAGAAGGGGACACAGAAACAAGGGGTCACAATTGAAAGTTGAAGACTCTATGAGTCAAAGGATGTTAGGAAGTATTTCTTCAGTCATAGAGTTGTCAGGAAGTGGAATAGCTTGGAAAGCGACATAGTGGAGGCAGGAACCATACATAGTTTTAAGACTAGGTTTGATAAAGCTCATGGAGCAGGGAGAGAGAGGACCTAGTAGCAATCAGTGAAGAGGCGGGGCCAGGAGCTATGACTCGACCCCTGCAACCACAAATAGGTGAGTACAAATAGGTGAGTACACACACACACTCGGTAAACGAGATGATGGAATATATGACAACAATTTGCACGGAAGCTGAGGGGAGGTTTATACCCAAGGGTAACAGGAAAAGCGAAAAAGCCAGGATGAGCCCATGGTTCACCCAAAGGTGCAGGGAAGCCAAAACCAAGTGTGCCAGGGAATGGAAGAAGTATAGAAGGCAAAGGACCCAGGAGAATAAGGAGAGCAGTCGTAGAGCCAGAAATGAATATGCACAGGTAAGAAGGAAGCCCAAAGACAATACGAAAATGACATAGCAGCGAAAGCAAAATCTGACCCAAAGCTGTTGTACAGCCACATCAGGAGGAGAACAACAGTCAAGGACCAGGTGATCAGGCTGAGGAAGGAAGGAGGGGAGGTCACAAGAAATGACCACGAAGTGTGTGAGGAGCTCAACATGAGATTCAAAGAGGTGTTCACAGAGGAGATAGAAGGGCCTCCAGAAAGGAGGAGAGGTAGGGTACACCATCAGGTGCTGGACACGATACACACAACTGAGGAGGAAGTGAAGAGGCTACTAAGCGAGCTAGATACCTCAAAGGCGATGGGGCCGGACAATATTTCTCCATGGGTCCTGAGAGAGGGAGCAGAGGAGCTATGTGTACCCCTAACAACAATCTTCAACACATCTATCGAAACAGGGCAACTACCAGAGGTATGGAAGACAGCAAATGTAGTTCCAATTTTTAAAAAAGGAGACAGAAACGTAGCACTAAACTACAGACCAGTGTCACTGACATGTATAGTATACAAGGTCATGGAGAAGATTATCAGGAGAAGAGTGGTGGAGCACCTAGAAAGGAATGAGCTTATCAACGACGGCCAACATGGTTTCAGGGATGGGAAATCCTGTGTCACAAACCTACTGGAGTTCTATGACAGGGTGACAGCAGTAAGACAAGAGAGAGAGGGGTGGGTAGATTGCATATTCTTGGACTGTAAGAAGGCGTTTGACACAGTCCCACACAAGAGATTAGTGCAGAAGCTGGAGGACCAGACAGGAATAACAGGGAAGGCACTACAATGGATCAGGGAATACCTGTCAGGAAGACAGCAGCGAGTCATGGTCCGTGGCGAGGTGTCAGAGTGGGCGCCGGTGACGAGTGGGGTTCCACAGGGGTCAGTCCTAGGACCGGTGCTGTTTCTGGTGTTTGTGAACGACATGACGGAAGAAATAGACTCCGAAGTGTCCCTGTTTGCAGATGATGTGAAGTTGATGAGAAGAATTCAATTGGAAGAGGACCAGGCAGAACTACAAAGGGATCTGGACAGGCTGCAAGCCTGGTCCAGCAATTGGCTCCTGGAGTTCAACCCAACCAAGTGCAAAGTCATGAAGATTGGGGAAGGGCAAAGAAGACCGCAGACGGAATACAGTCTATGGGGCCAGAGACTACAAACCTCAATCCCTTGGGGTGAGTATAACACCAGGCACATCTGAGGCGCACATCAACCAAATAACTGCTGCAGCATACTGGCGCCTAGCAAACCTAAGAACAGCATTCCGACATCTTAATAAAGAATCGTTGAGGACCCTGTACACTGTGTACGTTAGGCCCATACTGGAGTATGTAGCACCAGTTTGGAACCCACACCTAGCCAAGCACGTAAAGAAGCTAGAGAAAGTGCAAAGGTTTGCAACAAGACTAGTCCCGGAGCTAAGGGGTATGTCCTACGAGGAGAGGTTAAGGGAAATCGACCTGACGACACTGGAGGACAGGAGAGATAGGGGGGACATGATAACGACATAAAATACTGAGAGGAATTGACAAGGTTGACAGAGACAGAATGTTCCAAAGATGGGACACAGCAACAAGGGGACACAGTTGGAAGTTGAAGACTCAGATGAATCACAGGGATGTTAGGAAGTATTTCTTCAGTCACAGAGTAGTCGGGAAGTGGAATAGCTTGGGAAGCGATGTAGTGGAGGCAGGTTCCATACACAGCTTTAAGAAGAGGTATGATAAAGCTCATGGCGCAGGGAGAGTGACCCAGTAGCGGCCAGTGAAGAGGCGGGGCCAGGAGCTATGTCTCGACCCCTGCAACCACAACTAGGTGAGTACACACACACACACACACACACACCTTGAAAGGAATGATCTTATCAACGACGGCCAACACGGTTTCAGGGACGGGAAATCCTGTGTCACGAACCTACTGGAGTTCTACGACAGGGTGACAGCAGTAAGACAAGAGAGAGAGGGGTAGGTAGATTGCATATTCTTGGACTGTAAGAAGGCGTTTGACACAATTCCACACAAGAGATTAGTGCAGAAGCTGGAGGACCAGGCAGGGGTAACAGGGAAGGCACTACAATGGATCGGGGAATACCTGTCAGGAAGACAGCAGCGAGTCATGGTACGTGGCGAGGTATCAGAGTGGGCGCCGGTGACGAGTGGGGTTCCACAGGGGTCAGTCCTAGGACCGGTGCTGTTTCTGGTATTTGTGAACGACATGACGGAAGGAATAGACTCCGAAGTGTCCCTGTTTCCAGATGATGTGAAGTTGATGAGAAGAATTCAATCGGAAGAGAACAGGCTGCAAGCCTGTTCCAGCAATTGGCTCCTGGAGTTCAACCCCACCAAGTGCAAAGTCATGAAGATTGGGGAAGGGCAAAGAAGACCGCAGACGGAGTACAGTCTAGGGGGCCAGAGACTACAAACCTCATTCAAGGAAAAAGATCTTGGGGTGAGTATAACACCTGGCACATCTCCTGAGACGCACATCAACCAAATAACTGCTGCAGCATACGGGCGCCTAGCTAACCTAAGAACAGCATTCCAACATCTTAATAAAGAATCGTTCAGGACCCTTTACACTGTGTACGTTAGGCCCATACTGGAGTATGCAGCACCAGTTTGGAACCCACATCTAGCCAAGCACGTAAAGAAGCTAGAGAAAGTGCAAAGGTTTGCAACAAGACTAGTCCCGGAGCTAAGGGGTATGTCCTACGAGGAGAGGTTAAGGGAAATCGACCTGACGACACTGGAGGACAGGAGAGATAGGGGGGACATGATAACGACATATAAGATACTGAGAGGAATAAAGAAGGTGGACAGAGACAGAATGTTCCAGAGATGGGACACAGCAACAAGGGGACACAGTTGGAAGTTGAAGACTCAGATGAATCACAGGGATGTTAGGAAGTATTTCTTCAGTCATAGAGTGGTCGGGAAGTGGAATAGCTTGGGAAGCGATGTAGGGAGGCAGGTTCCATACATAGCTTTAAGGAGAGGTATGATAACGCTCATGGAGCAGGGAGCGTGACCCAGTAGCGGCCAGTGAAGAGGCGGGGCCAGGAGCTATGACTCGACCCCTGCAACCACAACTAGGTGAGTACACACACACACACACACACACACACACACACACACACACATATATATATATATATATATATATATAATAGACGTGCCGAATAGGTAAAACTTGCGATTTTGGCTTAAATAGCAACGCTCTTCTTGCCGAATAAGGCAAACGAAAAATTGTGTTTGCAATAATTTCGCAAAAATCATTCTGAACATAGCGGAAAAAAAAATATTTCATTATGTTTATTTATTAATAAATTATTGTAAACTTATCTAATATATATTTAGTTGGATTAGGCTAAATTAAATTTCGCTTGTTATAATAAGTTTAGGTAAGTTTTCTAATTTTTTTTTGTACAAAATTATTAGTTTTTACATTAACATAAATGAAAAAAATATATCTTTAAACGCGTCGGTCTGGAGTTTTATGACTATCTGACCGCGAGTTCTATCCCCACCCGTGGTATGGTTTGTTTGCAGTCGTGTCATTACGATTTCGTGAGTCAGATAAGACTGGCGCTTGCATGATCTAAAAAAATAATTTCAATGCGATGTGTAAGCGAGCCCCGCCTGATCAATATATTTTTCACATGTTTTGTTTTTCAATGGTATACCATATTTCTCAAAAACTTATGGCATATTCGATATCAGCACCACAAACTTACCCTAAAAACAGTGTAATGTCATGGGCCAGAAAATGAGTGTTGACCAGTGATTAGTGGTGCCCTGGTATGTTTGATTGGTGGTGCCCTGGTATGTTTGATTGGTGGTGCCCTGGTATGTTTGATTGGTGGTGCCCTGGTATGTTTGATTGGTGGTGCCTTGGTATGTTTGATTGGTGGTGCCTTGGTATGTTTGATTGGTGGTGCCCTGGTATGTTTGATTGGTGGTGCCCTGGTATGTTTGATTGGTGGTGCCCTGGTATGTTTGATTGGTATTGCTCTGGTATGTTTGATTGGTGGTGCCCTGGTATGTTTGATTGGTATTGCTCTGATATGTTTGATTGGTGGTACCCTGGTATGTTTGATTGGTGGTGCCCTGGTATGTTTGATTGGTGGTGCCCTGGTATGTTTGATTGGTGGTGCCCTGGTATGTTTGATTGGTGGTGCCCTGGTATGTTTGATTGGTGGTGCCCTGGTATGTTTGATTGGTGGTGCCCTGGTATGTTTGATTGGTGGTGCCCTGGTATGTTTGATTGGTGGTGCCCTGGTATGTTGATTGGTGGTGCCCTGGTATGTTTGATTGGTGGTGCCCTGGTATGTTTGATTGGTGGTGCCCTGGTAGGGTTGATTGGTGGTGCCCTGGTATGTGTTGATTGGTGGTGCCCTGGTATGTTTGATTGGTGGTGCCCTGGTATGTTTGATTGGTGGTGCCCTGGTATGTTTGATTGGTGGTGCCCTGGTATGTTTGATTGGTGGTGCCCTGGTATGTTTGATTGGTGGTGCCCTGGTATGTTTGATTGGCCCTGGTATGTGATTGGGGTCCCTGGTATGTTTGGTGGTGCCCTGGTATGTTTGGTGGTGCCCTGGTATGTATTGGTGGTGCCCTGGTATGGTTGATTGGTGGTGCCCTGGTATGGTTTGATTGGTGGTGGCCCTGGTAGGGTTGATTGGTGGTGCCCTGGTATGGTTGATTGGTGGTGCCCTGGTATGGTTGATTGGTGGTGCCCTGGTTTGATTGTGGCCGATGTGGTGGTGCCCTGGTATGGTTGATTGGTGGTGCCCTGGTATGGTTGATTGGTGCCCTGGTATGGTTGATTGGTGGTGCCCTATGGTTGATTGGTGGTGCCCTGGTATGTTTGGTGGTGCCCTGGTATGTTTGCTGGTGCTCTGGTATGTTTGGTGGTGCCCTGTATGGTTGATTGGTGGTGCCCTGGTATGGTTGATTGGTGGTGCCCTGGTATGGTTGATTGGTGGTGCCCTGGTATGGTTGATTGGTGGTGCCCTGGTATGGTTGATTGGTGGTGCCCTGGTATGGTTGATTGGTGGTGCCCTGGTATGGTTGATTGGTGGTGCCCTGGTATGTTTGATTGGTGGTGCCCTGGTATGTTTGGTGGTGCCCTGGTATGTTTGCTGGTGCTCTGGTATGTTTGGTGGTGCCCTGTATGGTTGATTGGTGGTGCCCTGGTATGGTTGATTGGTGGTGCCCTGGTATGTTTGATTGGTGGTACCCTGGTATGTTTGGTGGTGCCCTGGTATGTTTGGTGGTGCCCTGGTATGTTTGAGTGGTGCCCTGGTATGTTGTTGGTGGTGCCCTGGTATGTTGATTGGTGGTGCCCTGGTATGGTTGATTGGTGGTGCCCTGGTATGGTTGATTGGTGGTGCCCTGGTATGGTTGATTGGTGGTGCCCTGGTATGGTTGATTGGTGCCCTGGTATGGTTGATTGGTGGTGCCCTGGTATGGTTGATTGGTGGTGCCCTGGTATGTTTGGTGGTGCCCTGGTATGTTTGCTGGTGCTCTGGTATGTTTGGTGGTGCCCTGTATGGTTGATTGGTGGTGCCCTGGTATGTTTGGTGGTGCCCTGGTATGTTTGATTGGTGGTGCCCTGGTATGTTTGATTGGTGGTGCCCTGGTATGTTTGATTGGTGGTGCCCTGGTATGTTTGATTGGTGGTGCCCTGGTATGTTTGATTGGTGGTGCCCTGGTATGTTTGATTGGTGGAGCCCTGGTATGTTTGATTGGTGGTGCCCTGGTATGTTTGATTGGTGGTGCCCTGGTATGATTGATTGGTGGTGCCCTGGTATGTTTGATTGGTGGTGCCCTGGTATGTTTGATTGGTGGTGCCCTGGTATGATTGATTGGTGGTGCCCTGGTATGTTTGATTGGTGGTGCCCTGGTATGTTTGATTGGTGGTGCCCTGGTATGTTTGATTGGTGGTGCCCTGGTATGTTTGATTGGTGGTGCCCTGGTATGGCTCTCACCGAAGATCCTCTAGCAAATTGTTCATGCATTAAAGGTTCTCTCCTTCCGTTTTTCCTTCTCTCCTTCCGTGTTTCCTCTTCCGTGTTTCTTACTGGCGTCTTTCCTCGCCCTTTTCCTCGCATCTTCCTTCACGCCAGCACAGTGGCTACTTATATAACATTGAGGAGGCTACTTATAATGGAGTACTGTTAATGGAGTGTAGGTGTCATTATGCCACTTTAATCTCCGAGTGGTATAGTAATATTTTGCATTATATAACTGGATTATACTTCCTGAATGGGGAAAGGGGGGGTTGCCTAGATTCGAGTGAGAGGCTCTTGATCCAAGAAACTGGACCTATCCTTCCTTTGGATTGATTCCGCAGAAAAAATGTGAAGAACAGTTTAGAATGAAATATGTGTAACTATCTCCAGCAGCATCTCGAAAATCTCCAGCAGCATCTCGAAAATCTCCAGCAGCATCTCGAAAATCTCCAGCAGCATCTCGAAAATCTCCAGCAGCATCTCGAAAATCTCCAGCAGCATCTCGAAAATCTCCAGCAGCATTCGAATCTCCAGCAGCATCTCGAAAATCTCCAGCAGCATCTCGAAAATCTCCAGCAGCATCTCGAAAATCTCCAGCAGCATCTCGAAAATCTCCAGCAGCATCTCGGAAATCTCCAGCAGCATCTCGGAAATCTCCAGCAGCATCTCGGAAATCTCCAGCAGCATCTCGGAAATCTCCAGCAGCATCTCGGAAATCTCCAGCAGCATCTCGGAAATCTCCAGCAGCATCTCGGAAATCTCCAGCAGCATCTCGGAAATCTCCAGCAGCATCTCGGAAATCTCCAGCAGCATCTCGAAAATCTCCAATAATATCTCGAAAATCTCCAATATCTCGAAAATCTCCAATAAAATCTCCAACAATATGGGTTTTTGCTTGGAAATCACAGACGTGTGAGCAATACTAGCGTGAAAACTTTATTGTATAATTGATTGTTTCGCAGTAACTTAGTCTCCTCAGAATTTGTCAATGAAAGTGGACATACAAATGACAGAGACAAAAAACTAGAAACACATTGGCTGTTATGAACCGTATTAAAATACTAGGCTATCAGCACACTGTCAGAAACGAGGAGAATAACTCTGAAAAATGTTTTAAATCGTTACTAAAGACCTAGAGCAAAGAAATAATGGTCACTTTAACGTTAACACTATGAAGTGTGATTATAGAATATTTAAAAATTACAACAAAGTTGCAAGAATACTTAAGGAGTTCAATAACAGGAGTAACGAAAATAGTAACCGAGTCTCTTAGCTACACAATATTGAAAACCGACAAGATACTCAAAGTGGCATCAGATGTACGTAGACGCATAAAAACTGAACGGATCTGTCATTTCACCGATACCAGGCTGGTGTAGGTGGCTCAGAAGCGTATCCAAAATGAAGAGGTCGTCGTCGGAACGACCACGAGCTAAAACTGTCAACCCAAGGTTAACTATAGGGTGACTGAGTCTCTTCCTTAATAACACTCAATGATAGTTTGATAACTGGAAGTTTTGTTATAATAGTTATTTGTGTTTATGAATTCTGGTTAATTAACGCCTCTTTGTCCTCCTTATGTATGAGGTCTTACAGCATTTATATGGACTTATTACACCATCTTTTACTCGCTGCCTACATTCCATTCTCTGTATTTATATATAGTATAGGAGTCAAGGTTTATTAAGATGTGGCTTGACTGTAAAGACTTTCTAGTCATATTTTCTGATATATAATAAAATATTAAGGTAACTTTAGGATTGAACATAGAGAATAATAGACTTTTACCTAACACGGAGGATTTACTCCCACAATAAATAAATGGAAAAAAATGGCAAACTCTTTCTGGATCTGTTTTTACAGGAACAAAACCTTGGACTTTAATTTTTGAAAATTTATCTTGCATAATATAGTAATTTACTATTCACGAAATCATATACAAATTATAAAAGATCATTTCTCAACACTGACATGAAGAATGAAAAATGTTTACATATAAACATACTTGAAACTAGAGTTTCAAGAATGACTATAATCATCTTAGCTGAGTAATAAAACACAATACACAATGACGAGTAAACTCAGATTTAATTCTCACGGTTCACTTTCTGGGGACACTTTCTAGAGAAAGTCTGTCCCCAGTAGGAAAGTCTTCACTATCTAAGAGTTTGCAATATTAGTCCTTTTCCCATATAAACAGAACTTTTTTTTTCCAACATTTTTTCAATTAATCATCTATGGATATATTCAATTCTTGTGAGAAAGATTTAGGCCATTTTAGCTGTCACTTCCTCTTATTACTTTACTCAAAATATTTCTGTATATTTTTTGATCAAAGTGAAATGATTATCTTCAATGAATTTAGCTTTAGACCCATCCATTATAGTTACTAAGACCGACTAAGGTAACGATATTATAATGAATTAATTAAAATATATTAATTAAATGACTTTTTTGTTAGTCAATAGAACTAAATTCACTTCTCTCAAGGGCGACTTATTCTAGTTGATTTTAAAATGAAGGAAAACTTTATAGAAGTTGAGAAAATTATAATCCGATGGAGCCTTTATTAATGTCATAATGTGAATGGTGTGTTTACAGGCTTGAAACCAGGCAGTATATGTGAAATAAATCACTGAACGGGTGGAGTCGGAACTCATGGCAAGCAAGTCTTAAAAGGCCAGTGCGTTAACCACTCGGCCGAGTTGCACTGGCCTGGTCAGAGATTCGTTTGCAATTGAGTAATTACGATTCCGTGAGTCATTATCAATGGTTTGCCTATTGTTCGTAAAGCTGATTATCATCTTTGACCTCGATTATCCACAGTGTACATTAAGTTTAGATCAGTTCAGTTCCTTGTCTCTGTTCTCCCTCTAATTAATATTAATATGTAGAAAAGACACTTTATCGTTTGTGAAAGAAACTTAAGGTGTCGTGGCTGGTCTTGAAGTTGCCACTTTGTTACCAACATGATGAAAGTGTTAGTATTAGTCTTTAGCAAGTTTTTGAATCTTCCGACCACAGGTATGTTGCTTTAATACTCCTTAAATGAAACAATTGCTGAGTTTTGTAGTTAGAGGCTACCTGATCTTGTGTTATTCTTGTTTACTTGATCTTGTGTAATACGTGTTTAATTACTTGAACTTGTTTAGCACTTGTTTAATTACTTGAACTTGTTTAACACTAGTTTAATTACTGGATCTTGTTTAATTACTTGATCTTGTTTAATTACTTGAACTTGTTTAGCACTTGTTTAATTACTTGAACTTGTTTAGCACTTGTTTAATTACTTGATCTTGTTTAACACTTGGGATTCTTTGGATCTCACTTTCAGCAATTTTTTTTTTTTTTTAGGAAAAAATGATTGGATGACTCCATTATATTTTGAACCTTTTTTTTTTCCTCTCTCATCGTAGGGTTGTTGACAATACATTTTTTATTTTCTAGTCATCAGACAAAATTTCTTTACTCTTTGATTACTTGAATTCAAAACAGACTAATGTTGACTTTACTGTAGATACAGAAGTAAACAAAACTATCATTTTTGGACTTTAGTATTAAGAGAACTACAGATTTCTTTCCGTACTCAGTTTATTATAAACCAACTCTTACTGGGTTGCGTGCGAAGTTTTCGTTTTAATCCTATTATAAATTCAATTTGGTGTCTGCTATTACGTGAAGAACAAAAAGGCAGAACACCGCGGCTGGAACAATACACAAATAACCCGCACATAGAAGAGAGGAACTTACCACATCGGTAAAACACTTTTAATTGTCATTTCATACAGGACAGTTGATAATGTAGTCAGGAAAATTCTTTATATTCCAGTTACTGTGGGAACAAATCCTTTGAGCTACTCTAGACCTAATTTTTTTACCCACAGATTTATTCTTAATTCAAAGAATACGATTAAGAACTTTCAAGTCAGATCAGATCCCAATAATGTTTTGAGTCCTCTGTTGTATGTGCATACCAGTGTGAGTGCTGGAAGGTCTCGTGTATTAGGACCACAAAGAAGGTTAGGTAAGGTTCGTCAGGAAACAGGACAAGTGTTTCTTGACGCGGCTCTTAGTCATACCATGGTCAAAAGCTGGAGCTTTTGGTCATCTGACCGAGGCCTTCCGCTTTAATTAAAACAAAGATTCATGAACGTAAAGATATATCAAACTGAACACAGGTTCCAGTTACAAAATATCAGGCTGAGCAGAGCTTCCAATTACCGAATATCAGGCTGAGCAGAGCTTCCAATTACCGAATATCAGGCTGAACAGAGCTTCCAATTACCGAATATCAGGCTGAACAGAGCTTCCAATTACCGAATATCAGGCTGAACAGAGCTTCCAATTACCGAATCATTCACTGCTATTAGGGAACACACACTCACTATTACCCATACAGTTGACCTTGGCTTTACAGTTTTAGCTCGTGGTCAGTCAGACAGCGACCTCCATTATTACTGAGACTACGACGACCCACCTCCACGAACCTGGTGTCGATGAAGGTGAGAGTTAACTCCACTTATTATGCCTCTGGCTATATTTGATGCTACCTTGGCTGGCTTGTCATTTTTGTTTCCACTATTATCGCACTCTCCAGGTATTCTTGTCAGTTGTGAGTTTTAAAAATTTATTTAATCATATTTTGAGTTAACTTTAACTGAGACTTTGTCATTACTTTGACTTTAGTCTTTATTAACTGGTTTCAGACCAAGCCGCGGGGGCGTTGACCCCCGAAAACTTCTCCTGGTAAACTTTGAAAGTTTCTGATTTAGGGAACTGATACCCTAGTGTTTATCTTGTTTATTCCAGATTCTGATAGGATTAAACAAGCCGTTTCAAAACGTCATTTATATTTTCTGCGACCTTCCATATATCTGTAAGTCAACAAAGCAAAAAAAAATGCATAAAAGCAGCAATGAAACAGTCTACCCTGATGACAGAACAGCTGACAAAACAAGTTGGTCCGAAGCAGCTGACAAAACAAGTTGGTCCGAAGCAGCTGATAAAACAAGTTGGTCCGAAACAGCTGACAAAATAAGTTGGTCCAAGAGGGATTTAATGTGTGATACACAGGAGAGAGAAAAAAAAGTATTTTTTTTTGTATTACCAACAGCGAGTGATTACAGTGGAAGTCAAACATAAATTCTGAGGAGGTCAAGGTGATCACGGCATGAGAATTATTACTCGCAACATAAAAGGTGACCTCAAAAAATACTTTAAATATTTAAGAAAGAAGCAACATTGATAATGATGTATGACCGTTAATGGACCTCGGGGGGGTAGGATGAGTTAATGGACCTCGGGGGGGTAGGATGAGTTAATGGACCTCGGGGGGGGGGGGGTAGGATGAGTTAATGGACTGCGGGAGGTCAGATTCAGTAACTAAGGAGTTATGCGAGAGTTTAAAGAACATGTTTCTTTACCCACTGCTGTGTGCTACTTTGTACTGCCCATTGCTGTTTCCTGATCAGTTCCTTCAGTGTTTTACTACAAGCTGTACTTTGTCCTGTGTGGTTTGTCACTCTTGTTCTGTGTTGAGCCTTATATTACATTAGTATGCATGTGCTAGTACTATTAAGTATTCTATTTTATAGTAACGTGCCTGTTGGTATAGCTAGTTGATATATCTACCTACAATTTATTTAATTTTTTTATACAGATTGCGCAAGTTACATGTTCTAGAAATATTTAATTTGAGTGTAATATTTACTCTAGACATCCTCTGATAATAATCAATTTTCCAAACTTCTTGCAAGTAAGTTTCTATTCTCCTTGCTTTATCCTCAGTTTTATAGAATAAAAAAAACCTAAAATATAAAGCCCCGAAATAGCAAGTCCTGCTATACAGAGTTGAAGAATTTAAAGTCCCGCCTGTTACACGTGTCAATAGTCCCACGAATCATTCCCTAGTTATAGTTCACCAGCGTTGAACATGTGAAGCAGATTATACGAAAAGTTCTAAAGTTACAAACGAAAATATTGTAAGATAAAAAAATCTTATTACATTTAAAGGTAACCGTTGGGATACCTCATTAAAAGTTTTCAAGGCTTATTATTATATTCAACCAGGTGCGCTAAGCAATTATACAGCACCTGGAGAATGGAATATAAATCTGTTTTATCGAGGAAAAGAAAGGATATAACCCCCTAATTCACCAAGTCATCAGCTCTTTACCATCTTTACCTGCCATCCCACACCCCAAACTGTGAATGGGAACCACCAGATGCCTCACCAATATTCCAGACACGAAACCTCCATTAAACTCGCCTCTTATGTTAGACAAAGAAATTTCAATCAATATAATGGAAATCGCTATTACGGATATGATCCAACGATTTATGGCAGAAATCAATATTATAACTAAAATGAATCGTCATGGATTTAGCAGTTAAATTTCCCATCAAAAGAATATGTTAGTATTATATGAGCAAACATCGAGACACAAGCAAAAAAAAATCCACAGATATGTTGTATCGACAGAAAAGAGATAAGTGGCCTGCCTAATATGACTGCAGGAGGCCTGCCTACTAGCCTACTGTAGGAGACCTAGCCTATTGCAGCAGGTCTGCTGAACTACTGCAACAGGCTTGCCTGCTGTAGGAGTCCAGTGGTGGTTTGTGGTATGAACAGTAGTAATATAGTATCAGTGATAGGTGTTAGTAGTAATAGAAGTGGTAGTATTGTTGGATTAGTAGAAACAGTAGTAAAGGCAACATTAATAATAATAATAGTATGAGTTAGTAACAATGGTGATAGCACAAATAATTGTAGTGGAAGGTGGTAATACTAATAGACGCAGTGGTAGGTGGTGGTATTAATAGAAATAATGGTAAGTGGTGATATTAATAGTGGTGGCATTTATAGTAGTAAGTTGTAGTATTTATAGAAATAGTGGTAAAGTGTGGTATTTATATTAGGCGGTGGAATTAATAATAGTGGTAGGTGGTGGCATTGACAGTAGTGGTAGGTGGTGGTATTAATAGCAGTAGTAGGTGGTGGTATTAATAGTAGTGGTAGGTGGTGAGAGTAATAGTTGGTAGTGGTGTTAATATTAGTAGTAGGTGGAGAGAGAGTAATAATAGGTGGTATTAACAATAGAGGCAGGTGGTGGCATTATTAGCATGGTAGGTAGTGGTATTAATAGTAGTAATAGCAGGTGGTGGTATTTATTGTAAAGGTTAAATACTAGTTACTACTTTACATACAGTTTATAGGCCAGCTAACATACTGCATTTTTTGTAATTAATTTTTATTTTTATTTTAGATTATATATCGTTCCTTTCAATTTTTGCCCAGTTATTCATAACCTTTATTAATACTAATCCATACCTTGTAATGTCTCATATTCAGTCATAATTTACCAAGTTCCACAACACCGTGTGACCAGGTGTAATTCCTGTCTCTATATGTTGTTCGTAGACTTCCTTACCTACTGTTGTTTTATATACTGTTTGTAGAATACCTTACCTACTGTTGTTTTTTATACTGTTTATTGACTAGCTTACTGTTGTTTTATATACTGTTTGTAGACTACCTTACCTACTGTTGTTTTATATACTGTTTGTAGACTACCTTACCTACTGTTGTTTTATATACTGTTTGTAGACTACCTTACCTACTGTTGTTTTATATACTGTTTGTAGACTACCTTACCTACTGTTGTTTTATATACTGTTTGTAGACTACCTTACCTACTGTTGTTTTATATAATGTTTGTAGACTACCTTACCTACTGTTGTTTTATATAATGTTTGTAGACTACCTTACCTACTGTTTTTCTTATATACTGTTTGTAGACTACCTTACCTACTGTTGTTTTATATACTGTTTGTAGACTACCTTACCTACTGTTTTTTATACTGTTTGTAGACTACCTTACCTACTGTTGTTTTTTATACTGTTTTCACTAGCTTACCTACTGTTGTTTTATACTGTTTATTGACTAGCTTACTGTTGTTTTATATACTGTTTGTAGACTCCCTTACCTACTGTTGTTTTATATACTGTTTGTAGAATACCTTACCTACTGTTGTTTTATATAATGCTTGTAGACTACCTTACCTACTGTTTTTTTATACTGTTTGTAAACTACCTTACCTACTGTTTTTTATACTGTTTTCACTAGCTTACGTACTGTTGTTTTATACTGTTTATTGACTAGCTTACTGTTTTATATACTGTTTGTAGAGTACCTTACCTACTGTTGTTTTATATACCGTTTGTAGACTACCTTACCTACTGTTTTTTATACTGTTTTCACTATCTTACCTACTGTTGTTTTATATACTGTTTTCACTAGCTTACGTACTGTTGCTTTATATGCTGTTTTCACTAGCTTATCTACTGTTGTTTTAAATACTGTTTGTAGACTACCTTACCTACTGTTGTTTTTATACTGTTTGTAGACTACCTTACCTACTGTTGTTTTATATACTGTTTGTAGACTACCTTACCTACTGTTGTTTTATATAATGTTTGTAGACTACCTTACCTACTGTTGTTTTATATAATGTTTGTAGACTACCTTACCTACTGTTTTTCTTATATAAATGTTTGTAGACTACCTTACCTACTGTTGTTTTATATACTGTTTGTAGACTACCTTACCTACTGTTTTTTATACTGTTTGTAGACACCTACCTACTGTTGTTTTTTATACTGTTTTCACTAGCTTACCTACTGTTGTTTTATACTGTTTATTGACTAGCTTCTATGTTTTATATACTGTTTGTAGACTCCTTCCTACTGTTGTTTAATATACTGTTTGTAGAATACCTTACCTACTGTTGTTTTATATAATGCTTGTAGACTACCTTACCTACTGTTTTTTTATACTGTTTGTAAAACTACCTTACCTACTGTTTTTATACTGTTTTCACTAGCTTACGTACTGTTGTTTTATACTGTTTATTGACTAGCTTACTGTTTTATATACTGTTTGTAGAGTACCTTACCTACTGTTGTTTTATATACCGTTTGTAGACTACCTTATCATACTGTTTTTTATACTGTTTCACTATCTTACCTACTGTTGTTTTATATACTGTTTTCACTAGCTTACGTACTGTTGCTTTATATGCTGTTTTCACTAGCTTATCTACTGTTGTTTTAAATACTGTTTGTAGACTACCTTACCTACTGTTGTTTTTTATACTGTTTTCACTAGCTTACCTACTGTAGTTTTATATACTGTTTGTAGACTACCTTAGCTACTGTTGTTTTTTATACTGTTTTCACTAGCTTACCTACTGTTGTTTTATACTGTTTATTGACTAGCTTACTGTTGTTTTATATAATGTTTGTAGACTACCTTATCTACTGTTGTTTTATATACTGTTTGTAGACTACCTTACCTACTGTTGTTTTATATACTGTTTGTAAGTAAAAGGACACAAATGCAACTAATGTGACATTTTATTGTGGCAACGTTTCGCTCTCCAGGAGCTTTCTCAAGCTGGCTTCCTGTAGCTGGCTTCCTTAACAACGTGTATAATTGTCTTCTAATGTCTTTAATAACCACACCAGATACTGAGATATCTGAACCTTCCCTCGACTGTATATGGACAAACATGACATCTTTAAAAGCTGGCATAATCACTGACAATAGTACTCATCATTACCTTCCTAGTAACTAAAATATCAAAACTATCTTCGGACATTACACTATTTCATTCTTGATGAGGTATCATTGAGTAATTTTAGGTCAATAAGCACCATTGATTGGCAGAGATAATTCAGCAGCACTAATAATATTCACTCAGTGTCTAAGCTGTCCTTTAGAAAATTAATTACCTCGTATAAACATTGTCCCTTAAAAAGTAAGCATGTCACAATCTAAGAACGGGTTAGCCCTTGACTAACCAGCAGTATTCTAAGATCTATTGACAAGAAGCATACCTAAGAAAAATCAATAATGGGTTTAATTCCCAAAGAACTAGCAAAAATGTATTCGGCATTTAGTTATGCGTATAAAAAAAATCTGAAGTTCGTTATGCAAACATGTTAGAAGAACCAAAGGGCGGCATCAAAAAATACCTGGGAAACTCGTAAAAAATTCTGGACTCGCACAAAATTGCCAAGATCAAACAAACTGTATTGACCAGACCAAACAAATCCCTCATCCGTACTGCTAATACACAAAAAAACACTAAACTACTTCCCAACCATAGGGACTAACCTTGACACTAAAATTCCAAAGTCCACTGCTCAGGTTAGTGATTACCTCATCGACAGTTACCAAGGCTTCCTCTACCTGTCTCTGACACTCGTACAGATGCAGTTTCAATAATAAGAACACTCCAAGAACAAGGCGGCCAATAAAGCGAGTGTTCTGCCATTCGTGTACGAGAGAGCTGCCCATGTGTTACCACCCATCATTGCAACTCTAATATATCTCTCAAACCCCAAAATTTCCCGAATATACTCAAGCCTGCACGAGTTACCCCAGTCAACAAAAGTGGAGACCACAACTGATGTTAACTACCACTGACCACTCTCTAACTTGCCTTTATTATATTGTTTTGAAAATCTTATATATAAACGAAACTCTGTACTTATCTTTAAACACGTAATTCTTTATGCTTGCCAGACTGACTTCAGGCCAGGAACAAGTACTGATGATGCTTATCACTGGTGGCAAGGAGAGGGAGAATGATCTGAACGTTTATTACTGCTGGTGAGGAGAGGGAGAATGATCTGAACGTTTATTACTGCTGGCGAGGAGAGGGAGAATGACCTGAACGTTTATCACTGGTGGTGAGGAGAGGGAGAATGATCTGAACGTTTATCACTGGTGGTGAGGAGAGGGAGAATGATCTGAACGTTTATCACTGGTGGCGAGGAGAGGGAGAATGATCTGAGCGTTTATCACTGGTGGCGAGGAGAGGGAGAATGATCTGAACGTTTATCACTGGTAGCGAGGAGAGGGAGAATGATCTGAACGTTTATCACTGGTAGCGAGGAGAGGGAGAATGATCTGAACGTTTATCACTGGTAGCGAGGAGAGGGAGAATGACCTGAGCGTTTATCACTGGTGGTGAGGAGAGGGAGAATGATCTGAACGTTTATCACTGGTGGTGAGGAGAGGGAGAATGATCTGAACGTTTATCACTGGTAGCGAGGAGAGGGAGAATGACCTGAACGTTTATCACTGGTAGCGAGGAGAGGGAGAATGACCTGAGCGTTTATCACTGGTGGTGAGGAGAGGGAGAATGATCTGAACGTTTATCACTGGTGGTGAGGAGAGGGAGAATGATCTGAACATTTATCACTGGTAGCGAGGAGAGGGAGAATGATCTGAACGTTTATCACTGGTGGTGAGGAGAGGGAGAATGACCTGAACGTTTATCACTGGTGGCGAGGAGAGGGAGAATGACCTGAACGTTTATCACTGGTAGCGAGGAGAGGGAGAATGTCCTGAACGTTTATCACTGGTAGCGAGGAGAGGGAGAATGACCTGAGCGTTTATCACTGGTGGCGAGGAGAGGGAGAATGACCTGAGCGTTTATTACTGCTGGCGAGGAGAGGGAGAATGATCTGAACGTTTATTACTGCTGGCGAGGAGAGGGAGAATGACCTGAACGTTTATCACTGCTGGTGAGGAGAGGGAGAATGACCTGAACGTTTATCACTGGTGGCGAGGAGAGGGAGAATGATCT
This sequence comes from Cherax destructor, assembly GCA_009830355.1. Lineage (NCBI taxonomy): Eukaryota > Metazoa > Arthropoda > Malacostraca > Decapoda > Parastacidae > Cherax > Cherax destructor. The sequence goes on from WNWK01000953.1 coordinate 22,689, forward strand.
GAACGTTTATTACTGCTGGTGAGGAGAGGGAGAATGATCTGAACGTTTATTACTGCTGGTGAGGAGAGGGAGAATGATCTGAACGTTTATTACTGCTGGTGAGGAGAGGGAGAATGATCTGAACGTTTATTACTGCTGGTGAGGAGAGGGAGAATGATCTGAACGTTTATTACTGCTGGTGAGGAGAGGGAGAATGATCTGAACGTTTATTACTGCTGGTGAGGAGAGGGAGAATGATCTGAACGTTTATTACTGCTGGCGAGGAGAGGGAGAATGATCTGAACGTTTATTACTGCTGGCGAGGAGAGGGAGAATGATCTGAACGTTTATCACTGGTGGCGAGGAGAGGGAGAATGATCTGAGCGTTTATCACTGGTGGCGAGGAGGGGGAGAATGATCTGAACGTTTATCACTGGTAGCGAGGAGAGGGAGAATGATCTGAACGTTTATCACTGGTAGCGAGGAGAGGGAGAATGATCTGAACGTTTATCACTGGTAGCGAGGAGAGGGAGAATGACCTGAGCGTTTATCACTGGTGGTGAGGAGAGGGAGAATGACCTGAACGTTTATCACTGGTAGCGAAGAGAGGGAGAATGATCTGAACGTTTATCACTGGTGGTGAGGAGAGGGAGAATGACCTGAACGTTTATCACTGGTAGCGAAGAGAGGGAGAATGATCTGAACGTTTATCACTGGTGGCGAGGAGAGGGAGAATGACCTGAACGTTTATCACTGGTAGCGAGGAGAGGGAGAATGACCTGAACGTTTATCACTGGTAGCGAGGAGAGGGAGAATGACCTGAACGTTTATCACTGGTAGCGAGGAGAGGGAGAATGACCTGAACGTTTATCACTGGTAGCGAGGAGAGGAGAATGACCTGAACGTTTATCACTGGTAGCGAGAGAGAGAGAATGACCTGAGCGTTTATCACTGGTGGCGAGAATGATCTGAGCGTTTATTACTGCTGGCGAGGAGAGGGAGAATGATCTGAACGTTTATTACTGCCGGCGAGGAGAGGGAGAATGATCTGAACGTTTATTACTGCTGGCGAGGAGAGGGAGAATGACCTGAACGTTTATCACTGCTGGTGAGGAGAGGGAGAATGACCTGAACGTTTATCACTGGTGGCGAGGAGAGGGAGAATGATCTGAACGTTTATTACTGCTGGTGAGGAGAGGGAGAATGATCTGAACGTTTATTTCTGCTGGTGAGGAGAGGGAGAATGATCTGAACGTTTATTACTGCTGGTGAGGAGAGGGAGAATGATCTGAACGTGTTTATTACTGCTGGTGAGGAGAGGGAGAATGATGTGAACGTTTATTACTGCTGGTGAGGAGAGGGAGAATGATCTGAACGTTTATTACTGCTGGCGAGGAGAGGGAGAATGATCTGAACGTTTATTACTGCTGGTGAGGAGAGGGAGAATGATGTGAACGTTTATTACTGCTGGTGAGGAGAGGGAGAATGATGTGAACGTTTATCACTGGTGGTGAGGAGAGGGAGAATGATCTGAACGTTTATCACTGGTGGTGAGGAGAGGGAGAATGATCTGAACGTTTATCACTGGTGGTGAGGAGAGGGAGAATGATCTGAGCGTTTATCACTGGTGGCGAGGAGAGGGAGAATGATCTGAGCGTTTATCACTGGTGGTGAGGAGAGGGAGAATGATGTGAACGTTTATCACTGGTGGTGAGGAGAGGGAGAATTATCTGAACGTTTATCACTGGTGGTGAGGAGAGGGAGAATGATCTGAGCGTTTATCACTGGTGGCGAGGAGAGGGAGAATGATCTGAACGTTTATTACTGCTGGTGAGGAGAGGGAGAATGATCTGAACGTTTATTACTGCTGGTGAGGAGAGGGAGAATGATCTGAACGTTTATTACTGCTGGTGAGGAGAGGGAGAATGATGTGAACGTTTATTACTGCTGGTGAGGAGAAGGAGAATGATCTGAACGTTTATTACTGCTGGCGAGGAGAGGGAGAATGATCTGAACGTTTATCACTAGTGGAGGGAGACGGACCAGGATAGACAGGTTGATCAATAAGGAGCTGAGTAGGGAGACTGTCATCTCTACCTTTCTATCAACCTCTTTCTCTTACCTAACCGTATTTCCCCTCTACCATGTTCTGTACCTCTGGTTCTGTTCCTCTCTGGTTGTGTGCCTCTCATACTGTGTCTCGTACTGCATCTCTCTGGTTGTGTGCCTCTCATACTGTGTCTCGTACTGCATCTCTCTGGTTGTGTGCCTCTCATACTGTGTCTCGTACTGCATCTCTGGTTGTGTGCCTCTCATACTGTATCTCGTACTGCATCTCTCTGGTTGAGTGCCTCTCCACCCCTTCGGGCGTCCTGCCTCAACATCACGAGGGTTGTCCACTACACCAGCAAGTGCTCGCCGAGGCTGAGTTGATATTTGTGCTGCTGAATTATTTACCAGACACCTCCCTCCCTCCCTTCCAACGCCCACATCACCGCCCCCAACTTCCTGTCATCGTCCTCCTCCCCCCTCCCATCAAATTTTCTCCTCCCCTACTCATTCACACGCTTTTTATTCCCTTTCATATCTCTCTTCTATCCCATCTTCTCTCTTTTTTTTTATACAGGATTTTACAAGGTTAGGTTAAGGGTTCTTAACTTTATTTACTAGTTAAGAACTGTTACCTACATCAGCTCATTTTTAAGCCTTTTTATTATGAGACATACAAATAGAGAACAGGATGAAGTTGGAGCCATCTGTAGGCCAGCGATTTCTTTTGGTCAGCTGACTTTATTTCGTAGATGTCATTATGTTGTACGAACATGTTCCAGACTCGATTCATCCTGGGTGTAAATGATCTCAGATGAAGTGATGGTCTTCAGAAGGGTACAGCCAGAGTGTAGTTTTTTGCTGCCCGTCTTGTTGTGTACAAGCTCACTTCTCTCTCACCTCGAAGTGAAGCCAATTGTGGTAGCTTAACATTGACCTTGTACTTAACAGTAAGACCGCCCACATTCATCTGGTGTTGAAGGCTCTGCTGAAATGACAGATCTGTCCAGGCGAGAGATGAGTCGTGTTGCTCTGTTCTCTATTCTGTCAAAAAGTCGTAGATGAGACGGAGGACAGACAATTCGAGAAAGTGGAGCATATTAAAGGTCTGAGCGTACTTCTGCCTTGTACAGTGTCTGGCATACTCTACTGTCGAGCAGATGCGAAATATGTCCAAGTGATGTAGACTTCCTGGCCGCTTTGATTGCAAGATTTACAACGTGGTTCTTCATAGTTTGTAATCAAATTTCACCCCAAGAACATCGACCTCATCCCCGGGTTCCAACACTCTCACATTCATTCTTAACACTGATGCTGCAGCATTACCATCCTGGTGCGTAGAGACCATCATCATTTGTTTTTTCAGGGGTAAATGTAACCTGCCATCTTTTTCCCAAGGTTGATATAGCCGTAAGCTGGTGACTGATGTAACTGATAGCAGCTGGCATTTCCTCTCTTGGATAAGTATATGTCAGCGTATAGTTATTTGCATATGCATGGGATTCTGGGATGAGACAGAGAAGGTCACTGAAGCAAACATTGCATAACACTGGCGTAGGCACACATCCCAGTTGAACACTTGTACCTACAGTGTGTCTTGTTGACTCTGTCCCATTGCCAACTACTCTTAGAGCTCTCCTTTGAAGGTAATCACTGAGGTATAGTGCAGAGCAGGCAACCTCTAGTGCTTGCAGTGTTGCCAAAAGTCCCTGGAGCCATACTCGGTCGAAAGCACCAGAAATGTCCAGTGCTACTACATAGCTGACCTTGGATTCATCCAGTGACTGGTGCCACATAGTGAAGAGGTGTAACAGCAAATCAGGGGCACTGACATTTCTGAAGTCATATTGATGATCACAAAGAAGCGAGTGGTAATCGAAAAATGCTTTCAGTGAGATTGTCTCATGAATCTGCCTAGTGATTGGCAGGAGTGACACTGGTCTTGATTTCTGCTCTAATTTTTTGTGAACAGATACTACATTTGCCTCATTACACAGAAAAAGCAACCTACACTGTGCTAGGCAGTGCTGATAAATATGAGTTAGAGGTGATGCTGGCTGGTCTGCTCATCTCAGCAATCTTAAGATTACCTTTTCTGGGCTCAGCCTTTCCTTGGTCCAGTGATTTAAAGGGAAGATACACTTCATCCTGCCTTATTGTCAACACTGACAAATTTGACATAGTTCTTGCAGTTAGCAAAAGAGTTTGGTTACATTGCTGGATCAGGAACTTCCATCCTGGCAGCAAAGTGTTAGGCAAAGAGGTCATCTTTCTCCTGACTTTATAGATATTGCTATCCTGTCGATTTAGAGGTGGAATAATTTCATCAGGTGAATAACCTTGTCTGTCCTTGACCAAGGGCCACCAGGTTTTGGAGCCCACTCTACCTGGTGCCAGCTTTTTTGTGTCAGCCGCTCATTTAGAGATGGCTCACTTTTGTACCTCTTCCATTTGCCAACAGGCTTGCCTGTGCAGGTTCTTGCTATAGTGTGATGCCTCTTATACCTTCTCCAGCCTTGTACTAGCAGCAGCCTCTACACATCGAAAACCGAACCAAGGCTGATCTAAAGGCTTCATCACTTACTGCCGGCGAGGTATGTGTTTTTTTAAGATATTAACAATGTATTATGTGAAGCCATTCACTTTGGTGTCAACATCACCTTGGAAAAGAGCATTTCAATCAGAGGGTGGCTCTCTCTTCCTCTTTTTTTTCTCTCTTTCTCTCATTCTCATCGCCTCTCTCTGTCTCTTTCTCTTTCTTCCTCTTTCTACCTCTCTTTTTTAATATACCTTTGATAAGTTTCGAGAATTTTCCTACTGCTGGTGCCCGGATCTGTGCCAGGCTTGTCTGGTGTTTGCCTGATCAACCTGGCTGTTGCTGCTGACGGCCCGCTGGTTGATCTGGCACTTGCAGATGCCTCTTCAGTTTCCTCTTGAAGACTTCTACACTTGTTCCAGCAGTGTTGCTGATATCTTTTGGTATGATACTGAATAATCTGGGATCAATGTTGTTGATAGTGTTCTCTTATTGTGCCATCACTGTATCTATTTTTCACTGGGTTTATTTTACACTTCCATATCTCTCACTCCACTATCTTATGGCAGTGTGCAGATTTGGTATTAATCCTTAAGTAATTTCCTTGTAAATATTTTCATGTATTTAGGACCTTCAGACATTCCCAGTAATTTAAGTGCTTAATGGTTCTATGCAGACTATAAATGATTTCTGTATCTATTCCAGCTCCACTACCCTGAAAGGGTCGTCAACACTGAATAATACTCTTCAGTAAGAGAGCACAAGCGATTCGAATAGTGTTATCATTGGCACTATTTTCCTTATTTATAAAGTTTTCATTATCTATCCCATCTTTTTTCTGGCTGTCGTGACATTTGCCATATTATGTTTTTTGAAAGGTCAGCCGACGTTATTATTGTACAAGAATGGTATACAATACCGACAAGATAAAATTAAGACACATGTGCAACATCTGGGTATCTTTATTGTAGACGTTTCGCCCTCCAGTGGCTTTATCAGTACAAAATTCTAGGACATAATTTGAAGAGTAGAACTATATACAAAAGATGAGGTAATGAGTCCCTCGGCTGAGGAACTTATTTCCTCAGTCTCCTTCTGATCTTCATTCTTCTTCTTTGTACTAGGCTGATCAAGCCACTGTCTGGAGAAACATCTTCACAATAAAAATACCCAATTGTTGCACATGTGTCTAATTTACCAGCTGGAACTCCATTGAACTTCATGAAAACCATGATTATATCTTCCTGCAAGTTTTCCGTGTCTTCTACCGAAGTGACTTTCGTGCTTATTTTAGTGTCACCCACAAATGATTATATAAAACTGTGACAGGTGTTTTTAGCGATGTCTGCTACGATGTTAAGACGATGAGAAACAGCAGAGGCGCCAGGACTATGCATCGGATTACTCGGCTTTTAACGTCGCTAATGTGTGGATTTTGCTCTATTGACTACTGCTCTTGGTGTTCTGTCTGTCAGAGATGAACATCCATCTGCTTCCGTCCCCTTTATGCCTATAGCGGTCATTTTGTGCGCAGTCATCCCATGACCACAGTTCTCAAATGCGATCGTAAAATCTTTATATACCCCCATCTGCGTTCTGATTTTTTTCTGGGTCTAAAACAATGTCGGTTTGGGTTGTACAGATTTTGTTCCATAAAATTTGTAATTTTGTGTTTCATCTCTCTTTAGAAGACTTATAATATGTGATATTAGGGCTACTGGTGTGTAATTTTTGGCTACCGCCTCCCTTGTGCAGGGGAGCTGTCTGCTCTGCTCTTTCTCCAAATTATATTGAGTGTTCGTACTAATGGCACTTAGCATTTCTTATAAATAAAGAATTCCACGAATCCAGTTCAGGTACTGAATGAGCGGATATTTTTTTTTATTTCCTTTTCTAATTCTTTGATATTAGAGCATATATCGGTTATTTGGTATGCTTGGCTTTCAGATAAAATTAAAAAAAAATCTAAATTCCCCACCTTCCTTTCTTTCAGTGGGTTGCTGAACATCGCCTCGCATTGAAATTTTAGAATTTCGCTCATTTGCGTTCAAGGTTCATGTATGAATGTCCAAAGGTTAATGGTCAATTTCTACATGTAGCTCGTAACTTGAATTTTGCTTAATATAGAAAAAATTGCGGTTCCTTGTAATATTCTGGATGGGTTTTTGTTTATGCTTCTGTTAATCGCTGTCTTGCCAGAAGTGTGTTGATCACTCATTTCAGATGACCCTCTGAATTGCAGCATCTCCTCCCCCCCACTTTGAGTGCTTTCACAGTAATTTCCACCTTTAGTACTCGAGTCTGGCTAACCGATTTCCTCGAATCCCTTCATAGCTGCTGTCTCGCTCACACTCCAACAGCACCTCGAGTCATAAATACATGGTTCTCTTTTTCCATTCAGTACTATGTAACTAGCTGTCACAACGCTGTTGAATAGCTCCTAGCAATGAAAAACCTTTGCCTCTCCCACCAACTCTTCCTGAGACTAGCCCTACCCTCTGTTTCCACTTCGGATTTATTCTCTCTTTGTCATCCTATTCTGCTTTATCCTCTCTTAAGGTTCAAAACCCCCTTAACAATCATTCCTCATTCCTTTGAATAATACATATTGTAACCCCACACTATCTTCTAATTTCCATGCATGGAATGCTCTTATTAATATCTACGCACATTATCCTAAAACATGACTTCTTGACTTCCTGCAGCCGTCTCCTTGCTCCAAAGTTAAAATACTTGTTTTTTCACTCATATAAGACTGTTGATACCACTATCTCGCATTCCCCATTTTGCCTCCGTAGATCATATTTGTCTCGACGCATCTCCGTACCGTCCATGTATTGTACTGATGAAGCCAATGGATGGATAAACGTCTACAAAGTAAAAATTACCAGATGTCTTAATTGTTCCTCTTGACACAGCAAGGAGCTTGGCACTGTGTGCCTCTGTAGCTCTGTGACAGCCGCTTATGTGATGCTCACTGGTGCATACCTCAGCTACAACCTTTAAAACAACCAGGCGGGTAGAAGCCAAGCAACAGTTTCTGTTATGGGAGGATGCAAGACCTAAATCTTTTCTTAACGTGTGTGAATATAGTATATAGTTCTCTCTGTCCAGTACTGCTTAACTTTACACTGATGTTAATTATCTTTATTAACCTTCTTACTGAGGGTGATGGAGGAGAGACTGGGGGTGAGAACACTGCTGGAACCACCTGTATTCTCACCTCTCCAATTAAGTATTAATGAGTGAAGTGTGAGGCAGGCACTGTCCGTGGGAAGGTGCCACGTGTGAGGCAGGCACTGTCCGTGGGAAGGTGCCACGTGTGAGGCAGGCACTGTCCGTGGGAAGGTGCCACGTGTGAGGCAGGCACTGTCCGTGGGAAGGTGCCACGTGTGAGACAGGCACTGTCCGTGGGAAGGTGCCACGTGTGAGACAGGCACTGTCCGTGGGAAGGTGCCACGTGTGAGGCAGGCACTGTCCGTGGGAAGGTGCCACGTGTGAGGCAGGCACTGTCCATGATCGTGAATTGAATCCCCAATTATTTAGCGTGCTTCGTGAGAAGCCCGCCAAAATTCAGAAACGCCTTTGTCCACTGGGCCATCAATGCTTCAGACATCAAGTGCCAAGTACCACTGGACATGTCACCCCTGATGCGGGCACATACGTGACCATGGAAACTCCAGGACTAATATCATTCTCCTCCCGTTTGAAATACTATTCTTCACGGAATTTTGACGGACTTCTCACTAGGGGTGCTAAAGAATCGGGGGTTCGATTCTCGGCCAGTCACAGTATTGTTAATTGCTTAAAACCACTCGTTCGTGACATACAAAACATACATATACATACATATGCAAAAGTGTATATACATCAGTGTAAACATATACACATATATCCATAGGTCGATCGCTAGCGCACTCAGCTGACACACTGAGGTCCGTAGATCGAATCCCGGGTACGGCTGGAAAACATTAGGTGTTGTTTCCTTAAGATACCTGCTGTCCATGTTCACCCATCAGTATAAAATGGGCACCTGGGTGTTAGTCGACTGGTGTGGGTCGCATCCTGGGACAAAATTTGCCCGAAATGCTCAGCATAACAAGCGGCTTTCTATATAGTAGTATGTCATTGATGTCAGCTAAGCCTGTATACCTTGTACATGTACTTGTAGAAATAATAATAATAATTATTATTATTATATTATTCTTATTCTTATTCTTATTATGCATACATATACCTTAGTTCTCCTTTACAAACCTGCAGTTTTTGACCAAGAAGCAGCGTAAGAAAAATCAACGAATGGATACATGTTTAAAATTAGAAGTGCTGTATAATACAGTATTGTGTGGAAATGTTGTATGACTGCAAATTTGAATGATTTTTTATTGCTTAAAAGCTGTGTGTAAGAGTGTACTAATGGCCTGTTGATGTGTACTCTCTCATGTAGTACTTTCCACCTACTTTGTAATGTACTCTTATGGAGTACACTGTATAAAGAAGTAGTTTACAGTAATAGTGCATGCGAGAGACAGAGATAGTGCATGCGAGAGACAGAGATAGTGCATGCGAGAGACAGAGATAGTGCATGCGAGAGACAGAGATAGTGCATGCGAGAGACAGAGATAGTGCATGCGAGAGACAGAGATAGTGCATGCGAGAGACAGAGATAGTGCATGCGAGAGACAGAGATAGTGCATGCGAGAGACAGAGATAGTGCATGCGAGAGACAGAGATAGTGCATGCGAGAGACAGAGATAGTGCATGCGAGAGACAGAGATAGTGCATGCGAGAGACAGAGATAGTGCATGCGAGAGACAGAGATAGTGCATGCGAGAGACAGAGATAGTGCATGCGAGAGACAGAGATAGTGCATGCGAGAGACAGAGATAGTGCATGCGAGAGACAAACAATGAAAAGACTTTCAAATGAGCTGATGCAGGTAACTCGTAGCTTGTAAATGAAGTTAGGCATCCTTACCATAACCTTGTAAAAACCTGAGTGAGAGTGAGAGTGAGAGTGAGAGTGAGAGTGAGAGTGAGTGAGTGAGAGTGAGTGTTTCCTCAGCCACCCCATGATTGTGAGCAACGTGGGTAACTGTTTCCTCGGCCACCCCATGATTGTGAGCAATGTGGGTAACTGTTACCTCTGCCACCACATGATTGTGAGCAACGTGGGTAACTGTTATCTCTGCCACCCCATGATTGTGAGCAATGTGGGTAACTGTTACCTGTGCCACCCCATGATTGTGAGCAACGTGGGTAACTGTTACCTCAGCCACCCCATGATTGTGAGCAACGTGGGTAACTGTTACCTCTGCCACCCAATGATTGTGAGCAACGTGGGTAACTGTTACCTCAGCCACCCCATGATTGTGAGCAACGTGGGTAACTGTTACCTCTGCCACCCCATGATTGTGAGCAACGTGGGTAACTGTTACCTCTGCCACCCCATGATTGTGAGCAACGTGGGTAACTGTTACCTCTGCCACCCCATGATTGTGAGCAACGTGGGTAACTGTTACCTCTGCCACCCCATGATTGTGAGCAACGTGGGTAACTGTTACCTCTGCCACCCCATGATTGTGAGCAACGTGGGTAACTGTTACCTCTGCCACCCCATGATTGTGAGCAACGTGGGTAACTGTTACCTCTGCCACCCCATGATTGTGAGCAACGTGGGTAACTGTTACCTCTGCCACCCCATGATTGTGAGCAACGTGGGTAACTGTTACCTCTGCCACCCCATGATTGTGAGCAACGTGGTAACTGTTACCTCTGCCACCCCATGATTGTGAGCAACGTTGGTAACTGTTACCTCTGCCACCCCATGATTGTGAGCAACGTTGGTAACTGTTACCTCTGCCACCCCATGATTGTGAGCAACGTGGGTAACTGTTACCTCTGCCACCCCATGATTGTGAGCAACGTGGGTAACTGTTACCTCTGCCACCCCATGATTGTGAGCAACGTGGGTAACTGTTACCTCTGCCACCCCATGATTGTGAGCAACGTGGGTAACTGTTACCTCTGCCACCCCATGATTGTGAGCAACGTGGGTAACTGTTACCTCTGCCACCCATGATTGTGAGCAACGTGGGTAACTGTTACCTCTGCCACCCCATGATTGTGAGCAACGTGGGTAACTGTTACCTCTGCCACCCATGATTGTGAGCAACGTGGGTAACTGTTACCTCTGCCACCCATGATTGTGAGCAACGTGGGTAACTGTTACCTCAGCCACACATGATTGTGAGCAACGTGGGTAACTGTTACCTCAGCCACACAATGATTGTGAGCAACGTGGGTAACTGTTACCTCAGCCACACAATGATTGTGAGCAACGTGGGTAACTGTTACCTCTGCCACCCATGATTGTGAGCAACGTGGGTAACTGTTTCCTCGGCCACCCCATGATTGTGAGCAACGTGGGTAACTGTTACCTCTGCCACCCCATGATTGTGAGCAACGTGGGTAACTGTTACCTCTGCCACCCCATGATTGTGAGCAACGTGGGTAACTGTTACCTCTGCCACCCCATGATTGTGAGCAACGTGGTAACTGTTACCTCTGCCACCCCATGATTGTGAGCAACGTTGGTAACTGTTACCTCTGCCACCCCATGATTGTGAGCAACGTTGGTAACTGTTACCTCTGCCACCCCATGATTGTGAGCAACGTGGGTAACTGTTACCTCTGCCACCGCATGATTGTGAGCAACGTGGGTAACTGTTACCTCTGCCACCCCATGATTGTGAGCAACGTGGGTAACTGTTACCTCTGCCACCCCATGATTGTGAGCAACGTGGGTAACTGTTACCTCTGCCACCCCATGATTGTGAGCAACGTGGGTAACTGTTACCTCTGCCACCCCATGATTGTGAGCAACGTGGTAACTGTTACCTCTGCCACCCCATGATTGTGAGCAACGTGGGTAACTGTTACCTCTGCCACCCCATGATTGTGAGCAACGTGGGTAACTGTTACCTCTGCCACCCCATGATTGTGAGCAACGTGGGTAACTGTTACCTCTGCCACCCCATGATTGTGAGCAACGTGGGTAACTGTTACCTCTGCCACCCCATGATTGTGAGCAACGTGGGTAACTGTTACCTCTGCCACCCCATGATTGTGAGCAACGTAGGTAACTGTTACCTCTGCCACCCCATGATTGTGAGCAACGTAGGTAACGACGATAAATATTTTCTTAACCATCAAACAGATTTTCATTCTGTATCGCGTCACTGTCTTCATATTCCAAAATTTTCTTAAAAAAAAAAAAAAGCCTTCTGCTTTACTAAATTTTCTACCATGACGCAGCATTATCGTTATGGACGTCTACGCTACAGTCTCACCATAAGTTTAAGGAATGTAAACTGTGCAAAGTAAAGTAATCCAGAAGATTTGTAACTTGACACAAAAGCAGTGACTCACTGTCACAGTGATGAAGCCAATCACTAGAAAGATTAAAAAATCAAGGGATCATTCACTTTAGAGGTTACGCACTCAGTTAAGAGGTTACGCACTCAGTTAAGAGGTTACGCACTCAGTTAAGAGGTTATGTAATGGCGATGTTAAGCACCAACGGTGTAACACACAAAGGCTACACACTCCCTGCGAAGCACATTCGATCAACTGGTTATACGTTGTAGATGAATGGTTCAGAGAACCGACAAGTTATAAATTAGACACATATACAACACTTGGGTTTCCTCAATAAAGATACCCAAGTGTTGCATATGTGTCTAATTTATAACTTGTCGGTTCTCTGAACCATTCATCTACATCCTTTCTGACACAGCAACAACTTGGGATCTTGATACAAACGAATTCTTCAACACTTGTCCAACCTTTGGACGAAGACCTACTTCGACTAGTGGATGATACCACTATGACCCAGCCTCCTGCTGCTTCACCTCACCTGACTACAGTATATAAGCCACCTCTACGGCCTTGTGCTGTACTTTCTACAAGATTGATGGACTGAACACATCGACTCCAGGCCGAGGGACTGATTACCTCAAACTCCTCCTCTCCTTACACCTTTCTACTTTGTATTGGTTATACGTTTTTTCATGGACTGACACACTGGAGGACTGACACACACACACACACACACACACACACACACACACTGGAGGAGTGACACACACACACTGGAGGACTGACACACACACACTGGAGGACTGACACACACACACACTGGAGGACTGACACACACACACACACTGGAGGACTGACACACACACACACACTGGAGGACTGACACACACACACACTGGAGGACGACACACACACACTGGAGGACTGACACACACACACACACCCCTGGAGGACTGACACACACACACACACACACTGGAGGACTGACACACACACACACACACACTGGAGGACTGACACACACACACACACTGGAGGACTGACACACACACACACACTGGAGGACTGACACACACACACACCACTGGAGGACTGACACACACACACACACTGGAGGACTGACACACACACACACACACACTGGAGGACTGACACACACACACACACACTGGAGGACTGACACACACACACACTGGAGGACTGACACACACACACTGGAGGACTGACACACACACACTGGAGGAGTGACACACACTGGAGGAGTGACACACACTGGAGGAGTGACACACACACACACACACACACTGTAGGAGTGACACACACACACACACAGACACTGGAGGAGTGACACACACACACACACACTGGATGAGTGACACACACACACACACACTGGAGGAGTGACACACACACACACACACTGGAGGAGTGACACACACACACACACACTGGAGGAGTGACACACACACACACACACACTGGAGGAGTGACACACACACACACTGGAGGAGTGACACACACACACACACACACACACTGGAGGAGTGACACACCTGGAACGGAACAAGATTATATATGACAACCAGCACGGATTCAGGGAAGGCAAATCCTGTGTCACAAACCTGGGGTTTTATGACAAGGTAACATAAGTAAAGACACGAGAGAGAAGGGTGGGTTGACTGCATTTTCTTGGACTGCAAGAAGGCCTTCGATACAGTTCCTCACAAGAGATTAGTGCAGAAGCTAGAGGATCAGGCACGTATAACAGGAAGGGCACTGCAATGGATCAGAGAATACCTGACAGGGAGGCAACAACGAGTCATGGTACGTGATGAGGTATCACAGTGGGCGCCTGTGACGAGCGGGGTCCCACAAGGGTTAGTCCTAGGACCAGTGCTATTTTTGGTATATGTGAATGACATGATGGAAGGGATAGACTCAAAAGTGTCCCTGTTCGCAGATGATGTGAAGTTAATGAGGAGAATTAAATCAAATGAGGATCAGGCAGGACTTCAAAGAGACCTGGACATGCTGGACACGTGGTCCAGCAACTGGCTTCTCGAATTTAACCCCGCCAAATGCAAAGTCATTAAGATCGGGGAGGGGCAAAGAAGACCGCAGACCGAGTATAGGCTCTGTGGCCAAAGACTGCAAACCTCTCTCAAGGAGAAAGATCTTAGGGTGAGTATAACACCGAGCACATCTCCGGAAGCACACATCAACCAGATAACTCGTGCAGCATATGGGCGCCTGGCAAACCTGAGATTGGCGTTCCGATACCTTAGTAAGGAATCGTTCAAGACACTGTACACTGTGTACGTCAGGCCCATATTGGAGTATGCAGCACCAGTTTGGAACCCACACCTGGTCAATCACGTAAAGAAATTAGAGAAAGTGCAAAGGTTTGCACTTTCTCTAATTTCTCCGTAGCTAAAGGGAATGTCCTATGAAGAAAGGTTAAGGGAAATCGGTCTGACGACACTGGAGGACAGGAGGGATAGGGGAGACATGAAAGCGACATACAAAATACTGCGTGGAATAGATATGATGGACAGACAGGATGTTCCAGAGAGAGGACACAGAAACAAGGGGTCACAATTGGAAGTTGAAGACTCAGGCAAATGATGTAGTGGAGTCAGGAGCCATACATAGCTTTAAGACGAGGTATGATAAAGCTCATTGAGCAGGGAGAGGACCTAGTAGCGATCAGTGAAGAGGCGGGGCCAGGAGCTAAGTCTCGACCCCTGCAACCACAATTAGGTGAGTACAATTAGGCGAGTACACTGGAGAACTGACTCTCACACTCACACTGGAGGACTGACACACTCAGTCACGACACTCACTCAGTCACGACACTCACTCAGTCACGACACTCACTCAGTCACGACACTCACTCAGTCACGACACTCACTCAGTCACGACACTCACTCAGTCACGACACTCACTCAGTCACGACACTCACTCAGTCACGACACTCACTCAGTCACGACACTCACTCAGTCACGACACTCACTCAGTCACGACACTCACTCAGTCACGACACTCACTCAGTCACGACACTCACTCAGTCACGACACTCACCAGTCCAGTCACGACACTCACTCAGTCACGACACTCACTCAGTCACGACACTCACTCAGACTACGTCACGACACTCACTCAGTCACGACACTCACTCAGTCACGACACTCACTCAGTCACGACACTCACTCAGTCACGACACTCACTCAGTCACGACACTCACTCAGTCACGACACTCACTCAGTCACGACACTCACTCAGTCACGACACTCACTCAGTCACGACACTCACTCTGTCACGTCACAAGTATTTAGTTATTAAAGTTTTATTACCTTTAAAAGTAACAAGTAATCACTTTTTTACCCCCCTCCCTAAAAGCTTCCTTCCGAAATAGCTTAAAAAAAGTTCACATGTTGTATTTTTACGCCTCGATTATAAAATACATTGAGTACTTCACATTTTATTTGTACAGGAGAGGGAAAAAAATACACGCACGAGTGTATATGTATGTGTATGTGTGGGTGTGTTTGTGTATGTGTGTGTGTACTCACCTAGTTGTTGCAGGGGTCGAGTCATAGCTCCTGGCCCCGCCTCTTCACTGGCCGCTACTGGGTCACTCTCCCTTCGCCATGAGCTTTATCATACCTCTTCTTAAAGCTATGTATGGAACCTGCCTCCACTACATCGCTTCCCAAGCTATTCCACTTCCCGACCACTCTGTGACTGAAGAAATACTTCCTAACATCCCTGTGATTCATTTGAGTCTTCAACTTCCAACTGTGTCCCCTTGTTGCTGTGTCCCATCTCAGAAACATCCTGTCTCTGTCCACCTTGTCGATTCCTCTCAGTATCTTATATGTCGTTATCATGTCCCCCCTCTCTCTCCTGTCCTCCAGTGTCGTCAGGTCGATTTCCCTTAACCTCTCCACATAGGACATACCCATGAGGAAGTCAGTGAGGTATAGACTTGTAATGAGGAAGTCAGTGAGGTATAGACTTGTAATGAGGAAGTCAGTGAGGTATAGACTTGTAATGAGGAAGTCAGTGAGGTATAGACTTGTAATGAGGAAGTCAGTGAGGTATAGACTTGTAATGAGGAGTCAGAGTAGCTGAGGTATAGACTTGTAATGAGAAGTCAGTGAGGTATAGACTTGTAATGAGGAAGTCAGTGAGGTATAGACTTGTAATGAGGAAGTCAGTGAGGTATAGACTTGTAATGAGGAAGTCAGGGAGGTATAGACTTGTAATGAGGAAGTCAGGGAGGTATTAACTTGTAATGAGGAAGTCAGGGAGGTATTGACTTGTAATGAGGAAGTCAGGGAGGTATTGACTTAGTGTAAGACATTCATTAAGATACTAGAGATTCTTTATGATGGCGAATCCCTCAACAATATGTTGTTAATTTAGAAACCTCGACTGACCTTACTTACCCTAACGTATTAATTTTTTGCTAAACTCTGCTATATATATCATAGGTCAATTTAATTATATTTAATTTTACTTACAATCAATGATATATATTTTTTCCGTCAAGTGTGTGTGTGTCGTGCCGAATAGGTAAAATTTGCAATTTTGGCTTAAATACAAAGCTTTCTTGCCCAATAAGGCAAGCAAAATTTGTATATGCAATAATTTCGCAAAATCATTCTGAACCTAAAGAAAAATATATTTTATTGTTTGTTTATTATTAAATTACGGTAAACTTATCTAAAATATATTTCTTGGATTAGGCTAAATTAAATTGCGCTTGTTATAATAAGGTTAGGTAAGTTTTCTAAGGTTCTTTGGTACAAAATTAATTTTACATTAACGTAAATGAAAAAATATCTTTAAACTTATAAGAGAAATTTTAGAAAGGACAATTTAAACGAGTTCTTGCTAAGTGGCCAAATTTACCTATTCGGCACGACATATATATATATATATATAATATCATCACTACTATACTTAATAAATACCATCACTACGGCATCACTATTCGGCAAGAAGTGCGCTGCTTTTAAGCTAAAATAACAAGTTTTACTTATTTGGCACGACATATAGATAGATAGATAGATAGATAGATAGATGAGCGCTTCCTGGGAATCTTGTCCGTCCAGTAGCAGTATCGAGTCCTGCTGACTGCGATCTTTCTCTGTATATACCCTCTTGTTTCTGGTGCTGCATTTATTTATAATATATATATAAACACATACACATGGTTCAGGCGTTTAGATCCACCAAGTGCAAAGTCATGAAACTTGGGGAAGGACAAAAGACTGCAGACAGAGTACAGCTTACGGGTCAAGGCTGCAAACCTCACTCAGGAAAGGATCTTGGGGTAAGTAAATACCGAGCACGTTTCCTGTGCCGCACATCATTAAATAACTGCTGCAGCATATGGGCGCTTGGCAAACTTAAGAACAGCGTTCGACTCTATGTAAGAGTCGTTCAAGACACTATCACGTGTACGTCAGTCCATATTAGAGTATGTAGCCCCAGTATGGTGCTGCATGTGTGTTTGATCAGGTGTACACACACACCTAGGTCTAGTTTTGTTGCTAACCTTCGCACTTTTTTGACGAGGTGTGTGTGTACACCTGATCAAACACACATGCAGCACCATACTGGGGCTACATACTCTAATATGGGACTGACGTACACGTGTATAGTGTCTTGAACGACTCCTTACATAGATGTCGAACGCTGTTCTTAAGTTTGCCAAGCGCCCATATGCTGCAGCAGTTATTTAATTGATGTGCGGCACAGGAAACGTGCTCGGTATTATACTTACCCCAAGATCCTTTTCCTTGAGTGAGGTTTGCAGCCTTTGACCCCGTAAGCTGTACTCTGTCTGCAGTCTTCTTTGTCCTTCCCCAAGTTTCATGACTTTGCACTTGGTGGATCTAAACGCCTGGAACCATGTGTATGTGTTTATATATATATTATAAATAAATGCAGCACGCAGAAACAAGAGGGTATATACAGAGAAAGATCGCAGTCAGCAGGACTCGATACTGCTACTGGGACGGACAAGATTCCCAGGAAGCGCTCATCTATCTATCTATCTATCTATATGTCGTGCCAAATAAGTAAAACTTGTTATTTTAGCTTAAAAAGCAGCGCACTTCTTGCCGAATAGTGATGCCGTAGTGATGGTATTTATTAAGTATAGTAGTGATGATATTATATATATATATATATATATGTCGTGCCGAATAGGTAAATTTGGCCACTTAGCAAGAACTCGTTTAAAATTGTCCTTTCTAAAATTTTCTCTTATAAGTTTAAAGATATTTTTTTTTCATTTACGTTAATGTAAAAATTAATTTTGTACCAAAAGAACCTTAGAAAACTTACCTAACCTTATTATAACAAGCGCAATTTAATTTAGCCTAATCCAAGTAAATATATTTTAGATAAGTTTACCGTAATTTAATAATAAACAAACAATAAAATATATTTTTTCTTTAGGTTCAGAATGATTTTTGCGAAATTATTGCATATACAAATTTTTGCTTGCCTTATTGGGCAAGAAGAGCTTTGGTATTTAAGCCAAAATTGCAAATTTTACCTATTCGGCACGACACACACCACACTTGACGGAAAAAAATATATATCATTGATTGTAAGTAAAATTAAATATAATTAAATTGACCTATGATATATATAGCAGAGTTTAGCAAAAAATTAATACGTTAGGGTAAGTAAGGTCAGTCGAGGTTTCTAAATTAACAACATATTGTTGAGGGATTCGCCATCATAAAGAATCTCTAGTATCTTAATGAATGTCTTACACTAAGTCAATACCTCCCTGACTTCCTCATTACAAGTCAATACCTCCCTGACTTCTCATTACAAGTCTATACCTCACTGACTTCCTCATTACAAGTCTATACCTCACTGACTTCCTCATTACAAGTCTATACCTCACTGACTTCCTCATTACAAGTCTATACCTCACTGACTTCCTATTACAAGTCTATACCTACTGACTTCCTCATTACAAGTCTATACCTCACTGACTTCTCATTACAAGTCTATACCTCACTGACTTCCTCATACAAGTCTATACCTCACTGACTTCCTCATTACAAGTCTATACCTCACTGACTTCCTCATTACAAGTCTATACCTCACTGACTTCCTCATTACAAGTCTATACCTCACTGACTTCCTCATTACAAGTCTATACCTCACTGACTTCCTCATTACAAGTCTATACCTCCTGACTTCCTCATTACAAGTCTATACCTCCTGACTTCCTCATTACAAGTCTATACCTCCTGACTTCCTCATTACAAGTTAATACTCCTGACTTCCTCATTAGAAGTCTATACCTCACTGACTTCCTCATTAGAAGTCTATACTCACTGACTTCCTCATTAGAAGTCTATACCTCACTGACTTCCTCATTAAAGTCTATACCTCACTGACTTCCTCATTAGAAGTCTATACCTCACTGACTTCCTCATTACAAGTCTATACCTCACTGACTTCCTCATTACAAGTCTATACCTCACTGACTTCCTCATTACAAGTCTATACCTCACTGACTTCCTCATTACAAGTCTATACCTCCCTGACTTCCTCATTACAAGTCTATACCTCCCTGACTTCCTCATTACAAGTTAATACCTCCCTGACTTCCTCATTACAAGTTAATACCTCCCTGACTTCCTCATTAGAAGTCTATACCTCACTGACTTCCTCATTAGAAGTCTATACCTCACTGACTTCCTCATTAGAAGTCTATACCTCACTGACTTCCTCATTAGAAGTCTATACCTCACTGACTTCCTCATTAGAAGTCTATACCTCACTGACTTCCTCATTAGAAGTCTATACCTCACTGTCTTCCTCATAACAAGACAATATCTCACTGTCTTCCTCATAACAAGAGGTTCCACAAATGACGTATTTCCTCTACCGGTCTTGTCAGGAAATTGGTTGATGTTATCACACTGCAGCGACCACTGTTCAGACACCACTTGTTGCTTCACACAATCTTCTCTTGCACTAGTGGTTAGCACTTATTATATATATATATATATATATATATATATATATATATATATATATACATACACACACACACACACACACCTGGAGTATACCCCCCGGAGTTCCGGGGGTTAACGCCCCCGCGGTCTGTGACCAGGCCTCATGGTGGATCAGGGCTTGATCAACCAGGCTGTTACTGTTGTCCGCACGCAACCCGACGTACGAAACACAGCCCGGCTGGTCAGGTACCGATTTTAGGTGCCTGTCCAGTGCCTGCTTGAAGACAGCCAGGGGTTTATTGGTAATCCCCCTTATGTATGCTGGGAGACAGTTGAACAGTCTTGGGCCCCTGACACTTATTGTGTTCTCTTATTGTGCTAGTGGCACCCCTGCTTTTCATTGGGGGGATGTAGCATCGTCTGCCGAATCTTTTGCTTTCATAGGGAGTGACACTCGTGTGCAAGTTTGGTACTAATCCCTCTAGGATTTTCCAAGTGTATATAATAATGTATCTCTCCCGCCTGCGTTCTATGGAGTACAGATTGAGGAACTTCAAGCGTTCCCAGTAATTTATGTGTTTTAATGTGGTTATGTGTGCCATGAAGGTACTATGTACATTTTCTAGGTCATCAATTTCACCTGCCTTGAAAGGTGGTGTTAGTGTGCAGCAATATTCCAGCCTAGATAGAACAAGCTACCTGAAGTGTCATGGGCTTGGCATCCCTGGTTTTAAGGTTCTCATTATCCATCCTGTTATTTTTCTAGCAGATGCGATTGATGCAATGTTATGGTATTTGAAGGTGAGATCTTCTGACATGATCACTCCCAGGTCTTTGACATTAGTTTTTCCCTCTATTGTGTGGTTGGAATTTGTTTTATACTCCGATAAAGTTTTAATTTTCCTCATGTTTTCCATATCGCAGTAATTGAACTTTCTCATCATTGAACTTCATATTGTTTTCTGCTGCCCATATTTCAGATATATTGGCCTCTTGTAGCCGCTCTGTTATTCTTTGCCTTCGCCTGTATAGGTAACGCCTCTCTCTTTCTAGTTTACATCTTCTCCTCATTTTCCTTAAGGTTATTTGCCTTGAGCAAACCTCAAGAGCCACAGAGTTAATTTGTTCTAGACATAGGTTAGGATCCGTGAGACTAGTCAATAGGAGTGCATTTCTTACTATGTTTTTGAGAATCTATAGAGTGTGCAGTCCGGAGTTCCTAGATGTAGAAATTAGGTAAATATTTGACATTGGCACGAAACTGCGGTACCCTAAGGTGTTTGTGGAATCTGCCTTCCTGGCAGCTAAGAAAGCTTATTATAGATAACACCTCAGATCAAGAATGTGCTGGTCCTCCCATACAACGAGAATTTATCTATCCTGCTGAATGCTCTTAGAAGATATAATATACAAGTAGTATTTAAAAAATCACGGACTGTTAGAAGCATCCTGATAAAGAATGCACCCAACAACGTGCTGGTGGTGTCTACAGTGTTGGTTGCAATGGTTGCAGTCTCTCCTATTTGGGACAAACGGGAAAATCATTGGAGGTGAGAATTTCCCAGCACCGTTATTCGATACGTACAGCACAGGAGTCGAACGCGATTTTCATCCATATTAGAGCTTGTAATAACCCGGCAAATTGGCGGGAAGCAAGAGTCATCTTCCCTTGTTACTCTTGGCTTGAAAGGAATATTGTAGAATCGGCAATTATTAAGCATGATAGGCAGTCATTATACAATATCAGTGACGGGCTGTTCAAATTAGAGGAGTTTTTAGTTGAGGCAATAGTACACAGTTTAAATTGGGCTCTTATATGAATGCATTAGACTGTCTTAAATGTAGTGCAACACCGAGGAATTAGGGCCTATATTTCCTGCAGTTTCTGAAGGTTGAACCAGAGTTTGCCTCAGAATTATGTGGGTTGAATATCTGTGGCTGTCTTTCTTGTTATTTAGAATTCTCCCCCCTAAATGTTACCGTTTTCTCGTCAATTTAAATGGACACGTTGTCCCTTGGAAGGCTACCCTATAACTGCCAGACACTTCTATATCACTCACAATATATTTGTGTGTAAAGTTATTGATGTGATCGATTATTTTATTATTGTCACGTTAATTTAGTTCAGACTATTACAATATCAATGTTCGTGGGATTTTTCTAATGCTATAATATTTATCCTTCTGGCTGTGGGCACTGTTGTGCCTGAAGGGCACTTCCGGTACCCTCCTCTCCCTCCCTCACTCACTCCAGTGAAGACGGTCCTCTGGGAACGTACTTGCTTGGACATCCTCTTTTCTGCAAATTTGCAAGCTCCTGATGTGTTGATTGCAACACGAAAGGCCTTGAGCTATCATTCTACTCCCCCGTGGTGGTTTTGCATCCTGTATTGCTTGGTGGTGGTACCTCCCTATATATATATATTTTTTTTTTTTTTTCATTATCAACACATCGGCCGTTTCCCACCAAGGCAGGGTGGCCTGACAAAGAAAAACTTTCATCATCATTCACTCCATCACTGTCTTGCCAGAGGCGTGCTTACACTACAGCTACAGAACTGTAAAATTAACACCCCTCCTTCAGAGTGCCAGCACTGTACTTCCCATCTCCAGGAATCAAGTCCGGCCTGCCGGATTCCCTGAAACCCTTCATAAATGTTACCTTGCTTGCACTCCAACAGCACGTCAAGTCCTATAAACCATTTGTCTCCATTTGCTCTTATCTAACACACTCACGCACGCTTGAAGGAAGTCAAAACCCCTCGCACACAAAACCTCCTTTACACCTACCCCGCCTTCCCTCCACTACAGATTTATACACTCTCGAAGTCATTCTGTTTTGTTCCATCCTCTCTATATGTCCAAACCATCTCAACAACCCCTCCTCAGCCCTCTGGATAATAGTTTTGGTAATCCCACACCTCCTCCTAATCTCCAAACTACGGATTCTCTGCATTATATTCACACCACACATTGCTCTCAGACACGACATCTCCACTGCCTCCAGCCTTCTCCTTGTTGCAACATTCACAACCCATGTCTCACACCCATACAAGAGTGTTGGTATAACTATACTCTCATACATTCCCCTCTTTGCTTTCTTGGATAAAGTTCTCTGTCTCCACAAGCTCCTTAGTGCACCACTCACATTTTTCCCCTCGTTAATTCTATGATTCTCCTCATCCTTCATAGACCCATCTGTTGACACATCCACTCCCAAATATCTGAACACATTCAACTCCTCCATACTCTCTCCCTCCAATCTGATATCCAATCTTCTGTTATCTATTTTTTTTTATCCTCATCACCTTACTCTTTCCTATATTCACTTTTAATTTCCTTCTTTTACATACCCTACCAAACTCATCCACCAACTTCTGCAACTTCTCTTCAGAATCCCCCAAAAGCACAGTGTCATCAGCATAGAGCAACTGTGACAACTCCCACTTTATGTTAGATTCTTTATCTTTTAACCCCACACCTCTTTCCAACACCCGAGCATTCACTTCTCTTGCAACTCCATCTATAAATATATTGAACAACCATGGTGACATCACACATCCCTGTCTAAAACCTACTTTTACTGGGAAATAATCTCCCTCTCTCCTACATACCCTAACCGGAGCCTCACTATCTTTGTAAAAAACTTTCACCGCTTTCAATAACCTACCTCCTATATATATATATATATATATATATATATATATATATATATATATATATATATATATATATATATATATATATGAACTTTCAAGCTTTTTCGTGATTTCTCACATGATCATGGAACTGTAAAAATAATAGAACAGCAGAAGGCTTATAAGACCTATATAACACCTCAACATTCGACACTTCAACTGTTCCTTTATGATTACGCGAATAAGATCGACAAGAACTTGTCAAACATAGTTTAAAATTCTTCCCAAATTTTATTATAAATGAATTTAATTTGTATAATTCTAAATCAATATTCATATTAAAATCAAAACTATTCTTTTTATGAAGCTTGATTCAGTTACATTTCTCTCAACCATAGACTTGCTTGATACAACTTTCTCGACCATTTGTGAACCAGATAGGTGGTTAAAATCTCTCACGTGAATAAACAGAGCATTAGATTCTTATCCATTTTTAATGCTGTGTTTATGTTGTGTAATCTTAGTTCAAGGCTTTTTCCAGTTTGACCGTAATAAATTTTATTACATTTTTCACAAGGAATCTTGTAGATACAGCCATTTGGGGAATTTTTAATCAGAAGTTTTTTTCTTACTGTATCAAGATTTTTAAATAGAACTTTGATTTTAAAATTCGTAATTAGAAAAGGTATGTCAAGAAGGTTTTCATGTTAAGCGAGAACCAATATATTCTTGGTTTAATATGATTGTCTTCAAAATTTGGTTTAAAACCTTTTATCACATCTGTCAGACACTGCAACATCATGTGATCTTGATACAAGGAATTCTTCAACACTTGTCCAACCTGTGGACGAGGATGTACCTCCACATTTGAATTTGTCAAGTGTGACACCTCCTACGACTGCTTCACCTCACCTCTCTACAGTATATATGCCACTTCGCACATATACTGTATTCTTTTCAAGATTGATGGACTGATTAGTTCGACTCAAGGCTGAGGGACTGATTACCTCATACTACTCCTGTTCCTCACCATTCTCCTTTGTATGGACTGATGAAGCCACTGTGTGGCGAAACGTTTCTTCAATAAAGATTCCCGTATGTTGTATAAGTGTCTTAATCTTCAACTTGTCTGTTTTAAACCATTCATCACAAGAGGTAGAGGCTGGATACTACAGCCTCTACCACTTACCATTCTCTCTCAACCTTTCCTAGGACGACCCCTACAGATCTTTCCCTCTATCCCAGATTTATACATCCTTTGTCATTGTATTTTTCTCCATCCTTTCTGAATGGCCAAACCGCATCATTAACTCCATGATGTGTTCCTGATTCTCTGCATATTCACATCTGAATCATTGCATCTCCACCGACTTCAGTCTTTTCATTACAATTTTTAAAGACCATTAATCACATCCATGTAAAATCGTTGGTGCCACATTACCAGGGACGGATCTACTATGAAACTAAAGAAGTTTTAAGCTTTAGGGCCCCTAATCCCGGAGGGGCCCCAGAAGCTACTTTACTATACATTGCTTAAAAATTTTGGGTCTACTGTATGAGAAGTTTCTTTTGTTTTTAAATAATTAATATTAATAATATAGTGTAATTCGATACATAATATTAAAATAAAAATTAAAAGATCATTAAAGTATGAATTAGAGTAGTCGTTGCTGGTTGCCATGGTGACCCCATAACAGTTCATGCTTCAGGGACCCAAAAATATAGGTCCGCCATTATTTGCCTTCATAGAAACATTTATTTGAACAGATATATCAACACGCTATCTATAAATAACCTCCCCCCGCCCCCTCCTCGTCTTACATAGACATATCTATCAACATGTCGACTCAAATATCTAAATATTCACTTCCTTCACACTCTGTCCCTTCAGTGTGGTGTCCATTCTTCCATTACCTTTAACAATAATAATATTATTATTTCTATAAGTACATGTACAAGGTATACAGGCGTAGCTGACGTCAATGACATACTAGTATATAGAAAGCCCCTTGTTACGCAGAGCATTTCGGACGAATTAGGTCAATTTTGTCCCCAGGATGCGACCCACACCAGTCTACTAACACCCAGGTACCTATTTTACTGACAGGTGAAATGGGACAGCAGGTGTCTTAAGGAAACACGTCCATCCCTGTACCGTGGATGGACACATAAGGACGTGTTTCCTTGACCTTCTTACCCATCACCTTGCGCTTTTTTATGTTCACTTTAATTTTCTTCTTCATACCCCTTCTCTCCCCCGAAACTCCTCCAACCTTCGCAACTTCTTAGAATCTTCCGAAAAGAACTGTCGTCGACAAAGAATAACTGACAATTCCATTTTTGTATAACTCATTGTCTTTTTATCCGGCACCTCTTCCCAGTACCCTAAAATTCGCTTCTTGGACAACCCCATATTTAAATATTTTAATAAACTACGGTAACATTGCATATCTGTCTGAAGTCTTCTTCCGAAAAAGTCTCCTACACTCTGACATATCCTGAGCCTCCTTCTCCGAATAAAAACTTGTTGCTTTTAGTAGCCTACTACCAACTCCGTAATATAGAAATATCTGCCATGTCATATTGCTCTCCTATCCATCTTACCAAGTCTTTAAACGCAAAAATGAGACAAAGAACTTCTTCCTATTATTTATGCATTGTTTAATTACATGATTCAGTGTAAACAATTGGAATACACATCTACTCTTCCTAAACCCACCACCTTGTTCCTCTGCAGTTCTACCTTGTTTTATCCCTAACCCTTTTAATAATAATTCTAGCATACGCTTTACAGTCTCATTTCCTCTCTTTAGTCCCCTTTACTTGTAAACAAATGCTTGCTCTCTGCCAGTCCACAGGTATTTAGTACAAAGTTACCTAAACATTCACTTGAAACCAAGTAAAAAGAAGTTTCCCCTTAACAGTCCTCTCGCACTCGGGTGCAAAAACAGTTCTCACATCCCAACATTATCCTAATCTACATATTTTTTTAATTAAAGCTCCTACACCCCTCCTTTCT
The DNA here is from genome assembly GCA_009830355.1 of Cherax destructor. Classification (NCBI taxonomy): domain Eukaryota; kingdom Metazoa; phylum Arthropoda; class Malacostraca; order Decapoda; family Parastacidae; genus Cherax; species Cherax destructor. The sequence goes on from WNWK01000953.1 coordinate 49,291, forward strand.
TTCCACAGTTTCTCATTAGCTGTTACCACCTTCCATTTAGCTCCAGTTTTTACTGATATAATTTAAATTAATTTACTACTTACAATTCAAAATTTTTAGTTGAATTTTGTTTAGTCTAAAGACATCCAAATTTAGTCACTTATAACAATAACATTAAATCTTATGTGTTACGTTGTATTCACCCACATTAAAACAACCTATATTATTATCATTATGTATAATATGCGGAGAATTTGTAGCCTGGAGAAGAGGGTGTGGGATTACCAAAGTTACTAATTAGAAAGATGAGGAGGGGTTCTAGAGGTGGTTTGGACATTAGAGAGGATATGGAAAAATAGTATGACTAGGAGAGTATATAACTGTGAAGTGGAGGGAAGGAAGGAAGGGTGGTAGACATCCTGGGCAACGTTGGAGAGAAAGGGTAAAGAAGGTTCAGAGCGCTAAGGAGGTTTGCGCATCCAACCATCGTGTACTCACCTATTTGTGCTCACTTATTTGTGGTTGCAGGGTCGAGTCATAGCTCCTGGCCCCGCCTCTTCACTGATTGCTACAAGGTCCTCTCTCTCCCTGATCCATGAGCTTTATCAAACCTCGTCTTAAAACTATGTATGGTTCCTGCCTCCACTACGTCACTTTCTAGGCTATTCCACTTCCTGACAACTCTATGACTGAAGAAATACTTCCTAACATCCCTTTGACTCATAAGAGTCTTCAACTTCCAATTGTGACCCCTTGTTTCTGTGTCCCCTCTCTGGAACATCTAGTCTCTGTCCACCTTATCTATTCCTCGCAGTATTTTATATGTCGTTATCATGTCTACCCTAACCCTCCTGTCCTCTAGTGTCGTCAGGTCGATTTCCCTTAACCTTTCTTCGTAGGACAATCCCCTTAGCTCTGGGACTAGTCTTGTTGCAAATCTTTGCACTTTCTCTAGTTTCTTGACGTGCTTGACCAGGTGTGGGTTCCAAACTGGTGTGTGTGTGTGTGTGTGTGTGTATGTGTTTTAGAAAAGAGTGGAGGCAAGTGGTTATGATTTCACGTGCTGTTATAATGTGAGAAATGTAACATGAAGGGATTCAGGGAAACTGGTAAGCCAGATTTGAGTCCTAGAGGTGTCAGGTACGGAGCCCTCTGAAGGTGGGGGGGACGTTGCAGTTTTCAGGGTCAGCTCAACTGTAATGTCAATATGCCTCTGGCAAGACAGAATATATAATTTGTAAAACTTGTAATTTTGGCTTAAAAAGCAACGCCCTTCTTGCCGAATAAGGCAAGCGAAAATTTATGTATACAATAATTTCGCTAAAATCATTCTGAACCTAACGAAAAAAATATATTTCATTGTGTTTATTAAATTATGGTAAAGTTAACTAAAATATGTTTAGTTGTATTTGTCTAAATTAAATTGCGCTTGAAATAATAAGGTTAGATAAGTTTTCTAAGGTACTTTTGGTACAAAATTATTATTTTTTACATTATAAGTGAAGAATACTGTAAATTAAAAAAATAGGAAAAAAGGTATATCGGCAACACTTCTTCAAGCGGCAGGAGTCCATCTTGCTCTCAGGTGAGCGACAAGCACCGAATTTGCGGCTTTATATCTTTAAATGTAGAAGAGAAATTTTTAGAAAGGACTTAATTTTAAATGAATTCTTGCTAATTGAACAGTTTTACCTATTCGGCATATATATATATATATATATATATATATATATACACACACACACAAAACACATCGGCCGTCTCCCTCCGAGGTAGCTATATTCCCCTCTACTTCAGAGTGCAAGGAATATACTAAGCCCCTCCAGGACTCCAGTCCAGCTAACCGGTTTCTCCGAATCCATTCATAAATGTATCTTGCTCACAGTCCTTCAGCACGTCAAGTCATAAAAAAAAAACACCTCCACTCACTAAACACGCTAATAACACGCTCATGCACGCTTGCTGGATGTCCAAGCCATTCGCATGCGAAACCTCCTTTACCCTCACCCTCCAACCTTTTCTAGGACGACCCCTACCACTCCTGCCCTCCACTACATAAATGTAGTTCTCCAAGTTATCCAGTTTTGCTTCATCCTCTATGAATGTCCTATCTCAGTAACCCTCCTCAGCCCTCTGGATGGTATTCCTAGCAACCCTACACTTAATCTCCAAACTATAAATTCTCTGTATAATATTCACACCACACTCAGATGCTAAGTCTCCACTTCCTCCAGCCTCTCGCTGCAACGTTCAAAACTCATGCTTCACACCCATATATAGTGTGATGGGATCAATATACTTTCATACGTTCCTCTTTTTGCCTCAATGAATAACGTTCTTTGTCTTCACTGATGCCTCGGCGCACCAATCACCTTTTTTCCTCGTCAGTTCTATGGTTCACTTCATCTTTCATAGACATATCTTCTGACAAGTTCACTCCCAGATATCTGAACACATTCACTGCCTCAATACTTCCTCCTCCCACTGATATCCAATCTTTCACTGCCTATTTTCTTGTTACTCATCATTTTGCTCTTTCCACTGTTCACTTTTAATTTCCTTATTTTATATACCTTTCTAAATTCGTCCACCTTTGCAACATCTCTTCAGAATTTCCTAAAAACACATAGACATTCGTAAACAGGAACTGCAGCATCTCTCTTTGTATTAGATTCTTTATCTTTTAATCCCACACCTTTCTCTTACAACCCCATCTAGAAATATGTGAAGCAACAATGGAGACGCCACACATCCCTGTCTCAGGACTACTTTTACTGGGAAATAATCCGCCTCTCCCCTACAAACCCTAAACTGAGCCTCACTGTCCTCACGAAAACTCTTAACCGCTTTACGTTGCCTACTACCCTTACACCTCAATATTTTTATTTCCTTTTTATTTTCATCTGGAATATACAGAGCTTCTGAGAGAAACGAGCTTCTGAGAGAAACGAGCTTCTGAGAGAAACGAGCTTCTGAGAGAAACGAGCTTCTGAGAGAAACGAGCTTCTGAGAGAAACGAGCTTCTGAGAGAAACGAGCTTCTGAGAGACAACGAGCTTCTGAGAGAAACGAGCTTCTGAGAGAAACGAGCTTCTGAGAGAAACGAGCTTCTGAGAGAAACGAGCTTCTGAGAGAAACGAGCTTCTGAGAGAAACGGCTTCTGAGAGAAACGAGCTTCTGAGAGAACGAGCTTCTGAGAGAAACGAGCTCTGAGAGAAGAGCTTCTGAGAGAAACGAGCTTCTGAGAGAAACGAGCTTCTGAGAGAAACGAGCTTCTGAGAGAAACGAGCTTCTGAGAGAAACGAGCTTCTGAGAGAAACGAGCTTCTGAGAGAAACGAGCTTCTGAGAGAAACGAGCTTCTGAGAGAAACGAGCTTCTGAGAGAAACGAGCTTCTGAGAGAAACGAGCTTTGAGAGAAACGAGCTTCTGAGAGAAACGGCTTCTGAGAGAAACGAGCTTCTGAGAGAAACGAGCTTCTGAGAGAAACGAGCAGGCTTCTGAGAGAAACGAGCTTCTGAGAGAAACGAGCTTCTGAGAGAAACGAGCTTTGAGAGAAACGAGCTTGTGAGAGAAACGAGCTTTGAGAGAAACGAGCTTGTGAGAGAAACGAGCTTTGAGAGAAACGAGCTTGTGAGAGAAACGAGCTTGTGAGAGAAACGAGCTTGTGAGAGAAACGAGCTTGTGAGAGAAACGAGCTTGTGAGAGAAACGAGCTTGTGAGAGAAACGAGCTTCTGAGAGAAACGAGCTTGTGAGAGAAACGAGCTTGTGAGAGAAACGAGCTTGTGAGAGAAACGAGCTTGTGAGAGAAACGAGCTTGTGAGAGAAACGAGCTTGTGAGAGAAACGAGCTTGTGAGAGAAACGAGCTTCTGAGAGAAACGAGCTTCTGAGAGAAACGAGCTTCTGAGAGAAACGAGCTTCTGAGAGAAACGAGCTTCTGAGAGAAACGAGCTTCTGAGAGAACGAGCTTCTGAGAGAAAGGCTTCTGAGAGAACGAGCTTGAGGAAACGGCTTCTGAGAGAAACGAGCTTCTGGAGAAACGAGCTTCTGAGAGAAACGAGCTTTGAGAGAAAGGTTCTGAGAGAACGGCTTCTGAGAGAAACGAGCTTCTGAGAGAAACGGCTTCTGAGAGAAACGAGCTTCTGAGAGAAACGAGCTTCTGAGAGAAACGAGCTTCTGAGAGAAACGAGCTTGTACGAGGAAAGTTTCTAAAAACTAAATAGCATATTATCATGAAACCACGACTGTCTCATTATAATGAAATGTGTTGTCGATTACATGCTAATATTACACCATCTTAAAATAACCTCCTCCAAATATAGCTACATCTTAGTATAACTTCAGCTAAATATAATGTTTATTACAGCTAAATATAATTAGAGCATAATGTAAAAGAGAAAGATATGCTCAGAGAAGCTAGGAAACGTGAATATTTAAAGAACATTGTAGTTACAATCTGGAGGACAGTAGTGTATCAGGCAGGGTGTAAATGGTACGTTAAAGGGGAACCAACATCATCATCCCTGGCCAGCGATAACGGTTCCTGGCCAGCGATGACGGTTCCTGGCCAGCGATGACGGTTCCTGGCCAGCGATGACGGTTCCTGGCCAGCGATGACGGTTCCTGGCTAGCGATGACGGTTCCTGGCCAGCGATGACTGTCCCTGGCCAGCGATGACTGTCCCTGGTCAGCGATGACGGTCCCTGGTCATCGATGACGGTCCCTGGTCAGCGATGACGGTTCCTGGCCAACGATGACGGTCCCTGGCCAGCGATAACGGTTCCTGGCCAGCGATGACGGTTCCTGGCCAGCGATGACGGTTTCTGGCCAGCGATGACGGTTTCTGGCCAGCGATGACGGTTTCTGGCCAGCGATGACGGTTCCTGGCCAGCGATGACGGTCCCTGGTCAGCGATGACGGTCCCTGGTCAGCGATGACGGTTCCTGGCCAGCGATGACGGTTCCTGGCCAGCGATGACGGTCCCTGGCCATTGTTGACGGTCCCTGGCCAGCGATGACGGTTCCTGGCCAGCAATGACGGTCCCTGGCCATTGTTGACGGTCCCTGGCCAGTGATGACGATCGCTTTCTGGGCACGCACGCACGCGCGCGCGCACACACACACAACCCTCAGAACCCCACAGCCAACCATGCTATCCCAACACAAACCACAATCCACACAGCCCCCACCCCACACTATGCAGTAGAATTCCACAGCACACTGCCAGGTCCCCCACCCCCAAAGACCCCCAAAACGCAGTGTTGGAGAGGAAACTGAAGGTATGGTACACCAACGCTGATGGAATAATGAGTAAGTGGAAGGAGTGGCATAAAAAAATTAAAGAGGCATCACCGGACATCATAGCTCTCACAGAAACCAAGCTCACAGGAATGATAACCGATGCCATCTTTCATATGGGATATCAGATCCTGAGGAAAGACAAAGGGAACAGAGGGAGTGGAGGAATAACACTGTTCATCAAAAACCAATGGGATTTTGATGGGCTGGAGAGAGGAGACAGAGGAGCAGCAAGAGACTACATAATAGGAACACTTCAGTCTGGAGGTCCCAAGGTGGTAATTGCAGTGATTTATAACCCACCACAGAACAGCAGGAAGCCAAAGCAAGAATATGATGAGAGTAACAGAGCGATGGTTGACACACTGGCTGAAGTGGCCAGAAGGGCTCATGCGGGCAAGGCAAAGCTACTGATTGTGGGTGACTTCAATCACAAGGAAATTGACTGGGAGAACCTGGAGCCACATGGGGGCCCAGAAACGTGGAGGCCTGAGATGATGGAGGTGGCACTGGAAAACATCATGTACCAACACGTACGGGACACTACCAGAGAGAGAGGAAAGGACGAACCAGCAAGACTGGACCTAGTATTCACCTTGAGAAGTGCAGATATTGAGGACATCACATATGAAAGACCCCTCAGAGCCAGTAACCATGTGGTTCTGAGATTCGAATACATAGTTACAAGTGGAGAGGGAAGCAGGATGGGCAGGACCAATGAAGCCAAACTACAAGAGGGGACTACACAGGCATGAAGAATTTCCTGCACGAGGTTCAGTGGGACAGAGAATTGGCAGTGAAGTCGGTAAATGAGATGATGGAATATGTGACAACAATATGCAAGGAAGCTAAGGAAAGATTTGTACCCAATGGTAACAGAAAGAATGAGAAGGCCAGGACGAGCTCTTTGCTCACCCAAAGGTGTAGAGAGGCTAAAACCAAGTGTGCTAGAGAATGGAAGAAGTATAGAAGGCAAAGGACCCAGGATAATAAGAAAAGCAGTTATAGAGCCAGAAATGCATATGCACAGGTAAGAAGGAAGGCTCAAACGACAATACGAAAATGACATAGCAGTGAAAACCAAATCTGACGCAAAGCTGTTGTACAGGCACATCAGGAGGAAAACAACAGCCAAGGACCAGGTAATCAGGCTGATTAAGGAAGGAGGGGAGATCACAAGAAAGGACCGAGAAGTATGTGAGGAGCTCAACATGAGATTCAAAAAAAGTGTTCACAGAGGAGACAGAAGGGCCTCCAGAAAGACGGAGAGGTTGGGTACACCATCAATTGTTGGACATAATGAATACAACAGAGGAATAAGTAAAGAGGCTGCTAAGTGAGCTAGATACCTCAAAGGCGATGGGGCCGGACATCTCTCCATGGGTCCTGAGAGAGGGAGCAGAGGCGATATGTGTACCACTAACAACAATCTTCAACATATCTATCGAAACAGGGCCACTACCTGAGGAATGGATTGACAGCAAATGTAGCCCCAATTTTTAAAAAAAGGAGACAGCCATGAAACATTAAACTACAGACCAGTGTCACTGACATGTATAGTATGTAAAGTCATGGAGAAGATTATCAGGAGAAGAGTGGTGGAGCACCTAAAAAGGAATGAGCTTATCAACGACAACCAGCACGGTTTCAAGGATGGGAAATCCTGTGTCACAAACCTACTGGAGTTCTATGACAGTGACAGCAGTAAGACAAGAGAGAGAGAGAGAGGGGTGGGTAGATTCTTGGACTGTGAGAAGGCTTTTGATACAGTTCCACGCAAGAGATTAATGCAAAAGCTGGAGGACCAGGCAGGGATAACAGGGAATACCTGTCAGGAAGACATCAGCGATTCATGGTACGTGATGAGGGGTCAGAGTGGGCGCCGGTGACGAGCGTAGTTCCACAGGGGTCAGTCCTAGGACCGGTGCTGTTTCTGGTATATGTGAATGACATGACGGAAGGAATAGACTCAGAAGTGTCCCTATTTGCAGATGTGAAGTTAATGAGAAGAATTCAATCAGAAGAGGACCAGAGAGAACTACAAAGGAATCTTGATAGGCTGCAAGCCTGGTCCAGAAACTGGGTCCTGGAATTCAACCCCCACCAAGTGCAAAGTCATGAGGATTGGGGAAGGGCAAAGAAGACCGCAGACGGAGTACAGTCTAGGGGGTCAGAGACTACAAACTTCACTCAAGGAAAAGGATCTTGAGGAGAGTATAACACCGGGGACATCTTCTGAGGCGCACCTCAACCTAATAACTGCTGCAGCATACGGGCGCCTAGCAAACCTAAGAACAGCATTCCAACATCTCAATAAGGAATCGTTCAGGACCCTGTACACCGTGTGCGTCATGCCTATATTGGAGTATGCAGCACTAGTTTGGAAATCACACCTAGCCAAGCATGTAAGGAAATTAGAGAAAGTGCAAAGGTTTGCAACAAGACTAGTCACGGAGCTAAGGAGGCATGTCCTGCTTGAAGAGGTTAAGGGAAATCGAGCTAGAGGACAGGAGAGATATGGGGGATATGATAACGACATATAAAATTCTGAGAGTAATCGACAAGGTGGACAGACAGGATGTTCCAGAGATGGAACACAGCAACAAGGGGTCACAATTGGAAGCTGAAGACTCAGATGAATCACAGGGCTGTTAGGAAGTATTTCTTCAGTCACAGAGTTGTCAGGAAGTGGAACAGTCTGGGAAGTGATAGTGGAGGCAGGATCCATATATAGCTTTAAGAAGAGGTATGATAAAGCCCATGGAGCAGGAAGAGTGACCAATAGTAGCGACCAGTCAAGAGGTGGGGTCAGGAGCTGCGAATCGACCCCTGCATCCACAACTAGGTGAGTACACCCCTCCCCCCACACACATGTGGGCATGCTGAGAGACATCACCTTCAAGTTTGTTTGGGTCGGGAGAAGCGCTGATGATGGTCATTGTTGCTATATATAACCCACAACACTGTCTCTCTGACGTCCCACGCTCTTGTACGCTCTTCAAGATTACTTTCTCTCCTCAAATTACTGCAAGATTACTTTGTTTTGTAGTAATTACTCACATATTACTTGTAGCAATATCATGATTGTTTTCTCTTGTAGTAATTATGGAAGATTACTTTCTCTTGTAATTATGGAAGATTGCTTTCTCTTGTAGTAATTACGGAAGATTACTTTCTCTTGTAGCAATTGTTAGATGATTACGTTATCAAGTAGTAATTATACCAAGGTTAATTTCTCTTGTAATTAATCTCTCATTACATTCTCGTCGAATAATTTATCGCAGACAACTTTCATTTCTAATTACATTAGCGTTACTTTGAAAATAATTTCTCCAGTAATGACTCAAGAATTATTTCCTCTAGAAATAACTACGCTAAGATTAGTTTTTTTGGCATTGATTCTCTTTATTTTCAATAGAAAGTATTGTTATTACTTCTGTAGATTCATTTTTCGTGTCATTTTTACCATAAATTTCACATTATTTGTTTCATTAGTTTTTACAGCAACTACCAATGTGTACAGATTGACTTATGTAGTAGTGGCTTGGTTACAAGCACTGACTGTCTTAGGCTTGGTTACAAGCACTGACTGATGTTGTAGTAGCCAGGCTTAGGCTTGGTTACAGCCACTGACTGATGTTGTAGTAGCCAGGCTTAGGCTTGGTTACAGCCACTGACTGATGTTGTAGTAGCCAGGCTTAGGCTTGGTTACAAGTACTGACTGATGTTGTAGCCAGGCTTAGGCTTGGTTACAGCCACTGACTGATGTTGTAGTAGCCAGGCTTAGGCTTGGTTACAAACACTGACTGATGTTGTAGTAGCCAGGCTTAGGCTTGGTTACAAGCACTGACTGATGTTGTAGCCAGGCTTAGGCTTGGTTACACCCACTGACTGATGTTGTAGTAGCCAGGCTTAGGCTTGGTTACAAGCACTGATTGATGTTGTAGTAGCCAGGCTTAGGCTTGGTTACAAGCACTGATTGATGTTGTAGTAGCCAGGCTTAGGCTTGGTTACAGCCACTGACTGATGTTGTAGTAGCCAGGCTTAGGCTTGGTTACAAACACTGACTGATGTTGTGGTAGCCAGTCTTAGGCTTGGTTACAAGTACTGACTGATGTTGTAGTAGCCAGGCTTAGGCTTGGTTACAAGTACTGACTGATGTTGTAGTAGCCAGTCTTATACTTAGGAAGCACCTTCAGCAGTTTGGCAGACACACAGATGATGATTAAAGTACATGACCAGCCCTATGGTCACTCTCTTAAACACCATGTGCTTAATTGTCCACTTATTGAGGAATAGAGAGATGGTATAATAACCTATGTGACATGTCAAGATATCTTATTAATGAAATTATGATACAAGATATATTTAGCAATTATCTTAAATTTGCTAGCAACAGATAAGTGAACTGTACCTATAAATCTAAATGTACTCCTGTAAACCCCTTTTGGGGCCTAGGTTCTAGGCGTTTTGTGTCCATATGCTCTTGCGCTACCCTCCACAGGTTGGATATGGAATACACAGAAAATTATCAGCTTCGGAGGCAAAATCTAATCTAAAATCTTATTGGATTAATTTTTCAAATATTACTTAAACTAGTTATATTTTTACATTTTTACTTTCATTAGTATTACTTTTCCAGAGTTACTTTGTCTAGTATTACTTGTCCTGGATTATTTTTCCAAGTATTACTTGTCGAGGATTACTTTCCCAAGTATTACCGTGCGAGGAATACTGTCTCTACTACTAATTTCCAGGATTACTTTCCAGTAGTATTGCTTTTCCAGGATTGCTTCTTTTAGTAGTGCTTTTCAAACATTAATTTCTCCTAGTATTTTCTAGGATTTCTGTCCCTAGTACTAATTTTTCAGGAATACTTTCCAGCCAGATGAGCCTAGCTCAAGGCTGGGTTCCGGCGGAAGAAAATCTCTCAGAACTCATCAAAGGTATATCAAAAGAATCGCTAGTCTTCAAGGATTATTTTCCCTAGTACTTATTTTCCAAGATTATTTTTCCTAGTATTTTTTTCCAAGATTACATTCACTAGCATTACTTTCCCAGGAATACTTTCCCTAGTATTTCTTTTCCAGGGTTACTTTCCCTAGTATTTCTTTTCCAGGGTTACTTTCCCTAGTATTTCTTTTCCAAGATTACTTTTATTAGTATTTCTTTTCCAGGAATACTTGCTCTAGTATTTCTTTTCTAGGATTATTTCTACTAGTATTTTTTTGGATTACTCTCTCTTGAATTAATTTTACAAAATTACTTTCCTTATTATTTCTTTTCCAGGAATACTTTCCCTAGTATTCATTTCTGAAGATTACTTTCCCTAGTATTCCTTTCTGAAGATTTCTTTCTCTAGTATTCCTTTCTGAAGATTACTTAATCTAGTATTCCTTTCTGAAGATTACTTAATCTAGTATTCCTTTCTGAAGATTACTTTCTCTAGTATTCCTTTCTGAAGGTTACTTTCTCTAGTATTCCTTTCTGAAGGTTACTTTCTCTAGTATTCCTTTCTGAAGGTTACTTTCTCTAGTATTCCTTTCTGAAGGTTACTTTCTCTAGTATTCCTTTCTGAAGGTTACTTTCTCTAGTATTCCTTTCTGAAGGTTACTTTCTCTAGTATTCCTTTCTGAAGGTTACTTTCTCTAGTATTCCTTTCTGAAGGTTACTTTCTCTAGTATTCCTTTCTGAAGGTTACTTTTCTAGTATTCCTTTCTGAAGTTACTTTCTCTAGTATTCCTTTCTGAAGGTTACTTTCTCTAGTATTCCTTTCTGAAGGTTACTTTCGTATTCCTTTCTGAAGGTTACTTCCTATTCTTTTGAAGGTTACTTTCTCTAGTATTCCTTTCTGAAGGTTACTTTCTCTAGTATTCCTTTCTGAAGGTTACTTTCTCTAGTATTCCTTTCTGAAGGTTACTTTCTCTAGTATTCCTTTCTGAAGGTTACTTTCTCTAGTATTCCTTTCTGAAGGTTACTTTCTCTAGTATTCCTTTCTGAAGGTTACTTTCTCTAGTATTCCTTTCTGAAGGTTACTTTCTCTAGTATTCCTTTCTGAAGGTTACTTTCTCTAGTATTCCTTTCTGAAGGTTACTTTCTCTAGTATTCCTTTCTGAAGGTTACTTTCTCTAGTATTCCTTTCTGAAGGTTACTTTCTCTAGTATTCCTTTCTGAAGGTTACTTTCTCTAGTATTCCTTTCTGAAGATTACTTTCTCTAGTATTCCTTTCTGAAGATTACTTTCTCTAGTATTTCTTTTCCAGGATATATTTCAATATTATTACTTTTTCAGGATATATTTCAATATTATTACTTTTTCAGGATATATTTCAATATTATTACTTTTTCAGGATATATTTCAATATTATTACTTTTTCAGGATTACTTTTCCAAGTATTAATTTTCTAGGATTGCATTTTCCTAGAACTGCAATTCCAGAATTACTGTCTAGGATTACTTTCCATGGTTACTTTTTTTTCTAGTATCACTTTTTCTTCTAGTGGATACTTTCCTCTAGTATTTCTTTTCCATGTTCAATTTCCTTAGTATTACTCTTCAAAGAATTACTTATCATTGTGTTATTTTCCAAAATTACTTCCCTTATCATTCTTTTCCTGGATTACCTTCACACTCGAAGTGCTTTCCCCTTGTATTACTTTTCGTGAATTCCTTTCTCTATTATCACTTTTCCTGTTACACTGTCCATATTAATATTATCCTGGGTTACTTTCCCAGTATTACATTTCTGTGATGACTTTCCCTAGCATTACTTTTCCAGGATTACTTTCCCTAGTATTGTTTTTCCTGGATTACTTTCCCTAGTATTGCTTTTCCTGGATTACTTTCCCTAGTATTGCTTTTCCTGGATTACTTTCCCTAGTATTGCTTTTCCTGGATTACTTTCCCTAGTATTGCTTTTCCTGGATTACTTTCCTTAGTATTGCTTTTCCTGGATTACTTTCCCTAGTATTGCTTTTCCTGGATTACTTTCCCTAGTATTGCTTTTCCTGGATTACTTTCCCTAGTATTGCTTTTCCTGGATTACTTTCCCTAGTATTGCTTTTCCTGGATTACTTTCCTAGTATTGCTTTTCCTGGATTACTTTCCCTAGTATTGCTTTTCCTGGATTACTTTCCCTAGTATTGCTTTTCCTGGATTACTTTCCTTAGTATTGCTTTTCCTGGATTACTTTTCTTAGTATTGCTTTTCCTGGATTACTTTCCTTAGTATTTGTTTTCCTAAATTACTTTCCTTAGTATTGCTTTTCAAGAATTACTTTCCCCTATTAATTTTCAGAAGATTACTTTCCTTGTTATTGTTTTTCTACGATTAATTTCCCCTATTACTTTGGCAGGATTACTTTTTTACTTTTGGAGAATTACTTTCCTTAGTATAGCTTGTTCAAGATTACTTTTACCTTGTGTTATCTTTCTAGGATTATTTTCCCCGATATTAATATTATATGATAGCTTTACCTACAATTGCTTGTCCAGGATTCCCTTGTATTAATTTTACAACATTTATTTAATAAATGTATGGAAGAGGGTAAGGTACCTAGGGATTAGCAGAGAGCATGCATAGTTCCTTTGTATAAAGGCAAAGGGGACAAAAGAGAGTGTAAAAATTATAGGGGAATAAGTCTGTTGAGTATACCTGGTAAAGTGTATGGTAGAGTTATTATTGAAAGAATTAGGAGTAAGACGGAGAGAAGGATAGCAGATGAACAAGGAGGCTTTAGGAAGGGTAGGGGGTGTGAAACATATAGGTGAACAATATTTAGATAAGGGTAAAGAGTTGTTTGTGGCATTTATGGATTTGGAAAAGGCGTATGATAGGGTGGATAGGGAGGCAATGTGACAGATGTTGCAGGTGTATGGAATAGGAGGTAGGTTACTGAAAGCAGTGAAGAGCTTTTATGAGGATAGTGAGGCTCAGGTTAGAGTGCATAGGAGAGAGGGAGATTATTTCCCAGTAAACGTAGGCCTTAGACAAGGATGTGTGATGTCACCGTGGTTGTTCAGTATATTTATAGATGGATTTGTAAGAGAAGTGAATGCTCGGGTGTTGGCAAGAGGTGTGGGGTTAAAAGATAGAGAATCTAACACAAAGTGGGAGTTGTCACAGTTGCTCTTTGCTGATGACACTGTGCTTTTGGGGGATTCTGAAGAGAAGTTGCAGAGGTTGGTGGATGAGTTTGGTAGGTATGTAAAAGAAGGAAATTAAAAGTGAATATAGGAAAGAGTAAGGTGATGAGGATAAAAAAATTAGATAACGGAAGATTGTATATCAGATTGGAGGGAGAGAGTATGGAGGAGGTGAATGTGTTCAGATATTTGGGAGTGGATGTGTCAGCAGATGGGTCTATGAAGGATTTGGTGAATCATAGAATTAACGAGGTAAAAAATGTGAGTGGTGCACTGAGGAGCAAAGAGGGGAATGTATGAGAGTATAGTTATACCAACACTCTTGTATGGGTGTGAGACATGGGTTGTGAATGTTGCAACAAGGAGAAGGCTGGAGGCAGTAGAGATGTCGTGTCTGAGGGCAATGTGTGGTGTAAATATAATGCAGAGAATCCGTAGTTTGGAGATTAGGAGGTGCGGGATTACCAAAACTATTATCCAGAGGGCTGAGGAGGGGTTATTGAGATGGTTTGGACATATAGAGAGGATGGAACAAAACAGAATGACTTCGAGAGTGTATAAATCTGTAGTGGAGGGAAGGCGAGGTAGGGGTCGGCCTAGAAAAGGTTGGAGGGAGGGGGTAAAGGAGGTTTTGTGTGCGAGGGGCTTGGACTTCCAGCAAGCGTGCGTGAGCGTCTTAGATAGGAGCGAATGGAGACAAATAGTTTTTAGGACTTGACGTGCTGTTGGAGTGTAGGCAAGGTAACATTTATGAAGGGTTTCAGGGAAATCGGCAGGCCGGACTTAGTTCCTGGAGATGGGAAGTACAGTGCCGGCACTCTGAAGGAGGGGTGTTAATGTTGCAGTTTTGTAGCTGTAGTGTGAGCACGCCTCTGGCAAGACAGTGATGGAGTGAATGATGATGAAAGTTTTTTTGTCAGGCCACCCTGCCTTGGTGGGAAACGGCCTATGTGTTAATAAAAAAAAAATATAACTTATGAATTGACTTATCTAAGCAACAATTTTCTAGGATGAATCTAGGATTTCTTTTCCAGGATTAATTTCCTTTATATTATATTTATTCGTGAATATTTTTCCTAGTATGATTTATCCAGCAATACTTTCCTCTTATAATGCTTTTGAAGAGTTTATTTATCCTAATATTCTTGCCGAATAAGGCAAGCGAAAATTTGTGTATGCAATAATTTCGCAAAAATCATTCTGAACCTAACGAGAAAAAATATATTTAATTTTTGTTTGTTTATTATTAAATTATTTAAACTTATCTAAAATATACTTAGTTGGATTAGGCTAAATTAAATTGCGCTTGTTATAATAAGGTTAGGTAAGATTTCTAAGGCTGTTTTGGTACGAAATTATTAATTTTTACATTAACACAAATGAAAAATATATCTTTAAATACAATAATAATATAATATCTTTATTTACTACAAGTACATGTACAAGGTATACAGGCCTAGCTGACATCAGTGACATACTACTATATAGAAAGCCCCTTGTTATGCAGAGCATTTTGGGCAAATTAGGTCAGTGTCCCAGGATGCGACCCACACCAGTCGACTAACTCCCAGATACCCATTTGTCTGATGGGTGAACATAGACAACCGGTGTAAGGAAACACGTCCGATGTTTCCTCCCCTTCGCCGGGAATCCCGGACCCTTCCCTTGTGAAGCGAGAGCTTTTGCCACCAGGCCACGTATAAGAGATTTTTTTAGAAAGGATTTAATATTAAATGAGTTCTTGCAAACTGACCAGTTTTACCTATTCGGCACGACATATATATATATATATATATATATATATATATATATATATATATATATATATATATATATATATATATATACACCCTTATCCTCAAAGAAGACAATAAACGTACCTCAGGGAAAACTCAAGGTTCTCCCCGGAGCAGTTTGAATATTTTCATCTACCACCCCCTATATTTTATATTCTATGTGAACTACATTAATAGACAGGAAACACAAACATGAATACATTGGAACAATATATCAAAGATTATGAATCTCCAACTCCTCCGAAGCCGGACGCATGCCCAGTATGCAGCATGCATTTTCCCTTTGGATGTCCTCGCTGAGGCGCTAGAACATAAAAGTGGCTGCTTTGGGTCCCTGGTGGTGTCGAGTCTGGAACCCAGTTCTTTAAGGAAACATGTGATATTGTCCCACTGGGACAAATTTATACTGTTGGCTTATGTCCCTGTACTTGCTGATCTTATACTTCTCCCTGTGATCAGCAGCTCCTCCCTGTCGCACGACACTGTAATGGATGAAGATGTCAGCCAGCGTCGACACGCAGGTGAAGTCCCATGCTAAGAGCTTGCAATTCTTCCAAGGATAGATGGTGATCAAGTCGGGGCGGTTTGCTGGGTTGTTGGTATTGTTGGATTAAAGTGATAGGGGGCTCTCTCGGCTGGGCATCCAGCTGTAGCAAGGCTTCTCTTTATGATATCGTTGACTTCATTGCATCTTGCATGCCAGCCTTTGGTTTTGGAACAGTTAAGACCATGTAGACCATATTGGTCGGCTTGCGCATCGCCGGAAATACACGTATATTCCTTGTGAATTGGGGCAGCAAGGCAGAGAGGCGTGTTCCCATTTCCGAAATGGGAACTGTTTGGAGGAAGTGCCCAGAGTGATATGCACTTACAGCTTGGAGACGTGCAGTCTCCCTGTAGGATGTTACAGCCCTAAGCATGTTGGCAAGCATATTTTCAGCGATGGCGCCATCCCAACTTGACTGTTTGTAGGCCAGGGCTGCACTAGGTTTTGGTGTTGGAGCAGCAAGAGTCTCCCATTCAGTGATGGCACTGGCATAGCTAGGGTTTTGAATTCCTGCCGAGTCACTGAGGCTGTCCGGAAGAATTTGTATATTTAACTTGTTTGATGTTATGGAAGAGGATAGGAAAGCTGGTAGGGCAACCTGGGAGGATTTGTATACTTAACCCCCCAAGTCTGACTGGAAGTGAGGCTTGCAACCACTGTCCATCTTCTTTGGGAAAGATTCAATACACTCTCTAGCATGATCTTGAGGAGGAAGTCATATTCCTTGAGTTTCGGACTGCTGAAGGCTGGGGAGCATCTCAGGAAAATAAATATATATATATATATATATATATATATATATATATATATATATATATATATATATATGCTGTTTTACCAGGAGCACGAGCCATTGATCCAGCCAAGAGCACTCTTCTTGGTGTTCTTCTTGGGCCCAATGCCATTGATCTGATCCTAGAAAAGAAAATCTCAGACCTCAGGATGATGGAAGACAGGATGAAAGACACTAATACACGTGATTCCTTCTACCTACTCACCAGGTGCCTGTCCATCCCAAAACTTACCCACTTCCTGAGATGTTCCCCAGCCTTTAACAGTCCAAACTCAAGGAATATGACTCCCTCCTAAAGACCATGCTAAAGAGTGTATTTAATCTTTCCCTTGCTAAAGAGTATACTTAATATTTCCCTTGAAGATGGACAGTGATTACAAGTCTCACTTCCAGTCAGGCTTGGGGGGCTGGGAGTACGCAAATCCTCCCAGATTGCCCTACCAGCTTTCCTATCCTCATTCAAAGCATCAAACGAATTAATAAAACAAATTCTTTCAGACAATCTCAGTGACTCGGCAGGAATACAGGACCCTAGCTATGCCAGTGCCATCACTGAATGAGAGAGACTTGCTGCTCCAGCACCAAAACCTAGTGCAGCACTGTCCTACAAACAGTCAAGGTGGGATGGCCCCATAACTGAAAAGGGGCTTGCCAACATGCTTAGGGCTGTAACATTAGACAGGGAAACTGCCTGTCTCCAAGCTGTGAGTGCACATCACTCTGGGGACTTCCTCCAAACAATTCCCATTTCAGCAAAGGGAACATGTCACAACCCTAAGACTTAATATACGTGTATTTGTGGCGATGCGCAAGCTGACCAATATGGTCTACATGGTCTCAACTGCTCCAAAACCAAGGGTTGGCATGCAAGACACAATGAAGTCAATGACATGAAGAGAAGCCTTGCTACAACTGGATGCCCAGCCATGAGAAAGACCCAATCACTAGCAGCCAACAATACTCACATCCCAGCTAACCACCCTGATGGGATCACCATCTATCCTTGGAAGAATGGCAAGCTCTCAGCATGGGACTATTCCTGCGTGTCGACGCTTGCTGACACCTACATCCATCACAGTGTCAGGAGACAAGGAGGAGCTGCTGATCACAGCATCAGGAAGTTCAGACACATAAACCAACAGTATGAATTTGTCCAAGTGGGATCAGAGACCCTGGGATCATTGGAAAAAAACGGCACACGTTTAGCTAAAGAGCTGGGTTCCAGACTCATCGACACCACCAGGGACCCGAGGGCGGCGACTTTCATGTTCCAGTGTCTCAGCATGGCTATCCAGAGGGAAAATGCATGCTGCATACTTGGCTCGCGTCCTGCTTCAAAGGAGCTGGAGGAGATTCATAAATATTGCACCAGTGTGTTCATGTTTGTGTTTTTTTGCCATTGTATTCTATCTATAAATAAAGTTCACATAGAATATATATATATACATACATATATATGTGTGGATTTTTAAAAAAATATATATATATATATATATATATATATATATATATATATATATATATATATATATATATATATATATATACTAAAAATACAATTGTAGAATCTTTTTTTAATTTTGCAATCACGCATTTTATTGTTATTTTTGAAAGCGGTAACCCCGTATGGGTCACACAGCTTTTGAAAATGGGAGGTAATAGGAGATGGTAGCTTTACTTCCTTGGATCTCGTTCCCATCAATACGAAGGCATTTATCAGGAAGGACTGATGCTGCATCTTTGTTGTCTCTCCGTACGTCTTTACACTGTACATGTATGTACATGTCCAAACATCACTGTGAACACAGCTGTGCGAGTGCACCAGCATCACTGTGAACACAGCTGTGAGAGTGCACCAGCATCACTGTGAACACAGCTGTGAGAGTGCACCAGCATCACTGTGAACACAGCCGTGAGAGTGCACCAGCATCACTGTGAACACAGCCGTGAGAGTGCACCAGCATCACTGTGAACACAGCTGTGAGAGTGCACCAGCATCACTGCTTGAACACAGCCGTGAGAGTGCACCAGCATCACTGTGAACACAGCCGTGAGATGCACCAGCATCACTGTGAACACAGCCGTGAGAGTGCACCAGCATCACTGTGAACACAGCCGTGAGTGCACCAGCATCACTGTGAACACAGCCGTGAGATGCACCAGCATCACTGTGAACACAGCCGTGAGAGTGCACCAGCATCACTGTAACACAGCCGTGAGAGTGCACCAGCATCACTGTGAACACAGCCGTGAGAGTGCACCAGCATCACTGTGAACACAGCCGTGAGTGCCCGCACCTGAACAGCCATGCCAGCATCACTGTGAACACAGCCGTGAGAGTGCACCAGCATCACTGTGAACACAGCCGTGAGAGTGCACCAGCATCACTGTGAACACAGCCGTGAGAGTGCACCAGCATCACTGTGAACACAGCCGTGAGAGTGCACCAGCATCACTGTGAACACAGCCGTGAGAGTGCACCAGCATCACTGTGAACACAGCCGTGAGAGTGCACCAGCATCACTGTAAAGACACATTGCACCGTGAGGTGCACCAGCATCACTGTGAACACAGCCGTGAGAGTGCACCAGCATCACTGTGAACACAGCCGTGAGAGTGCACCAGCATCACTGTGAACACAGCCGTGAGAGTGCACCAGCATCACTGTGAACACAGCCGTGAGAGTGCACCAGCATCACTGTGAACACAGCCGTGAGAGTGCACCAGCATCCTGTGAACACAGCCGTGAGAGTGCACCAGCATCACTGTGAACACAGCCGTGAGAGTGCACCAGCATCACTGTGAACACAGCCGTAGAGTGCAGCATCCTGTGAACAGCCGTGTACACATCACTGTGAACACAGCCGTGAGAGTGCACCAGCATCACTGTGAACACAGCCGTGAGAGTGCACCAGCATCACTGTGAACACAGCCGTGAGAGTGCACCAGCATCACTGTGACAAGCATCACAGCCTGTGACACAGCCGAGTGCACCAGCATCACTGTGAACACAGCCGTGAGAGTGCACCAGCATCACTGTGAACACAGCCGTGAGAGTGCACCAGCATCACTGTGAACACAGCCGTGAGAGTGCACCAGCATCACTGTGAACACAGCCGTGAGAGTGCACCAGCATCACTGTGAACACAGCCGTGAGATGCACCAGCATCACTGTGAACACAGCCGTGAGTGCACCAGCATCACTGTGAACACAGCCGTGAGTAGCATCCTGAAGCAACTCACTGTGAACACAGCCGTGAGAGTGCACCAGCATCACTGTGAACACAGCCGTGAGAGTGCACCAGCATCACTGTGAACACAGCCGTGAGAGTGCACCAGCATCACTGTGAACACAGCCGTGAGAGTGCACCAGCATCACTGTGAACACAGCCGTGAGTGCACCAGCATCACTGTGACACAGCCGTGAGAGTGCACCAGCATCACTGTGAACACAGCCGTTGAGAGTGCACCAGCATCACTGTGAACACAGCCGTTGAGAGTGCACCAGCATCACTGTGAACACAGCCGGTGAGAGTGCACCAGCATCACTGTGAACACAGCCGGTGAGAGTGCACCAGCATCACTGTGAACACAGCCGGTGAGAGTGCACCAGCATCACTGTGAACACAGCCGGTGAGAGTGCACCAGCATCACTGTGAACACAGCCGGTGAGAGTGCACCGGCATCACTGTGAACACAGCCGTTGAGAGTGCACCGGCATCACTGTGAACACAGCCGGTGAGAGTGCACCAGCATCACTGTGAACACAGCCGGTGAGAGTGCACCAGCATCACTGTGAACACAGCCGGTGAGAGTGCACCAGCATCACTGTGAACACAGCCGGTGAGAGTGCACCAGCATCACTGTGAACACAGCCGGTGAGAGTGCACCAGCATCACTGAACACAGCCGGTGAGGTCACCAGCATCATGAACACAGCCGGTGAGAGTGCACCAGCATCACTGTGAACACAGCCGGTGAGAGTGCACCAGCATCACTGTGAACACAGCCGGTGAGAGTGCACCAGCATCACTGTGAACACAGCCGGTGGAGTGCACCAGCATCACTGTGAACACAGCCGGTGAAGTGCACCAGCATCACTGTGAACACAGCCGGTGAGAGTGCACCAGCATCACTGTGAACACAGCCGGTGAGAGTGCACCAGCATCACTGTGAACACAGCCGGTGAGAGTGCACCAGCATCACTGTGAACACAGCCGGTGAGAGTGCACCAGCATCACTGTGAACACAGCCGGTGAGAGTGCACCAGCATCACTGTGAACACAGCCGGTGAGAGTGCACCAGCATCACTGTGAACACAGCCGGTAGAGTGCACCAGCATCACTGTGAACCAGCCGGTGAGAGTGCACCAGCATCACTGTGAACACAGCGGTGAGAGTGCACCAGCATCACTGTGAACACAGCGGTGAGTGCACCAGCATCACTGTGAACACAGCCGGTGAAGTGCACCAGCATCACTGTGAACACAGCCGTGAGGTGCACCAGCATCACTGTGAACACAGCCGGTGAGAGTGCACCGCATCACTGTGAACACAGCCGAGAGTGCACCAGCATCACTGTGAACACAGCCGGTGAGAGTGCACCGCATCACTGTGACACAGCCGTGAGTGCACCGCATCACTGAACACAGCCGGTGAGAGTGCACCAGCATCCTGTGAACACAGCGTGAGAGTGCACCAGCATCTGTGAACACAGCCGGTGAGAGTGCACCAGCATCAGTGAACACAGCCGGTGAGAGTGCACAGCATCAGTGTGAACACAGCCGTGAGAGTGCACCGGCATCATGTGAACACAGCCGGTGAGTGCACCGGCATCAGTGTGAAACAGCGGTGAGAGTGCACGGCATCAGTGAACACAGCCGGTGAGAGTGCACCGGCATCAGTGTGAACACAGCCGGTGAGAGTGCACCGGCATCAGTGTGAACACAGCCGGTGAGAGTGCACCGGCATCAGTGTGAACACAGCCGGTGAGAGTGCACCGGCATCAGTGTGAACACAGCCGGTGAGAGTGCACCGGCATCAGTGTGAACACAGCCGGTGAGAGTGCACCGGCATCAGTGTGAACACAGCCGGTGAGTGCACCGGCATCAGTGTGAACACAGCCGGTGAGAGTGCACCGGCATCACTGTGAACAGCCGGTAGAGTGCACCGGCATCAGTGTGACCGCCGTGAGTGCACGCATCGTGACAGCCGTGAGAGTGCACCGGCATCCTGTCGACGCAGTGAGAGGCACGGCATCCCTGTCGACGCAGTGAGGTGCACGGCATCCCTGTCGACGCAGTGGAGTGCACGGGCATCCCTGTCGACGCAGTGAGAGTGCACGGGCATCCTGTCGACGCAGTGAGTGCACGGGCATCCCTGTCGACGCAGTGAGGTGCACGGGCATCCCTGTCGACGCAGTGAGAGTGCACGGGCATCCCTGTCGACGCAGTGAGAGTGCACGGGCATCCCTGTCGACGCAGTGAGAGTGCACGGGCATCCCTGTCGACGCAGTGAGAGTGCACGGGCATCCCTGTCGACGCAGTGAGAGTGCACGGGCATCCCTGTCGACGCAGTGAGAGTGCACGGGCATCCCTGTCGACGCAGTGAGAGTGCACGGGCATCCCTGTCGACGCAGTGAGAGTGCACGGGCATCCCTGTCGACGCAGTGAGAGTGCACGGGCATCCCTGTCGACGCAGTGAGAGTGCACGGGCATCCCTGTCGACGCAGTGAGTGCACGCGCATCACTGGCCACACAGTGAGAGTGCACCGCCATCACTGGCTTCACTCTGGTCAGATATTTACGTCGTGTTGTCTCAGTTCAACTCCAAGTTCTAATATCATTGTCTGAAGGTAAGATTATTTACTTAACTTTTATCAAGGAGGAGGAGGTGGACGATGACGAGGAGGAGGAGGAGGAGGAGGGGACGAGGACAAGGAGGAAGGGGACGAGGACGAGGAGGAAGGGGACGAGGACAAGGAGGAGGGGGACGAGGACAAGGAGGGGGACGAGGACTAGGAGGAGGGGGACGAGGACAAGGAAGAGGAAGACGAGGAGGAAGAGGAGGAAGAGGAGGAAGAAAGGGAATTGAGGCTTGGTGAGTGAAGTTAATTAATGATTGATCACAAACTTTGCTTGAGTAACGATAATTAATGTGTGAGAGACAAGTGCATCATCATCTTCACCTCTAGTAAGGTTGCGTTAGTTACCCCCCTTAACCCCTCCTCCCCTTCCCCCTCCTCCCCCACACCACGAGAAGACGAGGAAGAGAAGAGCAGGTAATAATTATCACATTCTGAGTGATGAACTCTCCTCACAGCAGCCAGATGAGTGCACCAGTGAGGGGAAGATGGGGAGGAGGGAGGGGAGATGGAGAGGAGGGAGAGAGCGGGAACTGGGAAGGAGGAAGTGTGGGAAGTGAAGGAGAGGGAAGCAAAAGAAGGAATTAAGAAAGAGAGGGAGAGGGGAAGCAAAAGGAGGAATGAATAAAGAGAGGGGAGGCAAATATTCAGACATAAACTTGCAGAAATAGACAATGAAAGAGAGAAGAACAGAAACATCATACTAATGATCTTCATCTGCACCACAATATCACAAGAAATATTACCACCCTACAACTTTTAACATGTTCTTAATATAAATATGTCGTTCCGAATAGGTAAAACTTGCGATTTTGGATTAAACAGCAACGCTCTTGTTGCCGAATAAGGCAAGCTATGATGAGGAGCTCAAATGTCTTGACTTAGGACGCATTTTGAAACACGTCCTGCCTCCATTGGTCATGGGACTTAAAATTATGAATGGTGCCCTTGGAAGCTGTTTAAATATTGACACGGAGCCATTATCAAATTTAAAATGCTATTTTAAAAATTGATTTAAATGCTATTTTAAATTGATTTAAATGCTATTTTAAATGTGATAATGGCTCCGTGTCAGTAGAAAGTGTGATTTTTCTCTTTGTGTTTTGAAATATAGTAGAATATTCTTGTGCGTATCTTATTCGTCTCCTGTGTTCGATGACTTAGGTTAGGTAAGGTTCGTCAGGAAACAGGACAAGTGTTTCCTGACGCGGGTCTTAGTCAGATGGAAAAATAAACACATAAGCAGTATAATGTGATCCTTTATTGACAACGTTTCGCCCACGCTTTATCGAGTCATAAACAGATCCACCTGGATAAAAGATACATGAGTATTTATAGGATTTAGTCAGGTAGAGAATGCTGCATGTGACAGTCTTCAAAGTAGGGTGATAGTTTAAAACCTTGGGTAACTTAAAAAGAGATTGGACAAGTATATGGGTAGACCTTCTGCAGTGTTCCATTCTTAAGTTCTATGTGGGAGGGATAGCGATGAAGAAGTTTCTTGGCAATAGGTTCAGCTATGTTGTAGAAGCCGTTGTTCTGGTTGAAGTTGTTGGATATACAGATAAGTGATGATTCTACAACATAGCTGAACCTATTGCCAAGAAACTTCTTCATCCATTGTGTCGGTATTTTATACCATTTATTTCTTAGTCAGATGACCCGCAGTTGGAGCTTTTGGTCATCTGACCGAGGCCTTCCGCTGGCTTACCGGTCCACCCCTTTAAAAATTATGGTCAGTTATAAACATTTCTTCTCCTAATAATCGATGACATTTGTTTACAGATATCTTTCACGTCAGTGTAGTTGCCTTCGTGTTGGTATGTCTCTGGTATGGTCGTGGGTACTGGATTTTAGTGTTTTGTTTAGACATTGTTGCTAAGTTTAGTTGGATAAAACTGGATGAGGGAAGGGTATGTCTTGATTGAAGAGCATATTTGTTTGATTGGAGGTCATGTTTTGACTGAAGGTCATGTTTTGACTGAAAGGTATGATGACTTAGTTATTTAAGATCTTTTGTTGTAGGAGAAGCCGTTGAAGATCGATATCCACAGTTTGAAAATGTTCGCGTTTGGCTCATCTTTGTATGTATAAGTAACTACAGTAACAGAGTAATGCTCGTGGTGTCTCGTCTTCATTGCTCTAATTCTCTCTCTCACACACACACACACAAATGAGGGAACTGAAGGAAATGAAAGAGCTAAGCTATATGCAGAGGGCCTAACAGACCACAGCAGTGCCCAGGAAAAGCTGAGAAGGGAAAATGACAGACCACTGAGCACAGGGACATCAGATAGAGAAGAGATTGAAGAAAGAAACGCTGCAATGGAGGTTACTAAATCGACTCAGGGGATGCAAAGAGAAATGCAGTGGGAGGATGAAAGGAAGAGGTTAGTTTTTGCTTACCGGCTCCAGGAAGTTGATGGGGAATCGCAGAATCGAAGTGGCATGAAAGAATCAAGGAGACGTCCCCAGACATCATAGCATTCACCGAAACTAAATTCACAGGGATAACAGACGCAATCTTCCCACCCGGATATCAGATCCTGAGGAAAGATAGAGGGAGCAGAGGGAGAAGAGTTACACTGCTCATTAAAAACCAATGGGGATTTGAGGAAATGGAAGGAATGGACAAAATGGGTGATAGGAACTACATAGTAGGTACAATTCAGTCTAGGGGACCTAAGGTAGTCATTGCAGTGATGTACAACCCGCCACAAAACTGCAGGAGGCCAAGAGAAGAATATGAAAAGAGCAACAGAACAATGGTGGACACACTACCCGAGGTGGCCAGAAGAGCTCACACGGGTAGAGCAAAGTTACTAGTTATGGGTGATTTCAACCACAAGGAGACTGATTGGGAAAACCTGGAGCCACATCAGTGTCTCGAAACATGGAGAGCCAAGATGATGGATGTGGTACTGGAAAACCTTATGCACCAACATGTTAGGGACACTACCAAAGAGAGAGGTGAGGATGAACCAGCAAGACTGGACCTTGTATTCACTTTGAGCAGATCGGACATTGAGGACATCACGTATTAGTAGGCCCCTTGGTGCTAGTGATCACGAGGTTCTGAGCTTTGAATACATAGTAGTGTTACAAGTGGAGAGGGTAAAAGGAGTTGAATGGGAAAAGCCAAACTATAAAAGGGGGGGACTACACAGGTATGATGAACTTCCTGCAGGAGGTTCAGTGGGACAGAGAATCGGTAGGAAAGTTAGTAAACGAAATAATGGAATACGTAACAACAAAATGCAAGGAGGCAGAGCAAATGTTTGTTCCCAAGGGCAACAAGAACAATGGGAAGACCAGAACGAGCCCTTGGTTTATCCGAAGGTGTAGGGAGGCAAAAACTAAGTGCACTAGAGAATGGAAAAAGTACAGAAGGCAAAGGACCCAGGAAAATAAGGAGATCAGTCGAAGAGCTAGAAACGAGTATGCACAGATAAGGAGGGAGGCCCAGCGACGGTACGAAAACAACATAGCATCGAAAGTCAAGTCTGACCCGAAACTGCTGTATAGCCACATTAGGAGGAAGACAACAGTCAAAGACCAGGTGATCAGGCTGAGGAAAGAAGGTGGGGAACTCACAAGAAACGATCAAGAGGTATGTGAGGAGCTCAACACGAGATTTAAGGAAGTATTTACAGTTCAGACAGGAAGGACTCTGGGAAGACAGAACAGAGGGGAAGACAAACAAGGAATATACCAACAGGTGTTGGATGAAATACACACAAATGGGGAGGAGGTGAAGAAGCTGCTAAGTGACCTTGATACCTCAAAGGCGATGGGACCGGACAACATCTCTCCGTGGATCCTTAGAGAGGGAGCAGAGACGCTGTGTGTGCCACTAACCACAATTTTATACACATCCCTTGACACTGGGCAACTACCTGAGGTGAAATTAAGACACATGTGCAACATCTGGGTGTCTTTATTGTAAACGTTTCGCCATCCAGTGGCTTTATCAATACAAATTCTAGGACATTGTTTGAAGACAGTAGAACTATATACAAAAGATGAGGTTATCATCTTTTGTATATAGTTCTACTGTCTTCAAACAATGTCCTTGAATTTGTATTGATAAAGCCACTGGATGGCGAAACGTCTACAATAAAGACACTCAGATGTTGCACATGTGTCTTAATTTCACCTTGTCTGTATTGTATATCATTCTTGTACAACTACCTGAGGTATGGAAGACGGCAAATGTAGTCCCCATTTTTAAGGAGACAGAGACGAGGCACTAAACTATAGACCAGTGTCACTGACGAGTATAGTATGCAAAGTCATGGAGAAGGTTATCAGGAGGAGAGTGGTAGAGCACCTCGTCTCAGTCAACTTGGCCAACTTTAATGTTTTCAACTTTTCATCACAGTTCAAATGGCTCAACTTTGGCAGCCATTTTATAGTTCTTCTTTGAACATTTTCTAATTAAGTGTTGTTTTTCTATTGTGAGAACCACAGGAACGTTCCATACTCCAATTTCGTGTTAATTATAAGGAATAAACAACTTTCAAATAATTTTACCATCCATATATTTGAAAGCTATTTTATAGTCTATCAGTGTAGCATAAGAGTTTCTCAAAATTTCATATATTTGATCTTCCGGTGACAATTTTTTATTAATTTCTAGATCCATTTTAATATCTGATACCTTCAATATTGTCAGTCTATATTCCTCATGGAGCCTGATTTCACTTTCTCCCATTTCCATTACATTGCATTTATCTTCATTAAATTTCATCATCTATCGTTTTCTGTGTGCTCAATATAGCCAGAGTCTCTTCTAAAGATTTACAGTCATTTTCATTATTAATTTTACATGAGATTGTTGCATCATCTGCAAACATATTTATATATATTTTTAGTCTTTCTGATAAATCATTTATATAAATTAGAAACATTATTTAATAAGTACAAGCAGTTGTGGCACCCCACTTGTCACATCCCCCCATGCAGACATTTTTTCTCTTATAACTGTTCGCATTTTCTTTCTAAAGAAAGTTTCTCATCCACTATAAAATTTACCGTTAATTCCTCCTTTAATTTTCAGTTTCCAAATTAGTCTTTCATGGGAAAACTCCATCAAAAGTTTTTTTAAACTTTAGGTAAATACAACCAGCTCATCTATTTCTTCAACAATTTCCGTAACTCCGTCATAATAACTTAACAAATTTGCTATACATGAAAGTGCAGACTGAAAACCAAATTGTTTACCAGTTAGTATGTTGTTATTTACTAAGTGTTGAATCCACTTTAATGATCTTTTCTAGTTATTTTACAACAGCACTTGTCAACGAAACCGGCCTTATTTTTTTTTTAAATATATTTACAATATGCGTCATCTTCCACGTGTTTGCTTATTTTTCTCCATGTATTGAAATACTACAATATTCCAAAGCCAGTGTGCTATCTCCTCTAGTTCTAGAACATTTTCATATCAGCATATAGAAACAATTATTTTAATTCCTATTTAGATATTTCAAAATCCTCTAATTCAGCAGTTTGTCTGGGAACAAAAATATCCTACATAAAAAACATATTTTACATGAACACTGAAACTTTCTATTGAATACTTCACATCCTCTTCTTTATCGGTGATTTTTGCTTTCATCATTTATTCTTTTTATTTTATCTAACATTTCGTTCCCTTTTTACAAACTTAAACATAAGGTTTGGTTCTACTTTGCTCTTGTCCTATTTTTTTTCTTTGGAGAATTTCTTTCTTCCTCTCTCCTTACATTTGTATATTTATTTGTAGCCTCTTTGAGTCCTATATTGATTCCAAGCCGTTTCTCTTTTTTCATTGTTCTCCAGCATCTTCCATTCAACCATTCTTTATTATTCCGTCTTATATTCCTATTTGGAATAAACTAATTCTATTTTCAAATACACTTCCGAATTCTTTGTACGGATTATTTATATTCGTCTCTTGTAGTACAGGGTTCTAGTTAATTTCTTTAAAATACTGTTTTAAAGCAAATGTAATTTCCTTAAAATATAATCGTTCCTGTCTATGAATTTCTTTTTCATTTTCAAAAACATGTTTCACTGTATATGTTATTTCCAATAGAATATGACCATTCTTTTCTGGAAGGTTTAAGTAGATTGGGATAAAAAATTCCTCAGCTGTCCCAATAAACACTAAATCTAATATTGACGGTGTTGCTTTCATTCTTCTTGCTTCATTTATATGTTCATTAAACTGAAGAAATCTGTTGATCATTTATTTACAGTTTTAGCCTCATAGGCTCACCTATGTATTTTTTATAGTTAGAATTTATAAGTACAATAACATTAACCTCATCACGGTCACTTTCATCAATGATTCTCTAAGGTTATTACGCAATCTCTCATTTATCATATAGAATTATTCTCTCTCCCGAGTATTAAATAAATTGTTGAATATTTTTAGTAAGAATTTATCATCTTTATTTCGTATTCTTATCCCTAAATATTCAACATTTTTAGTATTTTGAATTTCAATTTACATGAAAAGAAACTTTTGTCAGTGTTGCCACACCACCTCTCTTCTTCCATACTGTCTTTTTTTCACACAAAATTTCTTTGAAATACACCTCAAATTGTTTTTTCAGTTTGGTTTCAGTTACACGAACTATATCAAGTTTCTTTTCATTTGTAACATCCATAAGTCATAATGTTGTCGAGATTACTCCATCTATACTTATTCATAAAAGCTTCGAAAATGTATTTTTATTGTTGTCCTGTGTCCATCTGTTACATCTGTCTTGTGGTTCGGTTTGGTTCTTGAAATTTTTTTTTGGGGGGGGGGGTTTGTATGGCTCTGTTAATCTGTAAAAACTTTTCTTCCTGACTTCTTCCTTCATTCAAACTCTTATCAGTGTTTATGGAATCTTTTATTTTCCCTCCTTTGAACGATCTTGTATAATTTTTATGTCCTTGTAGCCTCCAAATTGTTTGATCTTAGTTTTTTTTTAAGTTCTTCCTTGGGCTTCATCTGTATAAATGTCGTTTTCAGTGGCCTATATTTCTCACAATATTTTACTAAAAGCTAAAATTCACAATGTATTTTGTCATCTCATTTATGTGTTATTCTTACTCTTTGATTATTTCTATTAATTTTTTCTTTATTCCCTTTTCAACACAGTCAAAAACATTAACTGTTTCATCTCTATCACCATCGTTACTCAAACAATAACTTCGTTATTTGTAATCTCCTTTTTAATTTCTTGACTAACATTAGTTCTAGCTGTGAATTCTTCAGCTAACACAACCGGTTGTTCACTCTCTTTATTCTGGTGAATTTTGTAACACTATTTTAAACCTTTGATTTATATTCTTCCAGACATTTCCTCTCCTCTAATGCTCTGATAACACTAAGAAATTCCTCGTCTTGGCAACTCATGCTTTTCTAATTCTGTCTTATGCTTAGTTATTCCTGCATAACTGTCTTCTAATTCAGTTTTGTAGTCTTTTATACCTTAAATTTCCTTCTCAATATTATCTTTCATAATAGATCAATCTGATCTATCGCCTCCCTCTCTCTCTCTCCTTCATCACCTCATATTGCTCAGTTAATATCTTCTGTATTTGCTTTTAACTCTTCTGTTTCATTTTTTTAAAGTTGCATTTTCCATATTTAATTTTTCTATTGATCGTTCTTCCCATACCTGAAGTTGCTCAATTTTTCATTCTATTCATCCACCCATCCACTGGTTTCCTTGTCTGCAGGCGAATCAGCATTAACAGTTTCAACCGTGTGCCCTCAGCTATACTGTTTCAACCGTGTGCCCTCAGCTATACTGTTTCAACCGTGTGCCCTCAGCTATACTGTTTCAACCGTGTGCCCTCAGCTATACTGTTTCAACCGTGTGCCCTCAGCTATACTGTTTCAACCGTGTGCCCTCAGCTATACTGTTTCAACCGTGTGCCCTCAGCTATACTGTTTCAACCGTGTGCCCTCAGCTATACTGTTTCAACCGTGTGCCCTCAGCTATACTGTTTCAACCGTGTGCCCTCAGCTATACTGTTTCAACCGTGTGCCCTCAGCTATACTGTTTCAACCGTGTGCCCTCAGCTATACTGTTTCAACCGTGTGCCCTCAGCTATACTGTTGAAATAGTATGTTTTTCCCTCATTATATTAAATACGTTATTCTTACCCCAGAGAGAAGCGAGAAAATAAAATTGTTTTGAGGGGAGACTTAAGGTAAATACACAATGCTCGGCACAGTGTTGTGTTGCGACAGCTTCCCTGCTGGTCCGCCACCTCTACACACACCACAACATTTCTTCATCTGTTCATTCACTGACGACGTTTTTTGCAAGTTATAATTCATAAGCGCACATGCATAGGATCAATAAATCCACAGGAAAATACTTTCCATAATTTGGACGTCCTCAGTACATCTCGATCGAATGTCAAATTCTAGAGGAAGGAATTCTCCCGATACTCACCTATTTGTGGATGCAGAGGTCGAGTCATAGCTCCTGGCCCCGCCTCTTCACTGATCGTTACTAGGTCCTCTCTCTCCCTGCTCCATAAACTTTATCAAACCTTGTCTTAAAATTATGTATGGTTCCTGCCTCCACTACGTCACTTGCCAGACTATTCCACTTCCTGACAACTCTATGACTAAAGAAATACTTCCTAACATCCCTTTGACTCATCTGAGTCTTCAACTTCCAATTGTGACCCCTTGTCTCTGTGTCCCATCTCTGGAACTTCCTATCTCTGTCCACATTGTCAATTCCTCGCAGTATTTTGTATGTCATTATCATGTCTCCCTTAACCCTCCTGTCCTCCAGTGTCGTCAGCCCAATTTCCCTTAACCTTTCTTCGTAAGACATTTCCCTTAGCTCTGGAACTAGTAATTTCTTGACATGCTTGACCAGGTGTGGGTTCCAAACTGTTGGTGCATACTCCAGTATGAGTCTGTGTGTGTTACCATTTTGTCCAAGGCACATGTCGATTAGACACTAGGCCTGTTGTATGTGTGTGTGTGTGTGTGTGTGTGTGTGTGTGTGTGTGTGTGTGTGTGTGTGTGTGTGTGTGTGTGAGAGTGAGTGTAAGGAAACATTTCGAAATGTTTCCGCCCCGCCGGGAATTGAACCCGGGCCCTCCGTGCGTGAAGCGAGAGCTTTAGCCACCAGGCCAGTGTGTGTGTGTGTGTGTACTCACCTATTTGTACTCACCTATTTGTGGTTGCAGGGGTCGAGTCATAGCTCCTGGCCCCGCCTCTTCACTGATTGCTACTAGGTCCTCTCTCTCCCTGCTCCATGAGCTTTATCAAACCTAGTCTTAAAACTATGTATGGTTCCTGCCTCCACTATGTCGCTTTCTAAGCTATTCCACTTCCTGACAACTCTATGACTGAAGAAATACTTCCTAACATCCCTTTGACTCATAGGAGTCTTCAACTTCCAATTATGACCCCTTGTTTCTGTGTCCCCTCTCTGGAACATCTTGTCTCTGTCCACCTTATCTATTCCTCGCAGTATTTTATATGTCGTTATCATGTCTCCCTAACCCTCCTGTCCTCTAGTGTCGTCAGGCCGATTTCCCTTAACCTTTCTTCGTAGGACAATCCCTTAGCTCTGGGACTAGTCTTGTTGCAAACCTTTGCACTTTCTCTAATTTCTTGACGTGCTTGACCAGGTGTGGGTTCCAAACCGGTGCTGCATACTCCAGTATGGGCCTGACGTATATGGTATACAGAGTCTTGACCACCACCCTGCACCAACCACCACCACCCTGCACCAACCACCACCACCCTGTACCAACCACCACCACCCTGCACCAACCACCACCACCCTGCACCAACCACCACCACCCTGTACCAACCACCACCACCCTGCACCAACCACCACCACCCTGCACCAACCACCACCACCCTGCACCAACCACCACCACCCTGCACCAACCACCACCACCCTGCACCAACCACCACCACCCTGACCAACCACCACCACCCTGACCAACCACCACCACCCTGCACCAACCACCACCACCCTGCACCAACCACCACCACCCTGCACCAACCACCACCACCCTGCACCAACCACCACCACCCTGCACCAACCACCACCACCCTGCACCAACCACCACCACCCTGCACCAACCACCACCACCCTGCACCAACCACCACCACCCTGCACCAACCACCACCACCCTGCACCAACCACCACCACCCTGCACCAACAACAACCACCATCACCCTGCACCAACCACCACCACCCTGCACGAACCACCACCACCCTGACCAACCACCACCACCTTGCACCAACCACCACCACCTTGCACCAACCACCACCACCCTGCACCAACCACCACCACCCTGCACCAACCACCACCACCCTGCACCAACCACCACCACCCCTGCACCCCCACCACCACCCTGACCAACCACCACCACCCTGTACCAACCACCACCACCCTGCACCAACCACCACCACCCTGTACCAACCACCACCACCTTGCACCAACCACCACCACCCTGCACCAACCACCACCACCCTGCACCAACCACCACCACCCTGCACCAACCACCACCACCCTGCACCAACCACCACCACCACCTGCACCAACCACCACCACCCTGCACCAACCACCACCACCCTGCACCAACCACCACCACCCTGCACCAACCACCACCACCCTGCACCACCACCACCACCCTGCACCACCACCACCACCCTGCACCAACCACCACCACCCTGCACCACCACCACCACCCTGCACCAACCACCACAACCCTGCACCAACCACCACCACCCTGCACCAACCACCACTTCAGAACCTCTTAAGGTCAGTAAAAATTGCAAATCGTATCTCTTCTATCAGTTAAAAAAGAATTATAAGACTTCAGAGAAAGCTAGAATTTTACAGCAAAATTACTGATAATTTTAATCATTCCAGCAGTA
The DNA here is from genome assembly GCA_009830355.1 of Cherax destructor. Lineage (NCBI taxonomy): Eukaryota > Metazoa > Arthropoda > Malacostraca > Decapoda > Parastacidae > Cherax > Cherax destructor. The sequence goes on from WNWK01000953.1 coordinate 82,616, forward strand.
TATGCATACGAAGAATGATACGGATGTCTTCAACGAAGACTTCCATTGTCATTGTAATTGTCAGTTCACAGATCATGGCACTATACGCGAGGGGTCATCCCATCATCAGATCACTTAGACGCAGTGCGCTTTGGTCGTTTATTACCGACGCTGCTGGTCGTTTGGCCATTGATTTCCATCCTCGGGACGTTGATATTGTCCCATAGAGATTATACCGTGGCACATTAACTAACACAGGTAACAATTCCCACCACAAAAGACGAATCCCGCTGCTCAGTGTGTAGTCTGTTAACTCTTCATAAATGATTTTAGTCAACATCTCTTCCCCGAGTCGTCTCATGTCGAGACAGACAGTATAATAACCTATGTGACATGTTAAGATATTTTATTAAAGAAAATTAGATACCAGATATATTAAGAAAATTTCCTAAATTTGCTTGTAACATAAGTTATAAATCCAGAGGTACTCTTGTAAACCCTTTTGTGGTTTTTTTTTTTTTGTGTATCCATATGCTTTTGCACTACCCTTCCCCCACAGTATAGATACGGGGTGCACAATAACTAATTTCAAAATCTAATTTCATGCCGTCTCGGACGATAAATTTGGTGACCTAACACCATTTTCATTGCAATGGTGCCAACATATTGTATTGACACCCATAATTAACACCTAATACTTTTATTAATACAGGGTGTCGCTTAACATATTATTTTAACTATGTTGTTGAAAGACTTATAAGGTGTAATAAATAATAACTCATAACCTGCGCTTTAAAACATTGTCTTGAATATTAGTCATTGTGACCTTTGCGTGAGCCGTGAGGATCCCCTAGTGACGTTATAAGGAAAGTTCTTCTCGCTCACCCTTCAGTGGAAGGGAGATCCAATTCTTTGTTAATGAGGCACAATATGTGGTTCATGGCATTTTACTGAGACGTTTCGTCCATCAGGGGGGGGGGAACTTGGCAGAGTCCCTGGTGAGCGAGATGTCTTACAAAAATGGCATAAACCACATATGGTCTTAGTAATATAGTGTGTCATGTTAACAATTGATGTATATCGTGGAATTATATACCATTGATGTACATCAGTTTTTCTGCATGTGCCTTATTATATTGCCTGGTATATAGTGTTTCTACTACATCCTCATCCAACTCCATTCGCTGCTTTCATTTTCCTTAACCTGAAGCATTTACTAATGTCCCTGTGACATTCCTGTGCCCGGGTTACGCCTCTCATCCCTCCCATAGGCCGGCCGGAGGCTAGGCTTTCATGTTGACAGCCTCGTCAACCAGGTTGTTGTTGTTAGCAGCCCGCTAGCAAATACGTTAAGTTCAGTTATTCTAATCTTCCTTTATAATTAATTCCCCTCAGCTCTGGGACTGGTTTGGATGCATACCTCCCGACACTGGAGCTTGTGCACATATTCGTACTTGATTAAGTATGGGCTGCACAGTGGTGCTGCGTACTCTGATTTGCTTGGTTTATGTCAATAATGCCCTTAACATTTTGTTTCTCTCTCTGCTGATGTTTTGCGCTTTATATATGGGTTTGATGTTGATAATTAAGAGTAATAATAATAATGTAATATAAAGTGCATCATGTTCAGCAGGTTTCGGCTATTGTGTGGGGGTTTTGTTTACTGGTAGTTAATGTGCTTCAGTATACCTAACTACCTGGAGGTAGGTAGGTAGGTAGACCAACAGCGTCATTGATAAACGAGGGAAGGGTGTTAGTGTAACGATGAATCCTTGAGTTTAGCGCCGTACTCCGTGAAATGGCTGTTACAAAAAAAAAAAACACAAGGTTCGTGTGAAAATAACTTCGTTAGCAAGTTTATTTATGTTCAGGTACACGTAAGTACAATTATCATACCTAGTAACGTAAGTACAATTATCATACCTAGTAACGTATGTGTACATGACTTAGGATAACCCAAAAAAAAGTCGTTTTAGAACACCCGTAGTTTTCTTCGTATACTTTATACAGTATATCGAACTTGAATTATACAAAAAAAAAGAAGCTATATGGAAGTTGTATGGTACTTTGGTTTCGAAAGTTTTGCCCGGCCCTGGGCCAGACTTGTCTGGTGCTTGTGCTCAACGAGGCTGTTGCTGCTGGCGACCCATTGTCTCAAAACCTTGAAGACTTCTACATTTGTCCCAGCAGTTTTTCTGATGTTCTGGTAAGATGTTGAATAGTCTTGGGCCACGGATGTGGATATGGTGTTCTCATATTGTGCCTATGGTACCCCTGCTTTTCACTGGATCTGAAATCGTCCTTCAAAAGAGTTGGAACATCCTGGTAAGTCCGGTTAAAGATTACATAACCAACACCTAATGAAGTCATTAGGAAAGGGCTTAAACAGAGGCGAGCGCTCATGTTTTAGTTAATGAAGCGTAATTTAATACAAATGTTAGTAGACATAAGGTTAAGAGAAGGGACCAGGAGCTAAGACGGACTCCCCACAGGCACATGTACTGTAAGTGCGACACACAGTTTGTCATTAGTACAGTACTTGTATAGTATATACTTATGTATCACCCATGTGGGCCCCTCTGTCCGTTACTCTGGTGAACATTGCCCGGCTCAGCATATAGGCCGACCAGTTAAGATCAGAACAGAATAGGGGGCAGACGTGCTGAGGCTGGGTTTGGTCTTACTCCGCCAATAAGAGAACAGACTATCCAGTCGTGTCATTGCTACCATAATTCCTCGTTCTGAACCCCCAACACACGTTCACAGTCACGTAAGCGCCAGAAACTGATGTTACTATATGTAGAAAGTGACTCAGCAGAGTACCCATAATCCTCAGTACTCCAGGTGCAAGCTCTTCGAGGTGTGTTGCGCTCTTCATGCTGATGAAGAGCTTTTAATCAGGTATTGGAGCTACTATTCCCTTTTATGGGTCAAACTTGATCGCTCTCATTCCCCGGACTCTGCATGACACCTACGGGTTTAGCGATTCCCATGAATATAATCCATCTTAAAAGGAAACGGGTAGGCCATTCTCTTGGTATTTCACTGTTAAAACAGCCAAACGGGTGACAGTTCAAGAGCCTTAAACAGTGATTATCTATTTTCTAGTATGCTCGTTGTGTCCCTGTTTTTGGACCGCACTTCAAAATGATCGTTTTCATCATTTCTGTTATTGGCGTTGCGGTATATCAGTTTTTTTATTGATAACTGACAGTCTTATCTACCCTAACGTAAATAATGTAAATCGAAAAATGCTGAAGTAGAAGATATGGGAAAATCTGTAAAATAATTCCACTGACGAATCTGCTCCTAACATTGATCTGTTAATTTTATAAATAGTCTGAATTGCGACTGTTTACAATAATGGATTGAACAGTCTCAGCAGCACCACCACATGATAACATACCCCAAGTGTCAAGGTCTTCAGTTTGGAGACAAGACATGTAGTAGAACAAGCCTTTATTGGGACAACGTGTCGCTCGTGTAGGGCTTTTTATCAAGTGATAAAGCTCTAACAGGGCGAAACATTGTCTTAGTAAAGGCATTTTCTGCAACATGTCTTTTCAGTATTTTGTGGCAGTATGAAGTTTGAATACAACCACGGATACTTGGAAAGGTTGCCCGTGGCCTGGTGGCAAAAGCTCTCGCTTCACATGTTGAGGGTCCGGGTTCGATTCCCGGCAAGAGTAGAAACATTGGGCGTGTTTCCTTACACCGGTTGTCCATGTTCACCCATCAGTAAAATGGGTACCTAGGTGTTAGTCGACTGGTGTGGGTCGCACCCTGGGACGAAATTAACCTAGTTTGCGGGAAATGCTCAGCATAACGGGCTTTCTATATAGTAGTATGTCATTGATGTCAGCTAGGACTGTATACCTTGTACATGTACTTGTTGAAATAAAGATATATTATTATTATTGTGTAAAAATTAATACACTCTGGAACACTAGAGGATATCTTCTTTGTTCACTCAAGTGCTCACCTAGTTGTGGTTGCAGGGGTCAATTCACAGCTCCTAACCCCGCCTCTTCACTGGTCGCTACTAGGTCACTCTTCCTGCTCCATGAACTTTATCATACCTCTTCATAAAGCTATGTATGGATCCTGCCTCCACTACATCACTTCCCAGACTATTCCACTTCCTGACAACTCTGTGACTGAATAAATACTTCCTAACATCCCTGTGAGACATTTGAGTCTTCAACTTCCATCTGTGACCCCTTGTTGCTGTGTCCCATCTCTGGAACATCCTGTCTCTGTCCACCTTGTCGATTCTCCTCAGTATTTTATATGTCGTTATTATATCCCCCCTATCTCTCCTATCCTCCAGTGTCGTTAGGTCGATTTCCCTTAACCTCTCCTCGTAGGACATGCCCCTTAGCTCCGGGACTAGTCTTGTTGCAAACCTTTGCACTTTCTCTAATTTCCTTACATGCTTGGCTAGATGTGGGTTCCAAACTGGTGCTGCATACTCCAATATAGGACTGACATACACGGTGTACAGGGTCCTGAACAATTCCTTATTGAGATGTCGGAATGCTATTCTTAGGTTTGCTAGGCGCCTATATGCTGCAGCAGTTATTTGGATGATGTGCGCCTCACGAGATGTGCCCGGTGTTATACACACCCCAAGATCCTTTTCCTTGAGAGAAGTTTGTAGTCTCTGGCCACCTAGACTGTACTCCGTCTGCGGTCTTCTTTGCCCTTCCCCAATCTTCATGACTTTGCACTTGGTGAGGGTTGAACTCCAGGAGCCAGTTTCCGGAACAGGCGTACAGCCTGTCCAGATCCCTTTGTAGTTCTGCTTGGTCCTCGTCCGATTGAATTCTTCTCATCAACTTCACATCATCTGCAAACAGGGACACTTCTGAGTCTACTCCTCCCATCATGTCCTTCACATACACCAGAAACAACACCGGTCCTAGGACTGACCCCTGTGGGACCCCGCTCGTCACAGGCGCCCCTGGACACCTCGTCACGTACCATGACTCGCTGATGTCTTCCCGGCAAATATTCCCTGCAACATTGGAGTGCCTTCCCTGTTATACCTGCCTGGTCTTCCAGCTTCTGCACTAATCTCTTGTGTGGAACTGTGTCAAAAGCCTTCTTACAGTCCAAGAAAAACACAATCTACCCACCCCTCTCTTGTTTTACTGCTGACACCCTGTCGTGGAACTCCAGTTGGTATGTGACACAGGATTTCCCGTCCCTGAAACAGTGCTGGTTGTCGTTGATAAGCTCATTCCTTTATAGGTGCTCCACCACTCTTCTCCTGATAATCTTCTCCATGACTTTGCATATTATACATGTTAGTGACACTGGTCTGTAGTTTAATGCTTCGTGTCTGTCTCCTTTTTTAAAAATTGAGACTACATTTGCTGTCTTCCATACCTCAGGTAGTCGCCCTGTTGCGATAGATGTGTTGAAGACTGTTGTTAGTGGCGCACACAGCGCCTCTGCTCCCTCTCTCAGGGCCCATGAAGAGATGTTATCCGGCCCCATCGCCTTTGAGGTATCTAGCTCGCTTATGAGCCTCTTCACTTATTCCTCGGTTGTATGTATTGTGTCCAACACTTGATGGTGTACCCCACCTCTCCGTCATTCTGGAGTCCCTTCTGTCTCCTATGTGAACACTTCTTTGAATCTCATGTTGAGCTCTTCACATACTTCTCGGTCGTTTCAAGTGTGTGTGTGTGTGTGTTTGTGCGCTCACCTATTTGTGGTTGCAAGGATCGATTCACAGCTCCTGGCCCTGGGTATGTGAGTGTGGAGAGTTACCACATATAACTCCAGTGTACAACCCATGGGAACAGCAAATTTTTTGCTTGTTCCCATGTACTTTGTCCACAAAAAAATAACTGAATATAACTACCACAGCGGGGGGAGGGGGAATATAAATATAAGATAAAGAAGATTAGACGTTGAGCCCTGCAAGTAAAAAAACCGTCAGCTACTCAGCGTGGTAAACAACTATCAGAATTTCTTAAATACCTTTATCAGCCACCTATTTCAGTGTCTGCAATAGTAAAATGATGTCTGTGATTAGGAGGATGGGCCTCAGTGTGTGAGACAGGGACATGTGTCCACAGTTGTAGTGTGTATCAGGACGGGTTTTAGTGCAGTGTGAGCTGGGACATGTGTTGGTCCATAATGTGAGTGTGTTGGTGTGAACCGTATAAACTGGGAGAGGTGTTGCTGGTTCTCCAGTGTATGAGCGCGTGTTATGCCGTTCAAGTGGTGAAACCACATCTCTTGCTTCTCCGCAGGAGTTTGGGTTTCTCCCTGTTAAACACCTGCCGGTGTTTTCTTCACTTGCAAAGTTTTTCCTTTCTTACCTTTCTCACATTTAATAGTTATTCTGTATTTTGTCCACAAAACACACATAGTAGCGACCACCGAAGAGGCGGGGCCAGGAGCAGTGACTCGACCCCTGCAACCACAAATGGTGAATGTACACACACACATACGAAATGTTTTACAAGCTTGTTATAAACAGCGGTCAGTAGTTGTATTAGATTATAATAAAGATATAGGTGAGTGCTGGTGCCTGGATACATATTTGAGAGTTAAATAATAAAAGTGTAAAGGAGTTATATAGAGGATCTTGGCACCTCCTGCAACAAGCTAGAAAATTCTTCGCTCATAATGTCTTGCTGCTGATGTCCTCTTTATCTGAGGTCTTCAATGCTCTTCCTCAAATCAGACCTCATTACCTCACATTTCCCAGAAGCTGTATTACCCTTACGTAAGATTAAAAGCTTTTCCATGACACAGAGTCTGTGTCATGGGTCGTCATTGATACCTTCTGCCTTGCCTCAGAGAATTTCCCCTCCTATCTGTTGCTGTTTTGCAACATTGCATAGCTCCTGACGACGCACGAGTACGAGAGATCTAGAGTTACAGATTTCCATCCCCAGTGTGTCTTGTTCTGCATTGTTAAGATCGCCTGTTTGCATGATTGATTATTGTATATATATATATATATATATATATATATATATATATATATATATATATATATATATATATATATATATATATATAATATATATATATATAATATATATATATATATATATAATGTCGTGCCGAATAGGTAAAATTGGTCAGTTAGCGCAAGAACTCGTTTAAAATTATCTCCTTTCTAAAATTTTCTCTTATACGTTTAAAGATAAGTTTACAATAATTTAATAATAAACAAGCACAATGAAATATATTTTTTTCGTTACGTTCAGAATGATTTTAGCGAAATTATTGCATACACAAATTTTCGCTTGCCTTATTCGGTAAAAAGAGCGTTGTTATTTAAGCCAAAATCGCAAATTATATTGAATATTGACCAGTGTTTTCTCTCTCTCTCTCGCTCCCTGTCTCTCTCCCTCCTCTCTCCTCTCTCTCTCTTCTCTCTCTCTCTCTTCTCTTCTCTTTCTCTCTCTCTTCTCTCTTCTCTCTCTCTCTTCTCTCTCTCTCTCTCTCTCTCTCTCTCTTCTCTCTCTCTCTCTCTCTCTCTCTCTCTCTCTCTCTCTCTCTCTCTCTCTCTCTCTCTCTCTCTCTCTCCTCCCTCCTCCCTTTTCCCCTCTATCTCCCTGCCTCTCCTTCCCTCCCACATACATATATATATATATATATATATATATATATATATATATATATATATATATATATATATATATATATATATATATATATATAAATAATTGCAGTGGATGTTTAATCTCTTCTCTTGTTTTAGTTAAGGTGCAATATTTAAAGAAGTTACCTTGAAGAAATATAATTGAGTGAATAAGTCGTGTGTGTGATTTATTATGTATACCGTTGTTCTTAAGAGCACCTCTGGCGATGCTTCAGCAAGGGGTCAGCCAGTCCTCTTAGCACTGTTGTAAAAACAGTCAAATGGATGGCTGTTTATGGATCCTTGAACAGTTGAAATATGAGTTATAAGAGCCGTCCGCAGTGGCTGTCTGTTTTTCTGTTTACTCTGCACACTTTTTGTTTGTCTCCTAACTTATATTTATGTTTTTTTTTCCTTTGTAACCTTGACCCATCACAACACAACTTAGAAATGGGCTCTTCTATGTGAAAGTGTGACAGTTATTAGGAGGACGAGTTGAAGGAGTTCAATGATAACTGAGACTGTGTGTGTCTGTATTTACACTTGTTTACTTTATTCTAAATTTTGATGTTACACGTGTGTAACATCAGGGGTTGAGACTTCATCCTTCTGCAAGAGTGCTCGTGGATGTTGACTTGAGTGACGGTGGAGATTGTGTTGGACAGTGTTAGTTTATTCTTCAGGGTAAAATACCCGACAAGGGTTTTTGTCATTGGTCCTTTGGCAGACCACGAGAGCAGCAGGTGCCGCTGGTTTACCTGTGCTGAACTCAGTGATCTCAGTGCTAATTCTCTTATAATCTCCAGTGATTGGAATGTATTATCCTCATTTACAGGGGTCGATTCATAGCTCCTGGCTCCCGCCTCATAAGTACGACCAGTTGTGCTGACTTCCGGACTCCAGCGTCTTGTCATACCTACTCTTGAAATTCTGTAAGGTGTTTTACCTCTATCTCTTCGTCGTATTTCATAATGACCCTGTGGCTTATTTGTATCTACATAATATCCTAAAAGTTAAGGTTGCAGAAAGCTGTTAACGTTGCATATACCGTAAACGTTATGCAGTTAATATGTGCTTTCATAGATATGTTTAGTGTAAATTTTATTCCCAGGACTTTCTCTTGTGCGTTGCCTACAGTGCCTCTTCTCTAGAATATATTCCGTGTCGTTGCCTTTTTCTCCTATTCTCGTTATGTTGCACTTAGTAGGATTGAATGCTAGTAACCACGCGGCTGGCCATGTCTGAAGCCCAGCACATTTAAGATAATAATAATAATAATAATAATAATAATAAGAATACTTTATTGAGACATTGTACAATTATATATGGTAGACATAGTTATACATAGTTATACATAGTTATTACATAGTTATTACATAGTTATTACTTAGTTATTAATGAGATGTACATGCCAAAAGCCCCTAATATGCTGTGCATTGCGTCTGTGTCTGTGTCTTGAAGCGTCTCCCTGCCTTCTCCATATATATTTCCAACTAGTTTCACGTCATTGGTAAAAGATTTATTTGTATATTGCGAGTCATTTATATAGGTCAGAAACAGGAGGGTTTCAGGTAATGGCCCTTTGGGGACTCGGCCCGTCACCCGTACCCACCCTGATACTTCCTCTCTTAACTTCACTCCCCGCCTTCTATTTTCCAGGTATATCTGAATCCATCTGACTACATTTACTGCTGCTTGTGCCTGCTCTCTCACCTTGTGTATCAGCCTCGCGTATGGTATTATTCAGAATGTTTTCTTACACTCTAGCCAGTCTACCAGTCCCAGTCTTTACTGCTTTATTTATGTTACTGTCGTGGAACTGGTATTTTTAAGAGAAAAATTACCATTTCTGAATCCATGTTAGTTTCTAGGTGATCTACTGTTCGCTTTATTATCTTTAAAGAGTAACTACTTTCTCCATGCATATCAGCAGTATATTTCTCTTTGTATATATTTGGAACACATTCACATTTTCAAGGTATCTGGCAGTTGTATCCTCACTGGTGGTAGGACACCCATGGTGATATTCCCTCCAGTCACATAACTTTCATTCTTTATAATTCTACTTGGAAACCCCTTTAGTTCATAATTTATAATAATTTTCCCCCTCTGATTCTAGTCCCTTTCTCCCTCTCTTCTTGATATTATCCCTGTTTCAGCGAATACTTCTGCGCATCTTCTCTTCAGTTTTGCTCAAATTCCAGCATTTTTAATTCTGCGTCCCTTACCCCTCCCTCTTCTCGCCGCCGCCTCCTCCTCTTCCTCCTCCTCTTCCTCCTCATCTTCCTTCTCCTCTTCCTCCTCCTCCTCCTCCACTTCATCCTCTTCATCCTCCTCCTCCTCCCATATGCTGTATGATGCTATGGGTTTAGTGCTTCCCCTTGAAAATAATATTACACCTTGCGTCTTCTTACCTGTGCACTTATCTATTTGTACTCACCTGTTAATGGTTGCAAGGGGTTGAGTATCAGCTCCTGGCCCTGCCGCTTGCCGGGTTTGTTACCTCCTATCCTTGTGGGTCCAATTGTACCTATTATTACAACGATGTATTGAGCCTTGTTCCAGTATTTCTTTGTGTATGTGAGAATGCTAGAGGGAGAAGTGAGGAAACTTGAGCTTAGGTTAGGTAAGCTTTGTCAGGAAACAGGACAAGTGTTTCCTGACGCGGGTCTTAGTCAGATGAGGACCCGCCGTTGGAGCTTTTGGTCATCTGACCGAGGCCTTCCGCTGGCTTACCGGTCCACTTGAGGAGAAGGAGAGGGGGTTAGTGAAAGCTGGGTCTATTGGTATCGTAGGAGCGTGTTGCTCCAGACCACTTATGCTGCCCAGCCTCTCTTAATATATTCCTTCCCCGTCCCCACACTACCATTCTTTCTCTCACACCATCTCCCTCTCCCACACCGTCTCCCTCTCCCACACCGTCTCCCTCTCCCACACCGTCTCCTTCTCCCACACCATCTCCCTCTCCCACACCATCTCCCTCTCCCACACCATCTCCCTCTCCCACACCATCTCCCTCTCTCCCACCCCATCTCTCCCACCCCATCTCTCTCCCACCCCATCTCTCTCTCCCACACTATCTCCCTCTCCCACACCCTCTCCCTCTCCCACCCCATCTCTCGACTCACCCGCTCATCCCCTCTTAATAATTTTTAGCTCACCTCTTTCTATTCCCTGCCTCACTCAGCCTAATTCCCTCCTCTTTCTCTTTTCTTCTCTTTTTCTACTCTTCCTTTCTTTACTCTTTGTTGACATACGGAAATTTAAAGCTGTATTTCTATTATTTTTAGTGGTTTTACTTGATTTTAGGTTTTAATATAGTTTATGACTCAGACGAAACAACAAAGGGAACAAAAAGCTGTCCAGGATATTGTTAGAAACGCCAAATATTTCTACAGATATGCGAAATTTGCTTTAAGAACTGGGTGTAGAATTGGACCATTTATTACAGGATTGGTTCGCCGATACTGTCCTGGATCGGGTCTCGTCCAGTTGGTGACCCGGCGAGGCCCGGGTCTCGTCCAGTTGGTGACCCGGCGAATCACAGGAGGTTGATGCACTGATGATGAAAATGAAATGAGCGAAATTCTAAAAGACCAAAATGAATCAATGTTCAGAAACCTGCTAAACGAAAGGAGGGTGGAGAATGCAGAAATTATTTACGTTACCCTTGAAAGCCACACAGCTCACATAACTGACATAAGTACAGATGCGGAAGAATTCGAAAAATAAATAGAAGACATGGCCACTGATGCAGCACCTGAAACAGATTCGTGAAATTCCTTATTTATAACAGTATAACCTACATTAATCAAACTTGCATGAATTTATAGCAGGAAGATCATGATTATGACAGCTACTGCACCACTAAGACAGAATTACGGAGGCGTTGTAAGAAAACCCAAATGCAGATATGGTCTACTCGGATTTCGCAGAGGCATTTGACAAACGCTATCGTGGAGTGATTGCACGTATATTGAGGGCGTTAGGTATAAAGGAGAAAGTAGGCAAATGGATTATGAATTTCCTGACAAGCAACACAGAGTATTAGTAAACAGAGCAAAATCCAGCATTAGCAAAGTAAAGAGTTCAATCCCCGAAGGCAATGTCCTGGTGCCTTTAATTTTTTTAACCTCATAGCAGACATAGATAAAAAAAATCATTCGTCCCAGTTACGTATCGTCATATGCAGATGATACTAAGATAAGCATTAAAATCACTTCGGTAGAGGACACGAAAATACAAGAAGATATAAATAAATCTTCCTTTGGACAGTGAAGAAGAACATGACGTTTAATAGTGACAAGTTAAAACTGCTTAGATACGGAAAGAATGAACTTGAGAGGGACACTATACAAAACACAAAAAAAGATCAAATAGAATGAAAGGAACATGTGAGAGATCTGGGTGTAATGATGTCAGCTGATCTTTCTTTCAAAGAACACTGTAAGGAAAATATGACGAAAGACAGGAAAATGATGGGGTGAATAATGAGAACTTTTAGAACAAGGGAAATAGTGTTGATGGTGATGTTTTCGAATTACGTGTGCCCTCTCTTCTAAAGTATTGTTCATTGTTGACGGCTCCTTTCAGGGCAGGAGAGATATTAGAACTGGAACAGTTACAGAGATCTTTTATGGCCCTCATAAAGTGAATAAACCATTTAAATTAGTAGGAATACCTCCAAGTCTTAAATATCTACTTACTGGAGCGGAGGAGAGAATTAATGATAAGATATACCTGGAGTTTACCTGGAGAGGTGCTCGAGGATCTGTCCCCAAATCTGCACAAAGCCATAACAACATATTGGAGTGAGAGATATGAGAGAATGTGTAAAATAAATCCAGTGGGGGGGGGGCAGGAGCACCGTGGCCACAATAAGAGAACATTGTGCCAATTTTCGTGGGAGATATCAGAAACATTGCCGGAACAAGTGTAGAAGTTTTGAAGAGGAAATTGGACATGTACCTCCGCCAAGTGCCAGATCAACCGTGCTGTGATGGATGTGAGCCAGCGGGTCGCCAACAGTAACAGCCTGGTTGATCAGGCACGCATCAGACAAGCCTGGCCCAGGGCCGGGCTGCGAGAGTAGGAAAATTCGAAAGCCTACAAAGGTATATTGAAGTCAAAGGTGTGTGTTTGTGTGTGTCCATGAGGGTTGAATGTCCTCTGGGTCATGGTGCTCTCTTAATCTTTCATTTCCTCTCAATCGTGGGAAAGCGCTAAACATGTAGGAGCCATATTACACCTCAGGGACTAGAAAGTTATTATATTTGATCCAATAAAAGAGAAGTTAGCTCACATTCCTTGGATCGAGAATCGACATCTCCCCCCCCCCCATCCTCACTTCTTGAAGGAAGATGAAGTTTGAGAGAGCTGAGAACCAGACTTCATTTGCTTGAGACTTGTGATCACTGTCGTCACAGAAATTCAAGAGTGGCTTATTGGTGGTTGCAGGGGGTCGAGTCTCTGCTCCTGGCCCAGCTTCCCCTCTGCACGCTGCTGAGTTCTCTCCTGGCTACGTGAGGTCTGTCAGACGTATGAATCCCGTTTCTACAACTTAGCTTCGCTATCTAGGTCGTTCAACTTCTGTCAACTCTAAGGCTAAAGAAGTATTTCCTAAATATCCTTGTGACTCACCTGTGTTTTTAATTTCCAAGTGTGCCCTTAAATACCTGAGACCCGCCTCTGAAACACACCCGACCTGTCTTTATTCCTCTCAGCATTGTACATCATAATTATGTCATCTCTGGTCCTTCTGTGATCTAATGTCATCATCAGGTTTAACTCCTCTAGCTTCTCCACATAGCTCAGACCCCCTCAGCTTTGGAGCTAGGATTGTTGCAGGCCTTTGCTCTCGTGTACTCACCTATTTGTGGTTGCAGGGGTCGATTCACAGCTCCTGGCACTCTCCAGATTGTTCCACTTCTTGACAACTATGACTGAAGAAATACTTTCTAACAGAGTTGTGTGTGTGTGTGTGTGTGTGTGTGTGTGTGTAGGTGTAGGTGTAGTAAGCTCTCCAGTCAGGAGATTTTTTGGACTAGTGCCTCTTGTTGAAACATTGAGCCTGGGAACCACGTATTGTATTACTATATGTCAGATGTGAAACTCACCTGCTATGCCAGAGACAGACAGACAGACACACACACACACACACACTCACACACACACACACACACACACACACACACACACGAAGTGAAACAATCTGGAGAGTGATGTAGTGGAGGCAGGATCCATACATAGCTTTAAGAAGAGATACGATAAATCTCTTGGAGCAGGGAGAGAGGACCTAGTAGCGACCAGCGAAGAGGCGGGGCCAGGAGCTGTAACTCGACCCCTGCAGCCACAAATAGATGAGTACACGCGCACACACGGAGGGAGAGGAGTGTCTCTCTGTATATACAAGTTATTCACACAGGCTATATCTTGCAAGATGCTGTTTGTTTGGCTTGTTGGCTTATGGAAATTACTTGCTGTTGCATCAGATCAAAGGTTCTTTTTAATACAAGCTGTACAGGGAGACAATGGCAGAATACTAGCTTTGATAGTGGCGTGGGCGGTGTAGTGAAGGTGATGGTAATTGATTGTCATGCTGGTACTGCAGGTGGCATGTGTTGTGCTGCCTTGTTACTCGCCCACGTGTCCTCGTAGAATTGTGGGTGAAGATGGGAGTGGGGAGGAAGGGTCGATTCTCAGCCCCTGGCCCTGCCTCTCATCCTATAATCAACCGGCATTGTTTGTTGATTTATTGGGATTAAAGACTGTCGACTGCACAGTATTCTGGTTGCCAAACCCCCTTAATTTGCTGAACTCGAAATTTTGTGGTTCATACTTATTTTCAGCAGAATTTGAGTCTATTAGGTGTCTAGATAGATAATCCAGTGAGTGCCACTCTGTCACCATTGAGGGATTTGAAAACTCCAAGATGGCTGCTAAGACGGTCATTGATCACCTATGACTTCATAAACGCATATATCAGCATGAATGTTGATCATTTCAAGTAAATAAGTTTGAAATTCTATTTTTAATGTATACTTTAGTAATGAATGGGTGAGTAATATATGAGAATGAAAAATGGTAACATGTTTTGCTTCTATGGCGGTGTGTTGTGTCCTAGGTAAAACTAAGGCTGTAAAGGCTCATGAAGCAGGAAGTGAATTGAAAAGTTTAAATCCCTCACGAATCAGTATCCTTCATTGTAGCTTGCCATGGTTAGAGGCTGCAGAAACAATGTCAGATATCTAATACAAAGTTTGGCTCTCAGGGACAGTATGAAAAAGTGCAAGTCTTTTTGCCAATACTTAAAACTTTACCTGTGACTCCTGAGGCGTTCAATGAAAACGCGAGGAGAGCTCATTTTCAGGCATGAATATGGGGAAGGCTGTTCTAGATGAAGAACCTCCAGACTTAGACTCAGTGAAATTTTGGTGGAAGAAGAACGATCTTGCCAAGATTCTCTGTGGTCTCTCATGATATTTGGGTTGAACACCAGAGGCCCTGAAATTGATCCCTGCAGCTCCAACAGTTATCAGCGTTGCTTCTTTCTCAGATGTGCTGCTTATCTTTATTTATGCTCTGTGTTTTGTAAATGTTGAGTATCTGACAGTTGCTTGAATCATATGACAAAGGTCAGATCTTAGTTATTAGTTTAGCGTTAGGGGAAAGGTTGTCTAGTTTACTCTACTTCTCATACTTAATGCAAAAAAACGCTGAAAAGGTGAGTATCTCACACTGTCTGTATCCAGTACTGTAGCAAACGTTATCTATCAATCCGCAGCAGGATTAGAACCTTCACACACCTTACCAAAGTAGTACACTACTACTCAACCAGAGCCAAGATAAGCCTGGGCGCCTAGCCGAAGCTAGACGGTCGCTCCTATACCCCGGGACACAAGGCTAGTGACGAGTAATTTCATCAAATCCTGCCATATACATTGTACTTCGAAAGAGATTCTGAAAGTACTGCGTACTTTGATAGTGTGTGCAGGTTCGAATCCTGCTGTGAACTGAGAATTGCTTCCCATCACTGTATAGAAAATTTGCTTCTAAATATTCCGCCAATCATTTCCATTTTTAACCACCATTAGATTAAATAAGCATTTCCTGTGCGTTGTAAAGTGCCAGCCAGTTTATGGAAGTCGTTGTGGTGGTGAGGGTGGGGTAGTTGCTGTGTTGTCTCTTGTTGTGGTTGCTACATGTTATCTGTAAATAATGGTGATTGATGCTGATTATTTTAAGTTGGTATAACAATATTTGGTATATAATACCGACAAGTTGAATTATTAGACATGTGCAACAACTGGATATATTTATTATATAGACGTTTCGCCAACAGTGGCTTTATCAGTACAATACAGAAACAAAAATAAAAGACTGAAGAGGTTTATTTGTGTGGAGTGTTTAAGTTCGTTGCTCTTATTGTTTGTTGATTCTCCCCTTGCTTTTGTTATATATATATATATATATATATATATATATATATATATATATATATATATATATATATATATATATACAATGGGGAGTAAAACAACATAGATAACAACTCAGAGCCACATGTCAAATACTTCGTCCAGCTCCCCGGCAGTGGGCCGCGTGCCCAGAATGCTGCAGGCATTTCCCCTCTGGATCGCAACACTGAGTCTCTGAAAGAGAAAGCTGGTCGAACTGTGGTCCTTGGTTTCTATGATGAGTTTTTCACCCAGCTCCTTGAGAAACTTTAGAGCACACTTGCCCCATGCTCCATGGGTTTCCGACCCTATTAGGATGAAGTTATAGCAAGGGGGAAGGCCTTCATATTTGCGAGTCTTCTGGGTCTCCCTGTGGCTGGCAGCTCCACCCCCTTCGGCTATGGAGTATTGCAAGTAGGTGTCTGCCATTGTGGCAGCACAGGTGTAGTCCCAAGCAATCTGCTTACCATCCTTCCAGGGTAGCATAGTGGCTCCATCAGGACGCTTTTGACTTCCATCAGACCTCTGCACTTGGGGTTCCCGTTGAGCTGGGCAACGGGCTGTGGCGAGGCTTCTCTTTATATATATATATATATATATATATATATATATATATATATATATATATATATATATATATATATATATATATATATATTATTATTATTATTATTATTATTATTATTATTATTATTATTATTATTATTAACACATCAGCCGTCTCCCACCAAGGCAGGGTTGCCCGAAAAGAAAAACTTTCATCATTCACTCCATCACTGTCTTGCCAGAGGCGTGCTTACACTATAGTTATAAAACTGCAACATTAACACCCCTCCTTCAGAGTGCCGGCACTGTACTTCCCATCTCCAGGACTCAAGTCCGGCCTGCCGGTTTCCCTGAATCCCTTCATAAATGTTACCTTGCTTACACTCCAACAGCACGTCAATTCCTAAAAACCATTTGTCTCCATTCGCTCCTATCTAACACGCTCACGCATGCTTGCTGAAAGTCCAAGCCTCTCGCACACAAAACCTCCTTTACCCCCTCCCACCAACCTATCCTAAGCCGACCCACTCTAAAACAGTGCTTGTTTGGATTATGTCGATTTTGCTGTTCCATGAATCTTGTAGGCTGACATCTCAGCACTCTTTCGAATATTTTATGATGTGGGAAGTAAGGGCTGCTGATTAGTAATGGTAGTTGGTGTTGTGTAGCCTGTTGTTTTGGTGTTAGGTGCCAGTGGGGTTTTTTTTTGTTGTTGTCCGAATTAGCACCAACAGCTTGGTTGATGAGGCCAGTAACCAGAATGTTTGGTCTAGGACCGGGTCTTGGAGGCGATGACCCCCGGAATCGTCGTATGGTAAGCCATGTACATAGTCTATACTAGCATGTATAGACTAGCATGTACGCTAGTCTATACGATAGTTATATTGTGGTATTAATGTTACTAGGAATGAAGACTAGAGAAGGTATTTGTGTGCCACGTTGCTTCATACTTAACGTCCCATCTCCCCTCCCATGCCTCTCACTTTCCTGGGACCCTAGTTCCTATATTTAGAGGCGCACACAGCCGCCATACTTTTCCGCTGGCTCTTTCCTAATTTCCTGATTGGTATTGGTCTGTCTCATTCGTTTGGCATATCCGTGTGCGCGCGTGCATGTGAGTGCATATGCAGAGTATAGTAATAGTGAAGTAGTAATAGGGGTGGTGATGATAATCTATAAGAACAAGTGAACAGAGGAGCACTGTAAGAGAGCTACTGACCCACGGTCGTAGCACAAAAACCCTTGAGGGACAAAATCCCCAAAAACACAACCCACTAGGGAAGAAGACAGGAAAGGCAATGAAACAAAAAGGAACGGTGAATAGTTAAGGAGGAGAGATAAAGGTCAGGTCAAGTCATGAGTGTTTTTAATTTTAGAGCATTTGACAACGGAATGAGAAAGGTAGGCATCAACAGAAACAAATCTGGACTTAAAATTCTTGTTAGGAATGTTGTATATAAAGGCAGACAGTTTTGTTCCTCAGTTTTTATTTTTTGTCCTGCGTCCATGGGTCAGTAGCTCTCCTATAAGAACATAAGAAGGAAGGAGCACTGCAGCAGGCCTACTGACCCATGACTCACGAAATCGTAATGACACGATTGTAAACAAACTAGACCACGGGCGGGTTCTATCCCCGCCCGTGGTATGGGTTTTACTGGCCCTTGTTAAGCAGGTCGAAGTCATCTGGCCCAAGCCAGTCAGGTCCAAGTCATCATCTGGCCCAAGCCAGTCATGTCCAAGTCACATCCAGTTTAATCGAGATCATTTTTAGACCAATGTCCTCGTCAGTTTTATAATTCCTCATTAATTTCTGGTATGTCATTTACGTACACTAAGAACAATGGTGGTCCATGTACCGATCCTTGTGGAACCCCGCTTGTACAGAAACCGCACAAGCTACAGATACCGCAGTTGCAGAAACCACAACTACAGAAACCACAGCTACAGAAACCACAGCTGCGGAAACCACTACATCTACTAGTACCTCTACTTCCACCACCATTACCACTCCAGTCTTCCTCTGCCCTCCCTCGTATATATTCTGGCCTTCCCTTCTCCATTCAGTTCAACTTGTCAATAGTCCAAGTTCAACCGAAATGTTTTCATAAGTTTCCTTGTTTTAAGTGCAGGTTATATGTACAGTACGTATTTCTTCATCTCCTTGTTCCTTTATATACATCATCTCCTTCAACCTTCACTCTTCATAATATTATTTAGCGCTTTTTACTTTTCTTCACCCTCGTTTTTTTCCCCCATCCTTACTCTCTGTCTCCCTCATTGTCCAACCTGTACTCTTATCCACAGACAACATAGCACTGTTGTATAAACAGTCGAATGGGTGACTATTGAAACAGTTGAAATATGACCTAGTGATACAAGCTTCGTGCAGTGGCTGCCCGTTTTCTGTTCGCATTGCAGACTATTTTATCGTATTTTATCTTTATAGTAATAATAATAATATATCTTTATTTACTACAAGTACATGTTATACAGTCCTAGCTGACATCAATGACATACTACTATACAGAAAGCCACTTGTTATGCAGAGCATTTCGGGCAAATTAAGTCCTTGTCCCAGGATGCGACCCACACCAGTCGACTAACACCCAGGTACCTATTTTACTGATGGGTGAACATAGACAACCGGTGTAAAGAAACACGCCCAATGTTTCTACCCACGCTGGGAATCGAACGCAGGACCTCGCCGTGTGAAGCTAGCTCCAAGCCTCCTATCTGGAGGCATGGAGCTAGCCCCTCAACGTTCCGGTCCCAGACCAGGCCTAGTGGATCAAGGACTGATCATCCAGGTTGTTAGTGCTAGCCCCTGAAATCTTTCCCGTAGCCCCATGCCTCCTAAACCCTTGCCCTAGCCCTTTTGCCTTATAAATCCTTCACTTAACCCTTTTCCTTCACAATCCTCCACCACCCCTGCTACCATTAATACCACTACTACTACTACACAGTGTACACACCCACGCTGACATACTCACGTGCTTCGTAATGTATGTACATGCAAGTTTATTTGGGTACAGGTACACATAAGTACAAATATCATGCATAGTAATAATGTATGTGTAAATTACATAAGAAAACCCCAAAAACGCCAGTGACTATTTCCATACATTCTCACACTACGAGTGATATGCAGTAGATTCATTAATATTTATCAGCTAATCAAAACTCGGTCTAAATTTCGTTATTATTTATCATCAGTAAATTTATTAATATGGTCATGTTCTCTTTGGTTTTCGCGAATTATGAATAATTTACGCTCGACGTGTATTGTAAACAATCGGTGCCAGTTCGTTGCTTTTATTTTTCGGTAATTTTTATCCCTTTTTTGTGTCTACCTGGAGTCTACCTGGAGAGAATTCCAGGGGTCAACGCCCCCGCGGCCCGGTCTGTGACCAGGCCTCAGGTTGGACCAGAGCCTGATCAACCAGGCTGTTACTGCTGGCCGCACGCAGTCCAACGTACGAACCACAGCCCGGCTGATCAGGTACCGACTTTAGGTGCCTGTCCAGTGCCTGCTTGAAGACAGCCAGGGGTTTGTTGGTAATCCCCCTGATGTATGCTGGGAGGCAGTTGAACAATCTTGGGCCCCTGACACTTATTGTGTTGTCCCTCAACGTGCTAGTGGCACCCCTGCTCTTCATTGGGGGGATGTTACATCGCCTGCCGAGTCTTTTGCTTTCGTAGGGAGTGATTTTTGTGTGCAAGTTTGGTACTAAGCCCTCGAGAATTTTCCATGTGTATATAATAATGTATCTCTCCCGCCTGCGTTCTAGGGAGTACAGGTTTAGGAACTTCAAGCGTTCTTCTGTGTTGTATATGATTTGTTATAACTGTAAGTGCTGAGTGACCAACAGTCTCAGTGCTCCCGAAATATTACAACTACTACAATCGTTGCCAAATAAGCTGAGTCAACAAGTTGGGTTAGTGTGTGAGTGCGCGCGCTCACTTAAATGTGGTCATAGGGGTCGAGTCACAGTTCCTGGCCTCGCCTCTTCGCTGGCAGCTACTAGGTCCACTTCCGGCTTCAAGAGGCTTGTCGTGTGTTTGTGTGTGTGTAGTTTGTGTGTGTGTGTACTCGCCTAGTTGTACTCACCTAGTTGTGGTTGCAGGGGTCGATTCACAGATCCTGGCACCGCCTCTTCACTGCCCGCTACTCGGTCACTCTTCCTGCTCCATGAGCTTCATCATACCTTTTCTTAAAGCTATGAATGGATCCTGCCTCCACTACATCACTTCCCAGACTATTCCACTTCCTGACAACTCTGTGACTGAAGAAATACTTACTAACATCCCTTTGATTCATCTGAGTCTTACACTTCAACTGTGACCCCTTGTTGCTATGTCCCATCTCTGGAACATCCTGTCTCTGTCCACCTTGTCGATTCTTCTCAGTATTTTATATGTCGTTATCATATCCCCCCTATCTCTTCTGTCCTCCAGTGTCGTCAGGTCGATTTCCCTTACCCTCTCCTCGTAGGACATGTCCCTTAGCGCCGGGACTAGTCTTGTTGCAAACCTTTGCACTTTATCTAATTTCCGTACGTGCTTGGCTAGGTGTGGGTTCCAAACTGGTGCTGCATACTCCAATATAGGCCTAACGTACACGGTGTACAGGGTTCTGAACGATTCCTCATTGAGATGTCTGAATGCTGTTCTTAGGTTTGCTAGTCGCCCGTATGCTGCAGCAGTTATTTGGTTGATGTGCACCTCAGGAGATGTGCCCGGTGTTATACTCACCCCGAGATCCTTTTCCTTGAGTGAGGTTTGTAGTCTCTGGCCCCCTAGACTGTACTCCGTCTGCGGTCTTCTTTGCCCTTCCCCCAGTCTTCATGACTTTGCACTTGGTGGGGTTGAACTCCAGGAGCTAGTTGCTGGACCAGGCCTGCAGCCTGTCCAGATCCCTTCGTAGTTCTGCCTGGTCCTCGTCCGATTGAATTCTTCTCATCAACTTCACATCAACTGCAAACAGGGACACTTCTGAGTCTATTCCTTCCGTCATGTCGTTCACAAATACCAGAAACAGCACTGGTCCTAGGACTGACCCCTGTGGAACCCCACTCGTCACAAGCGCCCACTCTGACACCTCGCCACGTACCATGACTCGCTGTTGTCTTCCTGACAGGTATTCCTTGATCCATTGCAGTTCCTTCCCTGTCATCCCTGCCTGTAGTTTAATGCTTCGTGTCTCTCTCCTTTTTTAAAAATTGGGACTACATTTGCTGTCTTCCATACCTCAGGTAGTCGCCCTGTTTCGATAAATGTGTTGAAGATTGTTGTTAGTGGTACACATAGCGCCTCTGCTCCCTCTTTCAGGACCCATGGAGAGATGTTATCCGGCCCCATCGCCTTTGAGGTATCTAGCTTACTTAGCAGCCTCTTCACTTCTTCCTTGGTTGTATGTATTGTGTCCAACACTTAATGGTGTACCCCACCTCTGTTTTTCCGGAGTCCCTTCTGTCTCCTCTGTGAAAACTTATTTGAATCTCATGTTGAGCTCCTCACATACTTTGCGGTCGTTTCTTGTGATCTCTCTTCCTTCCTTCCTCAGCCTGATTACCTGGTCCTTGACTGTTGTTTTAAGAACATAAGAACATAAGAAAGAAGGAACACTGCAGCAGGCCTACTGGCCCATGCGAGGCAGGTCCAAGTCTCCCACCGGCTTAAGCCAATGCCCCGACCCAGCCAGGTCAGGTTACATTCACTTAAGGAAGGAGCACGGCATCTGACCTAGTAGCACAAACTAGTCAGGTCCAACTCACAACCACCCGCACGCACTCATATATTTATCTAGCCTATTTTTAAAACTACACAACGTTTTAGCCTCTATAACTGTACTCGGTAGTTTGTTCCACTCATCGACAACTCTATTACCAAACCAATGCTTTCCTATATTCTTCCTGAATCTGAATTTATCCAACTTAAAGCCATTGCTGCGAGTCCTGTCAATACTAGATATTTTTAGCACGCTATTTACATCCCCTTTATTTATTCCTGTTTTCCATTTATACACCTCAATCATATCCTCCCTAATTCTACGCCTTTCTAGAGAGTGCAGATTCAGGGCCCTCAGTCTATCCTCATAGGGAAGATTTCTGATACATGGAATCAACTTAGTCATCCTCCTTTGTACGTTTTCCAGAGCATTTATATCCATTCTGTAATACGTTGACCAAAACTGTGCAGCATAATCTAGATGAGGCCTAACCAATGTGTCTGTACAACAGCTTCGGGTCAGATTTGGCTTTCACTGCTATGTAATTTTCGTATTGTTGTTGGGCCTTCATTTCTGGCTCTGCGACTGCTCTCCTTATTCTCCTGGGTCCTTTTCCTTCTATACGACTGCTCTCCTTATTCTCCTGGGTCCTTTGCCTTCTATACTTCTTCCATTCTCTAGCACACTTGGTTTTGGCCTCTACACCTTGGGTGAACCAAGAGCTCGTTATTTCTGTTACCCTTGGATACAAACCTCTCCTCAGCTTCCTTGCATATTGTTGTTACATATTCCATCATCTCGTTTACTGACTACCCTGCCAGTTCTCTGTCCCTCTGAACCCCGAGCAGATAATTCTTCATGCCTGTGTAGTCCCCTCTCTTGTAGTTTGGCTTCATTCGTCCTGACCTTCCTGCTTCCCTCTCCACTTGTAACTCTACTATGTATTCGAAGCTCAGAACCACATGGTCACTGGCCCCGAAGGGTCTTTCATATGTGATGTCCTCAATATCTGCGCTACTCAAGGTGAATACTAGGTCCAGTCTTGCTGGTTCATCCTCTCCTCTCTCTGGTAGTGTCCCTTACATGTTGGTAAATGAGCTTTTCCAGTACCACCTCCATCATTTAGCCCTCCATGTTTCTGGGCCCCCATGTGACTCCAGGTTCTCCCATTCGATTTTCTTGTGATTGAAGTCACCCATGATCAGCAGCTTTGCCCAGCTCGCATGAGCTCTTCTGGCCACTTCAGCCAGTGTGTCAACCATCGCTCTATTACTCCTGCTGTTCTGTGGTGGGTTATACATCACTGCAGTTACCACCTTGGGACCTCCAGACTGAAGTGTTCCTATTATGCAGTCTCTTGCTTCTCCTCTGTCACTCCTCCAACCCCTCTGTTCCTCTGTCTTTCTTCAGGATCTGATATCCTGTTGGAAAAATGGCATCTGTTATCATTCCTGTGAGCTTGGTTTCTGTGAGAGCTATGATGTCCGGTGATGCCTCTTTGATTCTTTCATGCCATTCCTCCCACTTATTCGTTATTCCGTCAGCATTGGTGTACCATACCTTCAGTTTCCTCTCCAACACTTGTGTTCTGGGGGGTTTGTGGGGGTGGGGGACCTGGCAGTGTGCTGTGGGATTCTACAGCTTAGTGTGGGGTGGGGGCTGTAATTGGATTGTGGTTTGTGTTGGGATAGTGTGTTTGATTGTGGGGTTCTGGGAGTGGTTCTGTGTGTGCTTGCGCTTGTTGCTGTGTGTGTGTGTCGCTTGTGTGTGTGTGTTTTGGGAGGTTGAAGCTGTGCTCTGCTCTGGTAAACACTGGGATCATTTAATTTACGATGTTGATGTAAATCTCATATGGGTGTGGCGTGGTCATCACGTGACTTGTGACGCATGGCAAGTTTCCATCTCCACACTGATTGGTGAGCATGTCTTATGGTCCTTGCATTTATTTACTTTTTTTTTTTTAATAATATACAATAGTCATAAGTTGATGAGAAAGGCGTGTATAAAATTTAGATATCTTTATCGGAAACGTCTTGATATCCTAAGGCTTCGTCAGTCGGATAAAGGTGATTACAGTACTGGAGACAGTAGGCTGAGGGACTGATCGCCTCAAAATTACCTATCCACTAATGTTCCAGTGTTCTAATCATCTCTATATTCGACTGATGAAGCCTGCTGGGCAGGTGAAACGTTTCGGCAGTAAATACCTAAGTACTGCACAGTGGCTTTCTCATTGGTAGCTTGGTAACCCAGGATAAGATAAAGCCAAGTAGTGTACTCTTGATATACCTTTGAAGAGTTTCGAGAGTTTAGCTACTCGGAGCCCGCCATGGGCCAGGCTCGTCTGGTGCTTGCCTGGTCTACCAGGCTGTTGCTGCTGGAGGCCCGTGTGGTGATTGTAGTGGTGTAAGTCTTTGTTATTGGATGGCCTGATTTTGCAGTGGTGTAATAAGACTTGGTCGTTGGATACTTTCATATATAGTACATCACTTCCTGCTCACTTGGTCTACTGATCCCGCACAAATTAGCGTAAGCAA
The DNA here is from genome assembly GCA_009830355.1 of Cherax destructor. Taxonomy (NCBI): domain Eukaryota; kingdom Metazoa; phylum Arthropoda; class Malacostraca; order Decapoda; family Parastacidae; genus Cherax; species Cherax destructor. The sequence continues at coordinate 107,474 of WNWK01000953.1, forward strand.
CTTACCAACCGCCCTCTCCTCTCCATCATCCCTATGCACTTGTTCTTTGTCCAGCGACTTACCTCCTACATATTTTAAGAAGCTTGAGAAAACCAGTAGTGTGTTGCTACCCTGTTCCGTATGATAGTTACATTGTGGCAACACCCACTGTGTGTAGTTACATTGTGAGAACACCCACTGTGTGTAGTTACATGGTGGGAACACCCACTGTGTGTAGTTACATGGTGGGAACACCCACTGTGTGTAGTTACATGGTGGGAACACCCACTGTGTGTAGTTACATGGTGGGAACACCCACTGTGTGTAGTTACATGGTGGGAACACCCACTGTGTGTAGTTACATGATGGGAACACCCATTGTGTGTAGTTACATTGTGGGAACACCCTCTGTGTGTAGTTACATTGTGGGAACACCCGCTGTGTGTAGTTACATTGTGGGAACACCCACTGTGTGTAGTTACATTGTGGGAACACCCACTGTGTGTAGTTATATTGTGGGAACACCCGCTGTGTGTAGTTACATTGTGGGAACATCCACTGTGTGTAGTTACATTGTGGGAACACCCACTGTGTGTAGTTATATTGTGGGAACACCCGCTGTGTGTAGTTACACTGTGGGAACACCCGCTGTGTGTAGTTACACTGTGGGAACACCCACTGTGTGTAGTTACACTGTGGGAACACCCGCTGTGTGAAGTTACACTGTGGGAACACCCGCTGTGTGTAGCTACACTGTGGGAACACCCGCTGTGTGTATTAGTTAGTGCAGTTACACTGTGGGAACACCCACTGTGTGAAGTTACACTGTGGGAACACCCGCTGTGTGTAGCTACACTGTGGGAACACCCGCTGTGTGTAGTTACACTGTGGGAACACCCGCTGTGTGTAGTTACATTGTGAAAACACCCACTGTGTGTAGTTACACTGTGGGAACATCCGCTGTATATGGTTAGTTACTCTATTCCATGTGATAATTACCTGGAAGGGGATTTCTGTTCAAGGAACCGCACTTATCCTTCCTTTCCTTGGATCGAACCTGATTGTCTTCCATTTCCCAGCCGCTATATGACCCCTACCGGTTTAGCGCTTTCTCTGATTAAAATACATACATAAATATGCATTAGTTAGTATAGAACACATGCAGTATTGTCATATACTATTGCATATGATAGTTATAATGTAGAAACAAAAGGTAGAGGTGTCCCGTAGCTCGATTGGTAGTGCACTCGGCTCACATATTGAAGTCCGTGGTTTATCCCTGGTATGGGTGGAAACAATAGGACGTGTTTCCTTAAGACACCTGCTGTCTCTTTTCACCTAAAATAGGTACCTGGGTGTTAGTCGACTGGTGTGGTTCGCATCCCGTGGACAAAATTGACCTAATTTGCTCGAAATGCTCTGCATAACAAGGGGCTTTATATATAATAGTATGGCATTGATGTCAGCTAGGCCTGTATACCTTGTACATATAGAAATAAAGATTATTATTATTATTATTATTATTATTATTATTATTATTATAGTTTCCTGATATATGTCATCTCACAGGCTGTGGTTCGTACGTCAGTTTGCATTCGGCCAGCAGTAACAGCCTGGTTGATTAGACCCTGATCCACCATGAGGCCTGGTCTCAGACCGAGCCGCGGAGGCGTTGACCCCCGAAACCCTCTCCAGGTAAACAGGGCGAACTGCATAAAGTAATAATGTTACCCCGAAATGCTTTGTGTAATAAGGGACTTCCTATAACGTGATGTAATATATGTAGTCACCCTAATTGTATAATGTACTGTATTCCACTTTATAGAAATAAACTTTGAGATGGAAAATTAAAGCAAGGCGATGAGGACAGGATATTGTCAAACATACCACTGTGGGTTCAGTGGCTAGGGCAGCTTTAAAGATTTTTCTCCCAGCAGAGCTGTGCGAATGGCAGAGGGATAAGAAACTTGATTAAAGTTGAATATAGTTGTTTTTACAGATACCTTATACTTTTCTACAGTGGTAACGTTACATTAAGCACATATGTGCTGGTGAGGGACTTTGGATCCATTGAATTTGAGCTACTCTTCTCTTCCTTGGATCAAACCTGATAAGATTTGTTGGAATCAGTCTTATCTCCAGGATGCGACCCACAACTACTTACTGCTAAGTGAACAGGGACAGCAAGTGTAAGGTGACTAACACCCAGGTACCTACTTACTGCTAGGTGAACAGGGATAACAGGTGTGAAGAAACATACCCAATGTTTCCACCCCGCCGGGGATTAAACCATGAACACTGTGTGTGAGGCGAGAGCGTTGCTTATCAAGCCTCTCCTACCATTCCCCAGGCATTGTATGATCCATACAAGTTAAATCCTTAATAATGATTCATTATGAAGGCTTAACTCATGATAGCCCAACAACGTCAGTGTTACTTGCTTCTACTGGGGACCTCGTTGTTCGTATCTTATTTAGCACATAAGTATGCCATTTCTATATTTAAAGAAATTTATACTACAGCTAACACTGGTAGAGGAAACTGACAGGGAAGGCATGGGAATTTCAGGAAGGGTAAAGGAAATGATAGAAGGCAGGGGAAAGGACAAGGAAATGACAGAAAAGGCAGATGAAAAGATGGGAAGATAGAAAAAATGGCTTTGAACTGATGAAAATTATATACATACAGTGGTACCTCGAGTTACGATGGTCCCCAAAATCGCCCTTTTATGTAAGTTTATTTTTTTTAAATGCTTTTGTAAGTATATTTTGGGGTGTAAAAGGACTAGTCTTTTTACATTATTCTTTATGGGGATAAATTCGTTTGGTAATGGCATTGAACAGCATTCTCGAACGAAAAATATCAGTAACTCGAGGTACCACTGTATATATATGTACAGTGGTACCTCGACTTACGATATTTTTCATTCAGAATGCTGTTCAAGTGTCATTACAAACAATTTATCTCCTTAAGAAATGTTGTAAAATAGACTAATCCTTTAGACCCCCAAAATTACACTTACAAAAGCATTTAAAAAATAAACTTACATACAAGGGTGAGTTTGAGGACCATAGTGGAATAGTCAGGCTACCACTTACATGTTATAATCATGCCGAATAGATAAAACTTGCGATTTTGGCTTAAATAGCAATGCTCTTCTTACCGAATAAGGCAAGTGGAAATGTTTATGCAATAATTTCGCAAAAAATCATTCTGAAGCTAACAAAAAATGTTTCATTGTGTTTGTTTATTATTAAATTATTGTAAACTTATCTAAAATATATTTAGTTGGATTAGGTTAAATTAAATTGCCCTTGTTATAATAAGGTTAGGTAAGTTTTATAAGGTTCTTTTGGTACAAAATTATTAGTTTTTACATTACCATAAATGGAAAAATATATATCTTTAAACGTATAAGAGAAAATTTTAGAAAGGACTTAATTTTAAATGAGTTTTTGCAAATTTACCAGTTTTACCTATTTGGCACAATATATATATATATAAATATATATATACAGTGGTACCCCGACTTACGATATTTTTTCATTCCAGAATGCTGTTCAAGTGCCATTACCAAACGAATTTATCTCCATAAGAAATGATGTAAAATAGACTATGTAGTCCTTTTAGACCCCTAAAATTACACTTACAAAAGCATTTAAAAAAATAAACTTACATAAAAGGGTGAGTTTGGGGACCATCGTAAGTCGGGGTACCACTGTATATATATATATATATATATATATATATATATATATATATATATATATATATATATATATATATATATATATATATATATACATGTATATATACACACACACACACACACACACACACACACACACACACACACACACACACATATACACAGTGGACCCCGAGTTTCGTAAAACTTCACTCCTGAAGTCTGCTCAAGTGCCATTACGACAATTTACTCCCTTAAGGAAAAATTTCACGTAGGTTAGTCTATTTCAGACCCCAAAAATACACTTCCACAAGAACTTACAAAATTATACTTACATAATTGCACGATTTCGGGGTATTCGTTAACCGAGGTCCACTGTATATATAATATATATATATATATATATATATATATATATACACACACACACACACACACACACACACACACAGAGTGCCAGAGTGCCAGAGTGCCAGAGAATGGAAAAGGTACAGAAGGCAAAGAACCCAAGCAAACAAGGAGATTAGTCGAAGAGCTAGAAACGAGTATGCACAGGTACGGAGGGAGGCCCAGAAACAGTACGAAACGACATAGCATCGAAAGTCAAGTCTGACCCGAAACTGATGTACAGCCACATCAGAAGGAAGACAACAGTAAAGGATCAGGTGATAAGGCTGAGGAGGGAAGATGGGGAACTCACAAGTAATGATCAAGAGGTATGTGAGGAGCTCAACTCGAGGTTTAGGGAAGTATTCACAGTGGAGGAAGGGAGGCAGTTGGGTAGACAGGACGGGGTGCATCACCAACAAGGGATGTATCGAGTGCTGGAGGGTATACACACATCTGAGGGAGGTGAAGCAGTTACTCAGTGACCTTGATACCTCAAAGGCAATGGGTCCGGACAATATCTCACCATGGGTCCTTCGGGAAGGAGCTGAGGTTCTGAGTGTGCCACTTACCAAAATTTTCAACACATCCCTTGAAACTGGGCAGCTACCTGAGATATGGAAAAGGCCAACGTAGTCCCCATCTTTAAAAAGGAGACAGAAAAGAGGCACTAAACTACAGACCGGTGTCACTTACATGTATAGTGTGCAAAGTCTTGGAGAAAATCATCAGAAAAAGAATGGTGGAGCATCTGGAGCAGAACAGGTTAATCAACGCCAGACAGCACGGTTTCAGGAAGGCAAATCCTGTGTAACAAACCTCCTGGAGTTCTATGATAAAGTAACAGAGGTAAGGCAAGAGAGAGAAGGGTGGGTTGACTGCATTTTCTTGGACTGCAGGAAGGCCTTTGACACAGTTCCTCACATGAGATTAGTAAAAAGATGGAAGACCAAGCGTGTATAACAGGAAGGGCACTGGAATGGATCAGGGAATACCTCACAGGAGGCAACAACGGGTCATGGTGCGTGATGAGGTATCACAGTGGGCGCCTGTGACGAGCGGTGTACCGCAGGGGTCAGTCCTAGGACCAGTGCTATTCTTGCTATATGTGAATGACATGACGGATGGGATAGACTCAGAAGTGTCTCTTTTCGCAGATGATGTGAAATTAATGAGGAGAATCACATCGGATGAAGACCAAGCAGGACTTCAAAGTGACCTGGACAAGCTTGACATCTGGTCTAGCAACTGGCTTCTCGAATTTAACCCACCAAATGCAAAGTCATGAAGATCGGAGAAGGGCAAAGAAGACCGCTGACAGAGTACAGGCTAGGTGGACAAAGGCTACAAACCTCAACAAAGGAGAAAGACCTTGGGGTGAGTATAACACCAAGCACGTCTCCGGAAGCACACATCAACCAGATAACGCGGCAGCATATGGGCGACTGGCAAACTTAAGATTAGCGTTCCGTTACCTTAACAAGGAATCGTTCAAGACACTGTATACCGTATACGTCAGGCCCATACTAGAGTATGCAGCACCAGTCTGGAACCCACACCTGGTCAAGCACGTCAAGAAACTAGAGAAAGTGCAAGGTTTGCGACAAGGTTAGTTCCACAACTCCGGGGTCTGTCTTATGAAGAAAGGCTGAGGAAATAGGACTAACAACACTGGAGGAAAGAAGGGTCAGAGGAGACATGATAACGACATACAAAATACTGCGGGAATTGACAAGGTAGATAGTGACAGGTTGTTTCAGAGAGGGAACACAGAAACAAGGGGACACAACTGGAAGCTGAAGACTCAGATGAGTCAAAGGGATGTCAGGAAACATTTCTTCAGCCACAGAGTAGTCAGGAAGTGGAATGGACTAGAGAATGATATAGTGGAGGCAGGAACCATACATAGTTTTAAGACAAGGTATGATAAAGCTCATGGAGCAGGGAGAGCAGAGACCCAGTAGCAGACAGCGAAGAGGCGGGGCCAGGAGCTGAGTCTCGACCCCTGCAACCACAATTAGGTGAGTACAATTAGGTGAGTACACACACACTGTATACCGTGTACGTCAGGCCCATACTAGAATATGCAGCACCAGTCTGGAACCCACACCTGGTCAAGCACGTAAAGAAACTAGAGAAAGTGCAAAGGTTTGCGACAAGGTTAGTTCCACAACTCAGGGGTCTGTCTTATGAAGAAAGATTGAGGGAAATAGGACTAACAACACTGGAGGAAAGAAGGGTCAGAGGAGACATGATAACGACATACAAAATACTGCGGGAATTGACAAGGTAGAAAGTGACAGGATGTTTCAGAGAGGGAACACAGAAACAAGGGGACACAACTGGAAGCTGAAGACTCAGATGAGTCAAAGGGATGTCAGGAAGCATTTCTTCAGCCACAGAGTAGTCAGGAAGTGGAATAGTCTAGAGAAAGATATAGTGGAGGCAGGAACCATACATAGTTTTAAGACAAGGTATGATAAAGCTCATGGAGCAGGGAGAGCAGAGACCCAGTAGCAGACAGTGAAGAGGCGGGGCCAGGAGCTGAGTCTCGACCCCAGCAACCACAATTAGGTGAGTACAATTAGGTGAGTACACACACACACACTGAAACATTTTTCGTAGAGCCAGAAATGATTATGCACAGGTAAGAAGGGAGGCCCAAAGACAATACGAGAATGACATAGCAGCGAAAGCCAAATCTGGCCCAAAGCTGTTGTACAGCCACATCAAGAGGAAAACAAGTCAAGGACCAGGTAATCAGGCTGAGGAAGGAAAGAGGGAAGGTCACAAGAAATGACTGCGAAGTGTGTGAGGAGCTCAACATGAGATTCAAAGAAGTGTTCACAGAGGAGACAGAAAGGCAGAGAGGTGGGGTACACCATCAGGTGTTGGGCACAATATGTACAACCCAGGAAGAAGTGAAGAGGCTGCTAAGCGAGCTAGATACCTCAAAGGCAATGGGGCCGGATAACATCTCTCCATGGGTCCTGAGAGAGGGAGCAGAGGCGCTATGTGTACCACTAACAACAATCTTCAACACATCTATCGAAACAGGGCACTACCTGAAGTATGGAAGACAGCAAATGTAGTCCCAATTTTTAAAAAAGGAGACAGACACGAAGCACTAAACTATAGACCAGTGTCACTGATATGTATAGTATGCAAGGTCATGGAGAAGATTATCAGAAGAGTGGTGGAGCACCTAGAAAGAAATGAGCTTATCAACGACAGCCAGCACAGTTTCAGGGATGGGAAATTCTGCATCACAAACCTACTGGAGTTCTATGACAGGGTGACGGCAGTTAGACAAGAGAGAGAGGGGTGGGTAGATTGCATTTTCTTGGACTGTAAGAAGGCATTTGACACAGTTTCACACAAGAGATTAGTGCAAAAGCTGGAGGACCAGGCAGGGATAACAGGGAAGGCACTACAATGGATCAGGGAATACTTGTCAGGAAGACAGGTACAGTGGACCCCCGGTTTACGATAGTCTCCAAACTCGCCCTTTTATGTAAGTTTATTTTTGTAAGTGCTTTTGTAAGTGTATTTTTGGGGGTCTAATCTAATTTACATTATTCCTTATGGGAATAAATTTGTTCAGTAATGGCACTTGAACAGCATTCTTGAACGAAAAAATGACGTAATCCGGGGGTCCACTGTATTCCCTGGCGAGTGTCAGAGTGGGTGCCTGTAACGAGCGGGGTGCCACAGGGATCAGTCCTAGGACCAGTGCTGTTTCTGGTATTTTTGTACGACATGACAGAAGGAATAAACTCCGAATTGTCCCTGTTTGCAAATGATGTGAAGTTGATGAGAAGAATTCAATCGGACAAGAACCAGGCAGAACTACAGAGGGATCTGGACAGGCTGCAGGCCTGGTCCAGCAACTGGCTCCTGGAGTTCAACCCCACCAAGTGCAAAGTCATGAAGATTGGGGGAAGGGCAAAGAAGACCACAGATGGAGTACAGTCTAGGAGGCCAGAGCCTACAAACCTCACTCAAGAAAAAGGATCTTGGGGTGAGTATAACACCGGGCATATCTCCTGAAGCGCACATTAACCAAATAACTGTTGCAGCATACGGGCGCCTGGCAAACCTAAGTACAGCATTCTGACATCTTAATAAGGAGTCATTCAGGACCCTGTACACTGTATACGTTAGGCCCATACTGGAGTATGCAGCGCCAGTTTGGAACCTTCACCTAGCCAAGCATGTAAGGAAACTAGAGAAAGTGCAAAGGTTTGCAACAAGACTAGTCCCGGAGCTATGGGGTATGTCCTACGAGGAGAAGTTAAGGGAAATCGACCTGACGACACTGGAAGACAGGAGAGATAGGGGGTATATGATAATGACATATAAAATACTGAAAGGAATACACAAGGTGGACAGTGACAGGATGTTCCAGAGATGGGACACAGCAACAAGGGGTCACAGTTGGAAGTTTAAGACTCAGATAAACCACAGGGATGTTAGGAAGTATTTCTTCAGTCACAGAGTTGTCAGGAAGTGGAATAGTCTGGGAAGTGATGTAGTGGAAGCAGGATCCATGCATAGCTTTAAGGAGAGGTATGATAAGCTCATGGGGTGGGTAGAGTGACCGAGTAGCGGCCAGTGAAGAGGCGGGTCCAGGAGCTGTGACTCGACCCCTGCAACCACAACTAGGTGATTACACACACACACAGGATCCATACATAGCTTTAAGAAGAGGTATGATAAAGCTCATGGAGCAGGAAGAGTGACCCAGTAGTGGCCAGTGAAGAGGCGGGGCCAGGAGCTATGACTCGACCCCTGCAACCACAACTAGGTGAGTACACACACATTAAATGGGGTATGCAAAGGAAGAAAGATGCATGTTATCGATTCATTTAGACTGGTCAGTATTTTTTTTTTTTTTCAATTAACCGTCTGTATCCCATCAAGGCTGGGTGACCTAAAAGAAAAAAAACAAAAGTTTTTTCATTTTAAATTTAGTAATTTATACAGGAGAATGGGTCACTAGCCCCTTGCTCCCGGCATTTTAGTCGCCTCTTACGACACGCATGGCTTACTGAGGAAGAATTCACTTCTCAGTAGTAGTGTATAAAAAATAAAATACAGTGGACCCCCGCCTAACGAGCACCCCGGAAATCGTACAATTATGTAAGTATAATATTGTAAGTGCTTGTGGAAGTGTATTTTTGGGGGTCTGAAATAGACTAACCTACGTGACATTATTTCTTAAGGAAGTAAATTCTTTCGGTAATGGCACTTGAGCAGGCTTCTGGAATTAATTTTGCTCGTTAGGTGGGGGTCTACTGTATTGGAAAGTGTCAAGCCATGGGATGGCATTTTAACTAATAAAAGTTTGTTTTCGTTTGTTGACATACACGAAATAGGAAACAAACTTCGCAGCACTAGTCATGAAGTGACTTCAGAAGGGGGGTTGCCTTTATGTAGGTGAGGGGCTCTTGATCCAGGGAATTGGATCTGGTTTCTACGTGGATCAGGTGCCTTTTAGAGGATCTTGGTGCAAGGAATGAGACCTATCCTCTCACTTTGAATTGAGCTTGATTACCTTCCTTTCTCCCAGGTACTGTATATAACTCATAAGAGTTTAGTGGTCCTCATTAATAGCAGTGATGATAATAATAGTGGATGAAATCAGATTGCCTGCCATTCCCTAGGCATTGTATGACTCCTGAGGATAATAATAATAATGTCTTTATTTACTACAAGTACATGTACAAGGTATACAGTCCTAGCTGACATCAATGACATACTACTATATAGAAAGCCCCTTGTTATGCAGAGCATTTCGGGCAAATTAGGTCAGTTTTGTCCCAGGATGCGACCCACACCAGTCCACTAACACCCAGGTACCCATTTTACACTGATGGGTGAACATGGACAGCAGGTGTCTTATGGAAACACGTCCTAATGTTTTCCAGCCGTTCCGGAGGAGATTCAAACCCCGGACCTCAGTGTGTGAGCTGAGTGCGCTAATGATCGAGCTACGGGACTTTTGTAAATTGTTTAGATAACTGACTAGTTGAAAAATGAGACAATTGTGTAACATTTGGGAATCTTTATACGGAAATGTGTTTGTCAGCTAGTGGCTTCTTCAGTCTATTACAGAGAAGAACGGTGAAATACGGTAACTATTTACTGAGACTATGAATGTTGATTTACGGCCACTACACTTCACTGTTGGGAACACTTAATTTCATGCCTTCTCCGCTATCACCTAAGAATTTTCTTATTGTTTCTCTCAGCCTCTGCATGACATGTTTCACAGACCCTCAGAACACTCCTACAGAGCTTGTTGTGATTAATGAAATTGAAGCTAACCTTCTTTGGTACAGTGGTACCTCGAGTTACGATGGTCCCCAAAATCGCCCTTTTATGTAAGTTTATTTTTTTAAATGCTTTTGTAAGTATATTTTTGGGGGTGTAAAAGGACTAGTCTATTTTACATTATTCCTTATGGGGATAAATTCGTTTGGTAATGGCACTTGAACAGCATTCTCGAACGAAAAAATATCGTAACTCGAGGTACCACTGTACTTGTTTCTTAATAAAATCCAAACATCAGTGGTATATAATATCGGCACGTTGAAGAATTAGATGCATGTGCAACAATTGAGTATCATTATTAAGATGTTGTTTCACCAACCAGTGGCTTTATCAGTACATACAATATAAAAGACTGAAGAGGTAGAAAATGAGGTAATCAGTCCCTTAGCCTATGAGCAGGTGTTTAGTACCACAGTCTTAATGAATCTGAAGTGCTGAAAGAAAGAAATGGGTTTCTTTATACATATACAAGTTGGATGAGATAAAAGCATTGTCATTGGTAGGCAGGATTCCCCAGTGGAAGTAGGTCATGCCCAAGAGATGGGTCAGTGGTAGCAAGTAGTTGTGGATATTGAATACTCTAAACTCTATGCATTTTTTTGTGCTGTTGTACATTCTCAAAGGATTCCCAACTTCAGTATTGCACCTCTTTTGAGGAAATTATTTATGTCCTCTGATTAAGTTCACTAAAAATATCTTTAATTATGCCTATAATTTGTATGGTGTTTTAAAAAAAGTTCAGTAGTTTTTTGTATTGATAAACTAACTCAGTTTTTAGTATTTAACATTTAATAATGTTTTAATAAATATTTTAGCATATATGTATTCTGTAATTTAAACTTGGAAATCTCACTTGCATTTGCAAATATATATTTTGTACAGTACAGTGGTCCCCCGCCTAACGAACAAAATTCATTCCAGAAGCCTGCTCAAGTGCCATTACCGAACGAATTTACTTCCTTAAGAAATAATGTCACGTAGGTTAGTCTATTTCAGACCCCCAAAAATGCACTTCCACAAGCACTTACAATATTATACTTAGATAATTGTACGATTTCTGTGGTGGTCGTTAGGCGGGGGTCCGCTGTATATGACATATTTAATTATTATTGAAAAAAAAAATGTTATCACTTCAATTTTTTTACAGGTTGTTTATAAATTTTCCAGGTGTCAAGAATTGCATACCTTTTCAAAGTTAACTTCTGCCAGTGTATGCAAGAAGCTGGAGGTTATATATATAGATTTTTTTTTTTTTTTTTTTTTCTATTAATAAAAAGCATTTCCAATAACATTTCACAGGCTTTTGTATATACTGTACTGTACATGCATGATTGGAATGAATCTCTAATTTGTATAGCCAGTGATGTGCTAATGTGTAGAAAGGTTTTCTTGCTACTTACAACTCTTTGTTTTGATGACTAATTGTATTTTGGGTGCCTTCCCTCAGTGTGATGAAGGACCTGGTTCGATGGGGGGTGCGGGGGGTCTTCACGGCGGGGGGGTTCCATCTGGTGCAGGTCAAGGGTCACCAGGCACACCCTAAGGAGGCCCCCATCCTGGCTGTAGCACCCCACTCATCCTACTTTGATGCCCTGCCTGTTGTCGTCATGGGGGCTCCAAGCGTCGTCGCAAAGGGGGAGGTTACAAGTGTGCCCTTCTTCGCAAGTACGGGGACATTTTAACCCTGGTTAATCTGTCAGATGGTCTCATTAATCCTGTAATGGCCAGTTTTCACTTCAGTCTCATTGAAAGCTGGTGCAGTATTCTGACTTTTTAAGAAATCCTCTCCCTGCTATATGGATTAATGAGACCATGGACAATGTTGTAGCAAGTGGTAGCCTGGTAGATGTCAATGCTGTGGAGGGATTTAAGCACCTACTATCACACCTGACTACAATGGACAATTTTAGATGTACTGTATATACCTCAGGAAATATTCAGTTGAACTTGCATGATACAATGTAATGGTGTAAACTCTTGATCTTTTATGAATATTTATATCTTTTAGTAAATACAAGTAAATAATTACTGTATAAGACATCAGAAGAATTTTCATAATTTGTCTGTTAGTGATGTACACTAAGTTACCATGTACATAAGTAACATTGTTTCCAGTTGCGTGAGACTAAATTATTTGTTTTGGTTTACTGTACATAAATTTTAAGATGTTTCCCAACCCTAATCTGTCTTGCTTATAGTGTTCATTTCTAATGCATTACCTCACCTTCTATCACATTGCTTTAATATTAAATGCCACTACGACCAAAGTGTTTCACCCTCTTAACATGCCAGAATATTGTTTTCATAAATTATTCTCATTGGCTGTACTGATATAAGAAATTACATTAAAAATTATAATAAGCAGTTCAGTAGAGAGTAGCATATATTTTAGTGGTAACCAGCAAAAGTAAAAGATAAATATTTAGCATTGAACGAACTGTTCTAGTATTGCTCTTGCATATTTTATTTTATTTTTTCACTCATTCACGTTTTTCAATGTATTGTAACAATTTTTATGCACTGCATAGTTATTGCCTTAATGCACAGATATCATTTAGATTATTGCAGGCTCTGCACTGTTTTCTTTTTCTCTCTTATTCCATTATTACAATACCCTTGATTCCTTGATTCTTGGAATTCATAACACTGATATTATTTACAGTATATTTGGTTAGACGCATGGCAAATCAATATTATTAAAATTTCCCAAGCTGACTCTATATGATTAGAACTAAATATAGTACCCAAACTTCTGAACATGTTTTGCCTTATGTTTAGAATTTCACTTTTCTCTGCAATAGTACATAAAATTCATTGTAAAATTTGATTCTGATGCTCACTTTTCATATGACTTTAAAACTACTATTCATTTAAAAAAAAATTCTAGTAATTTGTCACTTGGGTATTCTGTTTATTTCCTGTACTGTATTTTATTGGGTGTATTGAGTTCAGTATTTCTTTTATTTTATATGCCAGAAGTGTCAACGTAATCGTTTACACATATTTATTCACCTTGATATTGTACCTGACTTGCATAAGAGAAAAATACTGAACATAATCAGTACTGTACTATCAGTATTTGTTGATCAGTTAAACTCAGTGTTATGCATTCTGACTTCACATACAGAGAGGCTGGCTGAATATACTGTAATAGTAAAAAAAAATTGCCCTTTTAATTTTAATTTTTTACATAAAGGCAAATACTATTAAGCACATTCTTCACTTTAAAATTGCTGTGCTTAATTTGGGTCAGTATAATATTTTTTAAGCCACAATAAATTAATAAATGCTGCAGTATTGTTATAGTAACTTTTTAGCTGCTTCTACTGACTGTACCAGCAGTGCTTTTGTTATTATATAGTATTATGAAAGTACTCTAAATTAAGTCAGTTTTATGTTAAAAGTTAATGCATTATATCTGATTATCTTTTAAGATAGCTAGATACATACTGATAAGTACGTAGTTAAAAATAAGATTTTAGTGTAAGTAAATATAATTTTGTAAGTTACATACCATACTATACTACCAGTACTTAAAGACTGCTTTTTACTATTTATCAAGTAATTTTGGTATGTGAACAAAGCATTTAGAGTATTTAGCGTTTGGTCCATTAATAAAATATTAATTATTTTCTTTTGTCTGTGACAAAGTTATGACCTTTTTAGGATTTCTGTCATTACTTTATAAAAATTAAACTTAATTTAATTGCATGTTTTATGCTAAATATATAGCTTGCATAGCAAAGTAATTCTAATTAATTCTCTGTGCATTGTCTATTACACTATATTCAATTCTTTTTTTTTAAATCTTTGTCTTTGGTATTGTCACGTAGACACTGCAGTTCCCCTGGTCACTTGGGTGTGGTGGTGGTGTGCCTATATAAAGAATTTCTTTTCCTTCAGTAGCATATATGCTAAAACAAAATTTTTATTATATTAATAAAATTATCTTAACCTATGAGTTAATTGTGTGGCCATATTTATTTGGAACAACAGTAATTGAAAACTTATAATGTCTTTACTCTAAATTTGATATTGCAGTAATACCTTGCTGTTTGAGAGTTTCTCAGTTTGCAATATTGCAAGTCATAACATCAGAAGAAATGTGCATTTCACAACACAAATAGTCACACTTCAGAATAGTGTTTACATTGTAACTCTTATGAAATAAGCAGTGAGAGATATGTCAAAATTTTGTCACAGGGATTAGGTTTTACAAAGACTTAAGACTTAATCTTATAAAGTTATGGGAATACAGTGGACCCTCAGTTTTCGTTCACCTCCAAACTCGAACAATTATGTAAATGTATTTTTGTAAGGGCTTTTGTAAGTGTATTTTTGGGGTTCTGAAACGACTAATCTAATTTACATTTGTCCTTATGGGAACAAATTCGTTCGGTAATGGCACTCAAACAGCATTCTGGAATGAATTTTTAACGAAAACCGAGGGTCCACTGTATATCTTCAAATCCCTCCTAATCAGCCGGGCTGTGGTGCTTTTGCTGAACTGCATGCTGCTAACACCAGTAATGTGATTGATTAAGCCATCAACAAGGGGACCTAGTTTCTAGGACCAAGCCAGGGGGAAAAAGAGTCATGACCCCAAAAATCGAGAACAGGTAGACAAATTATTGTCCCCTTTTATCCCTTCAAATTTTGTCATATTCATCATCCTTATTGTCATAAAAATCCTATACTTGTAATATATGTCACCTCTTTCCTTGTATTCTTTTCAAAGTAAAATATCTGTGAAAAAAAATATTCTCTAAAGTAGGGGATATTCATCAACTTCCAGTCCCGAGCCACTTATTTCACGATCAGTTAACCTCCTTTCCATTTGCAATTTTCTTCAATTCAAAAGTTTTTTGTGGGCCATAATTCTCATAAACAGCACTGGATTACTGTATACAGTAGTATTGTATTTTTCTAATTGTTGATATTACTAATGAGACATTTTTGTAGACATATTCAAACAAAGGTATTTGACATACTGTATATGTATTTATTCATATAACCTTTAGTAATGTAATTTGTTGTGGCTACTTTATTCTTAAATTGAAAAAACTAGTAAATTTTAGATTATATTCTATTTAAGCATGAGGTTCTTAATAGGAGCTTTATTGAGCAGGAATCTACCAGATACTGACTACTTGTTAAAGCTTTGTTTTTTTAGGTTTTATTTGTTTTAGGTTTTATGATGCCATAATTGTAAGACGAGGCACAAAACCTCATTCAGCCCTTATTGAAAATTAGGGATACAGTATTTACTTATTTTAATATTTAGTATTGAAATTTAGTTCAAAGCTTGCTGCAATTTTCTGTCTTATGATAGTGAAGCGACACTTATTGCTAATTATTTTGTTAAGCATGAGCACACAGTCACCAGAGGACTCTGATCACAGCTTACAAAGTGTTCTCCAGACATGGCATTTTTAATCTGCTGCACATTCTCTCTAGTGTTAGTGATATTTAGGTCCATACTTTCATAACGGAAAGGAAAAGTCTGCCTTCCACCTGCTACTATCAAATGCGATAAGTGCATCCCTGAAGCTTAATACATCATATGTTTGTGTAGTTGTTGTACCAATGCGATTGGACCATGAGCTGTCTCGCATGGTATTGTCTCAATATCACATACAAATGCTAAACATAATGTTATTTCATGTACAATAATTTTGGTTTTACCCAGTATTACGGTTGATATTACTTTTAGTTTAGATTTGAAAAATTGTTTTCTTTCAAGATTTACTGTGTTTGTATAGTTTGTTAATTGCTTCTACTACTGTACTCTGCTTTAAATTCCATTGAGTATGCTTTTAATACTCATTTGCATGCTCTGCTTGTGTTGCATTGTGTGAGTGCCTTGTTTAATTAATATATGCTGTTATTATTACTGAGATATATGGTCTACACTTAGAGATCAGTAACCCTTTAATCACATCCACATTAGCTGTTTGCAATAGTTCTACGTGTATCTCATCACTGCCTTCATTATTTTTAATTTTTGATATTCATGGAATGTTATATTCATCTTGTAGGTTTACATCTAATTTTTAATGAACGACATACTATTTACTAAAAGTATACTTCAGGTTGAATATTTTTGGTAGAGGATAATCTACTAGAAAAACATACTACAGTGGACCCCCGGTTTTCGTGATTTTTTCGTTCCAGAATGCTGTTCAAGTGCCATTACCAAACGAATTTATTCCCATAAGGAATAATGTAAAGTAAACTAGTCCTTTTAGACCCCCAAAAATACACTTACAAAAGCATTTACAAAAATACACTTACATAAAAGGGCGAGTTTGGAGCAGGACGAACACCGGGGGCCCACTGTATACAGTAAGGATAAATATGATATACATGTACGTATATTTGATAATTTTGTGTATACGTATATGCAGAGCTTCATACTGACCTTAAATAAATATATAAATCTTCTTTCTTCTTTCAACAAACTGGCCGTATCCCACCGAGGCAGGGTGGCCCAAAAAGAAAAATGAAAGTTTCTCTTTTTAAATTTAGTAATTTGTACAAGAGAAGGAGTTACTAGCCTCTTGCTCCCGGCATTTTAGTCGCCTCTTACAACACGCATGGCTTACAGAGGAAGAATTCTGTTCCACTTCCCCATGGAGATAAGAGGAAATAAACAAGAACAAGAAAACAAGAAAAACCAGAGGGGTGTATATATATATATATGCTTGTACCAATTTATATATTGTCTTTAGAATGCAAATCTTATATCTTTCTTCTTTCAACACGTCAGCCGTTTCCCACCGAAGCGGGGTGGCCCATAAGGAAAAATGAAAGTTTCTCCTTTTACATTTAGTAATATATATACAGGAGAAGGGGTTACTAACCCCTTGCTCCCGGCATTTTAGTCGCCTCTTACGACATGCATGGCTTACGGAGGAAGAATTCTGTTCCACTTCCCCATGGAGATAAGAGGAAATAAACAAGAACAAGAAAACCACTGGAGGCAGTGGAGATGTCCTGTCTAAGGGCAATGTGTGGTGTAAATATTATGCAGAAAATTCGGAATGTGGAAATTAGGAGAAGGTGTGGAGTTACTAAAAGTATTTGTCAGAGGGCTGAAGAGGGGTTGTTGAGGGGGTTTGGTCATTTAGAGAGAATGGATCAAAGTAGAATGACTTGGAGAGCGTATAAATCTGTAGGGGAAGGAAGGCGGGGTAGGGGTCGTCCTAGAAAAGGTTGGAGGGAAGGGGTAAAGGAGGTTTTGTGGGCGAGGGGCTTGGACTTCCAGCAAGCATGTGTGAGCGTGTTAGATAGGAGTGAATGGAGACGAATGGTTTTTGGAACCTGACGATCTGTTGGAGTGTGAGCAGGGTAACATTGTGTGAAGGGATTCAGGGAAACCAGTTAATTGATTTAGTTGGACTTGAGTTCTGGAAATGGGAAGTACAATGCCTGCACTTTAAAGGAGGGGTCTGAGATAGTGACAGCTGGGAGGGACTTTTCTCAGCTGTAGTATCTGAGCTCCTCTGCAAAGACAGTGATTATGTATGAGTGTGGTGAAAGTGTTGAATGATGATGAAAGTTTTTTCTTTTTGGGGATTTTCTTTCTTTTTGGGTCACCCTGCCTCGGTGGGAGACGGCCGACTTGTTGAAAAAAAAAAATATATATATATATATATATGCTTGTACCAATTTATATATTGTCTTTAGAATGCAAATCTTATATATTTTCAAGAATTATGAGCAAGTGATAAGACCATTGGACTAAATAAACATACATAGATTTTTTTTGGAATAAAAAGATGAACATTTAGAATACTATAACACTTTTTGTCATGATTTTCAGGAAGAGGAACAATATATAATCATTGCTTATGTCAAGTAAAACAAAATTCTCAAGCATCTTAAAGAACATGCCCGTTCTACCACTTGAAGTAATCAGTCTTGGAATATTTTGCTTATAAATTTAAGTTATAATATTATAATGAGAATGAAACTACTTCTCATTAAAGGCAATGTTCATTTCAATCCCAGGTTTTAGTTTGCTATATCGGACTATTCTACTTAAATTTGTATGTATTGAGTGTTAAATTTCATAATTTTTCAGTCATTGGAAATGAATTCTGGTAGATATCTTGTAACTCATTTGGTCATTTTGTAATTGACAAAGTGTTTAGACTATTTGCATGTCTAACTTTTTAATTTAACTTATAATTCTTCGGGTTGTCTTATCTCTTGGAACATGGATTAAACTTTCTATACTCTCTAAAACCATCTTAAACTTTTTTTAAGGTTTATGGTGTTTCACATTTATGGTTTATTGTATTATTAGCTAGCATTTCAAATCTCTTATAATATAAACATATGCTTTAGCACTACAGTTTTATATTTTCATGATATTGTAAGCCATTCAGCTTCAAAAGTGATAGTTGAGCTAATTTATTACAGGCTAGATATAAACAAACAACAAGAATAATAATGATGCTAGAGATAGGGCAGTAATTGAAAATTTTTAAATGAATTAGTGTCCTTGGCAAATAAAACTGAAATTTTGCTTTGTAAAACGCACAACCAAAATAGCGGAGGATTCTCGTGAAAAATATTATAATGTAAAACATATAGTTGCTGAATTAAAAAAATATGTAAAGTACTGTACAGTATATTATTTTGGCTTGTCAGTATTCAGGTAACTAAAATTCTTTATGGAAAGATATGCTATATAGTATGTATTTGGTTTATCAGGACTTTTCATTCATCTTTGTTGACTGATGGAATATGCAAATCATGTGTTAAAATCATGCAGTTAATAGGATAAATAATGGGTAAGTACTGATCCATAGGTCAGATTTTCAGTATTGTGTTGTTCCAAGATACAGCATAATTTTGTTCCTGGTGAGAGTATGAGTGACTCTCCACCATCATGGGGTTGTCGTGCCTCTCTTTCCTCTTTGTATATAAAATGAATTTCTAGTCCTTATTAATTTACTGTATACTACAGTACAACAATGTTGTACTAAATTATATGGTACTTTTATTCATTCAAAATATTGCAACTACATTACAGTGATATTATTTTACAGAAAAATCACCATTGTGTAATATAGAAATCATATTAGTGAGCCACCGTACAGTATAAAATACCACAGTTACCTAGCTTTATAATTTTTTATTGTAATTAAGCTTATAGCATAAGGGATGTTAATTATGTTTTATCCATGAAATGTGCAGTAAACCTGTACTGTATATGCAAAAGGCTAAAGGTTTCAAAGTGTTAAGGCCTAGTAGGCCTACACAATGGATTAAGAAACTGCAATGGTATTGGAACATCTTATGATTAAATCTAACTTAATTAACATAGCACTGCCTCTATCATCTACTAAATTCAGTAGCATTATCATGACGGAACTAAACAATATAAAGATTATGACAGATCTTGTTACCCTATAGAAGCTCACAGAATAAGTCTCATTCTTGGGTTTGGCCTAGCCATAACAATACTTGCAAATTCTCCCACTTCATCAATTTCCTATGTAGTATCAGTACTGTATTATCATATATTACTGACTATACAATGAGTTTTTTTTTTTTTTCTTCTTTTTCTTCTTCTTCTTCTTCTTCAAAATAAATATGCCCTGAGTAATATCCCTCCTCCTCATGAGTATGAACTACCTAAAAAAATGTGAAAAAAGTTATCAAAAAAAAAAAAATATTCCAGCAGTTTACTTCAATAAATCTTCCATATAACGGACTTTGGAAATCTTTCTTTCTTTTCTTTTCAACAAGTCGGCAATCTCTCACCGAGGCAGGGTGATCCAAAAGACAGAAAATCCCCAAAAAGAAAATACTTTCATCATTCAACACTTTCACCTCACTCATACATAATCACTGTCTTTGCAGAGGTGCTCAGATACGACAATTTAGAAGTCCCTCCAAACTGCCAATATCCCAAACCCCTCCTTTAAAGTGTAGGCATTGTACTTCCCATTTCCAGGACTCAAGTCTGACTAACCGGTTTCCCTGAATCCCTTCACTAAATATTATCCTGCTCACACCCCAACAGCTCATCAGGTCCCAAAAACAATTCATCTCCATTCACTCCTATCTAGCATGCTCACACACGCTTGTTGGAAGTCCAAGCCCCTCGCTCACAAAACCTTTACCCTCTCCCTCCAATCTTTTCGAGGACAACCCCTACCCCGCCTTCCTTCCACTACAGATTTATACACTCTCGAAGTCATTCTATTTTGCTCCATCCTTTCTATATATCCAAACCATCTCAACAACCCCTCCTCAGCTCTCTGGATAATAGTTTTGGTAATCCCACACCTCCTCCTAATCTCCAAACTACGGATTCTCTGCATTATATTCACACCACACATTGCCCTCAGACACGACATCTCCACTGCCTCCAGCCTTCTCCTTGTTGCAACATTCACAACCCATGTCTCACACCCATACAAGAGTGTTGGTATAACTATACTCTCATACATTCCCCTCTTTGCTTTCATGGATAAAGTTCTCTGTCTCCACAAGCTCCTCAGTGCACCACTCACCTTTTTTTCCCTCATTAATTCTATGAGTCACCTCATCCTTCATATACCCATCTGCTGACACATCCACTCCCAAATATCTGAGGGAAGGGGACTATTTCCCAGTAAAAGTGGGCCTTAGACAAGGATGTGTGATGTCACCGTGGTTGTTCAATATATTTATAGATGGGGTTGTAAGAGAAGTGAATGCGAGGGTCTTGGCAAGAGGTGTTGGGCTAAAAGATAAAGAAGCAAATACAAAGTGGGAGTTGTCACAGTTGCTTTTGCTGATGACACTGTGCTTTTGGGAGATTCTGAAGAGAAGCTGCAGAGGTTGGTGGATGAATTTGGTAGGTGTGTAAAAGAAGAAAATTGAAAGTGAATATAGGAAAGAGTAAGGTGATGAGGATAACAAAAGAATAGGTGACGAAAGATTAGATATCAGATTGGAGGAGAGAGTATGGAGGAGGTGAATGTATTCAGATATTTGGGAGTGGACATGTCGGCGGATGGGTCTATGAAGGATGAGGTGAATCATAGAATTGATGAGGGGAAAAGGGTGAGTGGAGCAGTTCGAGTCTGTGGAGACAAAGAACCTTGTCCATGGAAGTAAAGAGGGAATGTATGAGAGTATAGTTATACCAACGCTCTTATATGGGTGTGAAGCATGGGTGATGAATGTTGCACGAGGAGAAGGCTGGAGGCAGTGGAGATGTCATGTCTGAGGTCAATGTGTGGTGTGAATATAATGCAGAGAATTGAGTTTGGAAATTAGGAGGAGGTGCGGGATTACCAAAACGATTGTCCAGAGAGCTGAGGAGGGGTTGTTAAGGTGGTTTGGACATGTAGAGAGAATGGAACGAGACAGAGTGACTTTGAGAGTGTATAAATCTGTAGTGGAGGGAAGGCGGTAGGGGTCGGCCTAGGAAAGGTTGGAGGAGGGGTAAAGGAAGTTTTGTGTGCGAGGGGCTTGGACTTCCAGCAAGCATGTGTGAGCGTATTTGATAGGAGTGAATGGAGGCATATGGTTTTTAATACTTGACGTACTGTTGGAGTGTGAGCAAAGTAACATTTATGAAGGGATTCAGGGAAACCGGCAGGCCGGACTTGAGTTCTGGAGATGGGAAGTACAGTGCCGGCACTCTGAAGGAGGGTGTTAATGTTGCAGTTTTATAACTGTAGTGTAAAGCACCCTTCTAGCAAGACAGTGATGGAGTGAATGATGATGAAAGTTTTTCTTTTTCGGGCCACCCTGCCTTGGTGGGAATCGGCCGATGTGTTAATAAAAAAAAATAATTCACCTCCTCCATACTCTCTCCCTCCAATCTGATATCCAATCTTCCATTATCTAATTTTTTTGTTATCCTCATCACCTTACTCTTTCCTATATTCACTTTTAATTTCCTTCTTTTGCATACCCTACCAAACTCATCCACCAACCTCTGCAACTTCTCTTCAGAATCCCCCAAAAGCACATTGTCATCAGCAAAGAGCAACTGTGACAACTCCCACTTTGTGTTAGATTCTTTATCTTTTAACCCCACACCTCTTGCCAACACCCGAGCATTCACTTCTCTTACAACTCCATCTATAAATATATTAAACAACCACAGTGACATCACACATCCCTGTCTAAGGCCTACTTTTACTGGGAAATAATTTCCCTCTCGCCTACATACTCTAACCTGTGCCTCACTATCCTTGTAAAAACTTTTCACCGCTTTCAATAACCTACCCCCTGTTCCATACATTTGCAGCATCTGCCACATTGCCCCTCTATCTGCCCTATCATATGCCTTTTCCAAATCCATAAATGCCACAGACACCTCTTTATCCTTATCTAAATATTGTTTACCTATATGTATGTTTCACTGCAAACACTTGATCTACACACCCCTACCCTTCCTAAAGCCTTCTTGTTCATCCGCTATCCTTGAATTTATACATTTATATTCCCTCTTTTCCTGCCATAACTTATCCTTCAACATTATTGTTACTCCTTCTTTAGCTCTAACTCTATTTGAAACCCCTGACCTAATCCCATTTATTTCTCGACACTGAAACTCTCTTACCCCCTTCAGCTTTGTTTCACTTAGCCAGGACATCCAGCTTCTTTTCATTCATAACATCCACAGTCATCTCTTTCTTATCATTCGCACAACATCCATGCACATTCAAACGGTTTTCATCTTTTTCATATCCCCATGGATATGAAAGGAAAAGCAATAAGAATAAGAACTATTAAGATAAAATCAAAGAAAACTCAGACGAGTGTGTATACACATAAACGTGTACATGTATGTGTAGTGTGACCTAAGTGTAAGTAGAAGTAGCAAGATGTACCTGAAATCTTGCATGTTTATGAGATAGAAAAAAGACACCATCAATCCTACCATCATGTAAAACAAAATACGTACAGGCTTCCTTTTTACACTCACTTGGTAGGACGGTAATACCTCCCCGAGTGGTTGCTGATAACCAACCTACTACCTACCACTTTGGAATTTTTTTTTTTTTTTTTTTTTTTTTAACAAGTCGGCCGTCTCCCACCGAGGCAGGGTGACCCAAAAAGAAAGAAAATCCCCAAAAAGAAAAAACTTTCATCATCATTCAACACTTTCACCACACTCATACATAATCACTGTCTTTGCAGAGGAGCTCAGATACGACAGCTGAGAAAAGTCCCTCCCAGCTGTCACTATCTCAGACCCCTCCTTTAAAGTGCAGGCATTGTACTTCCCATTTCCAGGACTCAAGTCCAACTAAATCAATTAACTGGTTTCCCTGAATCCCTTCACACAATGTTACCCTGCTCACACTCCAACAGATCGTCATGTCCCAAAACCATTCGTCTCCATTCACTCCTATCTAACACGCTCACACATGCTTGCTGGAAGTCCAAGCCCTCGCCCACAAAACCTCCTTTACCCCTTCCCTCCAACCTTTTCTAGGACGACCCCTACCCCGCCTTCCTTCCCTACAGATTTATACGTCTCCAAGTCATTCTACTTTGATCCATTCTCTCTAAATGACCAAACCACCTCAACAACCCCTCTTCAGCCCTCTGACAAATACTTTTAGTAACTCCACACCTTCTCCTAATTTCCACATTCCGAATTTTCTGCATAATATTTACACCACACATTGCCCTTAGACAGGACATCTCCACTGCCTCCAGCCTCCTCCTCGCTGCAGCATTTGCAACCCATGCTTCACACCCATATAAGAGTGTTGGTACAAAATTCACTAAAGTCAGTGTAGTATTTGGAAACAATAGACAAAGCTCATTGGTTACAGAATTATCCATCATTGTTACATCTATGGCAAGCCAATCTTGTCTCTATCCACTACAATTATCATTACTGACCACCCGCATCCCCCAATTAGTCCGTTATATGAAGGATTTACTGTACTGTTTGGAGTTGTTCTCATGGACAGAGCCAGAACACGTGAACCCAGAAATTGTGACTTGTCACAAATACTAATTTAATTAAGACCCAAACTGATGCACGTTGTGTATTCAGTAGGTAATGTATTTCCATCATATCCAGCTTCTCATTTGAACCCTGATTATGCAGACAGAAGGAAGTAAAGGTCCAGTCTCTTGGTTTGTTTATAAACATTATCTTCAATAGCCTCACATTTTAAACCTAATGATGCAAAACATGAAAACACAACTTTTGTTGACTGCTATATAGTAAACACTAATTTAGTCACATCTGTTAATTAACCTATAATTCCCGTAGTGATGAACAATTTATATATAAACAGTGTCCTCTTTGGACATAAAAACACTGACTGTGTTAACTGCTGATACAAAAAAAAAAACTGATTTACAACCATCTGCGAGGCCTGAACACACACACCCTTTTTATATCGGGTTTTGCAGAAATCATAATTTTTAGAGGGGGGAATTATACCCCCTTCCCCTTCCCTGTCTCATGGCCCAGACCATCTTATAACAGGAAATGTACAGTGGACCTCCGAGTAACGAGCAAAATTCATTCCAGAAGCCTGCTCAAGTGCCATTACCGAACGAATTTACTCCCTTAAGAAATAATGTCAAGTAGGTTAGTCCATTTCAGACCCCCAAAAATACACTTACAAAATTATACTTACATAATTGTGCGATTTCCAGGGTGCTCGTTACTCGGGGGTCCACTGTATACTATTTTTTGCATTATTCACATTCATATTGAGGTAAGAATGCTGAAAATATTTGATCATTCATTATTCTACTGAAGGTTACCATATAGCTTTCAATTGAATAGCTAATGTATTTGAGGGTACTGAGTGTATTAGGTCACAGGTAAGGTATTGTGTTTGCATCCTCTCTTGTGGGCACAATGCTACCTCACACACAACCCGCACATATAAAAAGAGAGGAGCTTACGACGACGTTTCGGCCCGACTTGGACCATTTACAAAGTCACACTAACACACAGAACAGGAGGAAGGGGTATATATGCTCTCCGCATTTGTGATCCTCAGTTCCTTGAAGCAGAAATTTCCACTCTTCATAATTCATTTTCCCGCCTTGGCTACCCTTCCCATTTCATAGACTGCTTTCTCTCGTGCCAAACGGACTTTCTTCTCTCCTAAACCCTCTACTCCTGGGAACTCTCCAGTCCTCTGCCTTCCCTACATCTCTGGTCTCTCTAATCTCAGCAACTCTCTCCGTTCCTTAGACATCAAACTTACCTTTCGTCAGACTAACACTCTTCGCACTAATCTAGTTCATACCTCCCCTCCCTCTACAGATTCTCCTGGTGTCTACTCTATTTCTTGCTCCTCCTGTCCTCTTCAGTACTTCGGAGAAACTGGCCGATCTCTTTCTGACAGACTCAAGGAGCACAAAAATAGTGTTAGGCTTGCCGACACTAATAATGCTCTTTTCTGTCATGTCAGAGATCACAGTCATCCTATTGATTGGTCTTCTGCTAAAACTGTCTACCCTACGTCCAACTTTCATAGTCGCCGCCTGGTTGAATCCTCCCTTATACACAACTTTCCCTGTATGAATCTTAGCCCTGGCTTTGTCTCTGTTGATGCTTTCCTCTCCCATTACATTGTTAAATGTTCCAAACTTCAGAACACCCGTGACTTAACCTGATTCCTTCCCCTTTCATCTCTTCCCCCTTCTCCTTTTTCTCCTATGGGTTTTCTTTTCTTTCTTTTCTTTTGCCTTGTATTTGTCCTTCTTTATTTTATTCGCCTTTTCCTTCCTCTGTGTTCTCGTCCTACCCATGCGGGCCGCCAGCTTCTTTGCAGTGCTCCTTTCCTAGTATATGACTGACTCCACTACTACTACTACCACTTCTACTACTACTACCTCCATTATTACCCCACTCTCTTGTACCCTCCCCCTGTCTGCCTGCATATATACCCCTTCCTCCTGTTCTGTGTGTTAGTGCGACTTTGTAAATGGTCCAAGTCGGGCCGAAACGTCGTCGTAAGCTCCTCTCTTTTTATATGTGCGGGTTGTGTGTGTATTGTTCCAGTCATGGTATTGTGCCTTTTTTGTTATTAATGCTACCTCATCACTGCTTCATATATGTATAGACCCACTGGGGTTTAGTCCTTCACATAAAAATAATAGTGATACAATACAGCCTCTCTTACTTAGCGATGTAGTTCTGTTCCTAAGACCACGTCAGTAAACAAATTTGTCGCTAAGTGAGGAGCATGCTATAATGGTAGTGGGTGTGTCATCCATCTTTGGTATTGTTTTAAAGTCACCTTTGCACCATTTATAACATTTCTAGTATATTTTTAAATGTTTATGCAGTAGTGTACTGTATATTGTAATAAATAGAATAAAGGAAATCAGCTCTAATATATGTACATTATTTAGGTATGCATACTGATCAGAGAGCCTGTCATAAGTCTGAGTCGTGGGTAAATGAGTACGTTGTTAAGTGAGGAGAGGCTGTATATAATTAGTACTGAACATGTGTGAACTAGAATGAGTTTTTCTATAACAATACATATTACATGTTTAAGTGCTAAAAATTTTTACTCTATGCACACTAAGAAACGTTACACATTTTTGGTTAAAAGCCGTGGGAATGCAGGGAAGTCTCACCCTCCCTCAAGAAAACTTCCTACTGGGACTATTTCTCACCATTTTTTTTTTTTAACTATGTACTTCTAGTCTTATATCAACCCAAAATTTGTCTTTTTCACTTGTATATCTTGTAGCATATTTATTGGCAAAAAACAGCCAAAAAACCATGAAACCCACCCCAGAAAATGCCCCAAACTTACTAATTTAACCCAAATAGGGCCTGACATTTGCTGCAAAGGATTAAGTATTAGATTGTTTGAATGCTAAACTTAATTAGTCTGATTTGAAGAGATAGTAATGTTCTTTGGAGAGAGAATTTTGGTTATAATAATTATTGGGTGGTAAAAATAGAGCATAAACAGTTGTTTCTGAAGAGAAAGGTTATAACTGATATACATATTAGACATTTACAGACTACCGGTGGTCTGGTGGCTAGAGCTCTCGCTTCACACACGGAGGGCCCGGGTTCAATTCCCGACGGGTGGAAACATTTCGACGTGTTTCCTTACACAACCAGGCTGTGATGGATATGTGGGGCAGCGGGCCTCCAGCAGCAACAGCCTGGTTGACCAGGCAAGCACCAGACGAGCCTGGCCCATGGGCGGGCTCAGAGAGTAGATACTCTCGAAACTCTTCAAAGGTATATATCAAAGGTTCAAAGGTATACACCTGTTGTCATGTTCACCTAGCAGCAAATAGGTACCTGGGTTGTTAGTTGACTGGTGTGAGTCGCATCCTGGGGGACAAGATTAAGGACCCCAATGGAAATAAGACAGACAGTCCTCGATGACGCACTGACTTTCTTGAGTTATCCTGATTGGCTGACCCTCCGGGGTTAAAATATCCAAAGAAATCTTATCTTATCTTATCTTATTTACATTACGTCTAGGTGCGTTTTACACAAATATCCCTCACATAGGAGGAAGAAACTTTATGACAATGTTTTGGTTCGACTTGGACCATTAACTACTTAATGTGACTAGTTTATGGTCCAAGTTAGACCGAAACGTCATCATAAAGTTTCTCTCTCCTATGTTCGGGTTATTTGTGTGTTGTTCCAGTCAAGGTATTGTTCCTAAGTGTTCTTCTAGGTATGTTTTATTGAGTGACAGAATATAGCGATGACTGATATAGTAAAACCCACAAATTTCCTAAAAGGAAAGGGGGCTTAATGCCAGTGAAGAAATCTTGATCCAGGATCTATCCTTCACTTCCTTGGGTCAAACCTGAATGCCTCCCGTTCTCCACATGGTGTATGTTTACTATAAAGCTAGTGTTTTCCCATGAAAAAATATAATAATGATAATATACAGTACATACATGTATTAATAATAATAATAATACAGTAATAATAGTAATTCAGCAATAATAATAATAATAATAATAATAATGAAAATGAGGAGGAAAGGAAGAAGGGAAAAATAAGAGAAGAAGAAAATAATAATAAACCCTCAAATTTGAGGGTAGATTACATTATTAGTGGTCCCACGAATTTAGAATCAGCAGATAATACAAAATTAGGTCTGCATAATAATCATTCAGATTTATGCTCATTTTGTGTTTCAGGAGTCATTTCTTATTAATATTGCTCTAATTGAGTAAATATTAACATTCATAAGAAAAAATGTCTTAGGGATTTGATTATGGGAAACCCATTGAACATATTTTAAATGAAATTCAATGATTGGATGTTTATTCAGGGGATGTGCACCAAGCAGTCAGAAATAGGTACTGTAAATAAATGCCGAAACAATTAAAGCTATTCATAGAAGACCTTTAATTTAGTAAAAAAAAAGATGTTGGATAATTGAAACATATGAATTACTGTATGGTGCTTATCAATCCGAGAGTTTGACTGTCTGCACAGAAAATATGCCTTTGATCTAATGATATTTAAAATTGTAAGTTAAACACTTGAGTTGTAGTGTACTGTACAGTCTTTACACCGACTGTGTTTATTTGTGAGGAGTTCTTACGAAATAAAAAACATGACATGCAATATAACAATATCGATAATTGACTATACATACTTGCTGTTTTCTTTGATGGAAGCCCTATTCAAAAATAAATTAAATTTTAATATGTACGTATTTGTGTATCACACAAGAATCATGACCTATGGATTGGTGCCACTTATGCTTTATGTATTACTGTGCCTAAAAAGTGTGTAAGGATTGCTGTTTATAGAAACCAGAAGAAAATTAGTTCCTAGTAGTAACAAGGAGTAGAAGATATAGATTTATGGCATAGTCATTCCTTCAGTTTAAAAATGGAATACCATGAATAACTAAAGCGTAATGAACATTTGTCAATTCTCAATAACAACATGCATGGAGACAGAAACTCGGAATATTAATTTTCGGGGTTTCTGTCTTCGTATGGGTTATTATTGTACGTGGAATACCGTGCCTGCATTTGAGTAGTTCTTGTAACTTGTCTTAAAAATTGCAAACTGAATCAGAGCAAGCTTTCTGGATTTAGGTATGTATCACAATGTTTATTTACAAACTACATTCCTGTATTATATACGTATGTGGTTACCCATCTTCAGTAATTTTTTGAAGATTCATTTACATGAAAGAAATACAAATACAGTGGACCCCCGAGTTTCGACCACCTCAAAACTCGAACAATTATGTAAGTGTAATATTGTAAGTGCTTTTGTAAGTGTATTTTTGGGGATCTGAAACGGACTAACCTACTTTACATTATTCCTTATGGGAACAAATTCGCTCGGTAATGGCACTTGAACAGCCTTCTGGAATGAGTTATGGCCGAAACTCGGGGGTCCACTGTATTATATATTCCAAATACTGCAGCCATTATTTCATAATCTTGATTAATATACAGACATTTGCAAACTGATATTTCACAGTATCACAAATGCAACAATTTGTGTTAACAAGATGTTATATTGGGTTGTGGCAGAGTCTGCTAGGTGGCAGCCTAATACCTCTCACATGCATCATGATGGCAGAAGTACAATATTGAAACAATTTTTTTATTTAACCAATTGTTATGATAGGACCCACCGTTTCCCTGAATCGCATTTTACACAATGTAGTACCTAGCCACACTGAATTTCAATAGAGATAGTTTATATACTCTTCACAGCTGTCAAAGTAAACTAAGAAATCCGAGTTGCATTGACAATTTTAATGGGTATAGTATGTAAACTAATTTTGAGTGTGGCAGGTTATCATTTAAAATGTGATGTGGGGAAACAGTGGGAAATATTTCAGTCAGTGGATTAAGCAAAAACCTTCATTTCAATTTTAATGTACCACTGTGGTGTTTGTGTGGAGGTGTGAGGCTGTGGCCTGGTAGATGCTGCTTTGAGTCCACATGATGTTTTATTTACACATACTACAGTACAGATATTTATTTTCAATTGCACAAGCTATCTCTTGCTTTTTTTTAACTATGGTAATGCCAGAATATACTGGTTTACATTTTTATTAGCATATACGTATAGGAAAGTCATACAGTACTTAGGATGTTTTTATGAATTTTCCAAAAATTACACTTAGTATACTAATTATTCACTTTCTAATTGTTCAGAGAGGTTGAGCTAAAGGTTGCTTATATATAAAGTCGGTAAATATTGTACAACTATTAGTAGGATGTATTCATTTAGGTTTAGTTCGTGGAATATCATTTTTTCCAAAATAAGATAGTGAATTATACTAAAAGTTTAGTTATCTGTTTTTATCGGTATTCACCTTTGTGCTTTTTACAGTTATTCTTTGTAAGTAGGC
Source organism: Cherax destructor (assembly GCA_009830355.1). Lineage (NCBI taxonomy): Eukaryota > Metazoa > Arthropoda > Malacostraca > Decapoda > Parastacidae > Cherax > Cherax destructor. The sequence continues at coordinate 138,197 of WNWK01000953.1, forward strand.
TTTGAGTAGTTGGGTGTGATGGGAGAAATTGCTATCCCTTCCCAGAGTAAGGCTGATGCTTGTTATACTGTATTGTGAAAGGGTCACTCTGGACCTCCCTCTTTTTTGTGGCGAAGCTGGGCATAAATCTCCACAAAGTATCCTCATTGCTACTGCTACTATATTGTAGATTGTGGAAAGCAGCAGCAGCAGCAGCAGTAGTAGTAGTAGTTGTAGTAATCTCATTATCTTTTCTGCTGCTGTATCTTCTTCATATATTATTCTTTTAGTTCATTGTCATATTTTGATATTGCTGTGTACAAAATCTATAAACATTTTGTTGTTTTCACTGAGCATACATTTTCACCTTGCCTTTCTCTTTCAGAGTTCCTGTGATGCTTTTAATTTTCAAGCTGCTTGCATGTACCCCTAATGTTTGGCTGCGACTTACCATTTCATTGTACTGTGCTGGTTTTACTTTTTTGTATGAGCACCTATGTGGCAAATTAAAACTTTTCTTGGCTGCTTGAGGTTGTGAGGTGTTCTCAATATTGCGTTCACTACACTTTAAGATTTATGAACATATGAATATACAAAATCATTAATGTAGAGTCTCAGATATACTATACCAATAAAATATATCATGTCAGTATTTAAATCTAATTGGTAATGAATGTTTATGGTATATTATGTAGGCTGTAGAATGTTTAATGTACATACAGTGGTACCCCGGTTTACGATGGTCCCCAAACTCACCCTTTTATGTAAGTTTATTTTTTTAAATGCTTTTGTAAGTGTAATTTTGGGGGTCTAAAAGGACTAGTCTATTTTACAACTTTTCTTAAGGAGATAAATTTGTTTGGTAATGGCACTTGAACAGCATTCTGGAATGAAAAAATATCGTAAACCGGGGTACCACTGTATGTTGTTTTTACGACTATTGTTATTCAGTTAAACTATGAGCATTTAAATGCAGCAGTGGGAATACAAAGCTGGTCAAATACAACCTTTTGTTGATCTTGTGATATTTGTATTCATTTCTTTAAACTTGTATCAGTTTATCCAATTGGAAATCAAGAATTTTGTGATGCATCTTGCAGTCAGGAAGCTATTGCCTATAATATGAGAGCAGCTGTACTATAATGTAGTGGGATATGAATTAAAGGCCATTATATGTATGCATTAGTATACCAGTCTTTTGGTTGATATATGAGGCCTGGTCACAGACCGGGCCACATGGGCGTTGACCCCTGGAACTCTCTCCAGGTATACCCTGTCAGTATGCTCAAGGTATGCATTCCATGAGAATCTCATCAGTGGTGAATTCAGTGATGCAGAATTTTTATTTTGATGCAGACAGTGGAATGTGTTCTCAATCTCCGTAGCCCCATACCCACACATAGTATAAGTCACACTTCATACGTGTCAACAACGTAAAAATATGAGTCGCAGTTTCTTACCAAATTTTACTAAAAATATAGAAACATGTCACATCTATACCAAAGAATCATAAACTATAGATGAATTTATCTAAAAGGAAGCATTAAACCAGAAAAAATGAAGTAATATTTAAATAAAATGTTGTGAGAGGCAGTGTCAGGAGATGTGGAGAGAGCTGCCAACTCTGGCTTTGGCTCTTGGCAACATCATGAGATTACAGATTCTATGTTGAACTATTCAATACATCCTTGAATTGTCTGTATGATATAGATTTTGTATGATCTATATAGCTGCTAATATTATCATGTTTAGTTGAAGAAAAAGTAACAACACTCTTGCCCGAACTAAATCTAAAGTCTGGAGGGAAATAGCTCACCTCCACCTTTTCACTCAAAATATTACTGCACTGTAAAATAATAACATAAAATAAAATTTTGCTTTTCTGAGAAAATACATGGTTTTACAGATATTGTTTTACATTTAGTTTTTTACATTGAGAAGCTTTTAGTTAGAAAATTAGTTTTGAGCATACATATTAAAAATAAATTATTTGTATTAATTATTTGTATTAGCTCAAGGTAGATTTTGTGATTCCTAAAGTTAGCATAACTTTCAGAGGATAAAATTATCAACACATTGATTGTTCTAAGTACCAAAATTTTGTTTATTCATAGCAGCAATGTTAATATGAGAGGACAGTAATGAAAAACAGTACTGACAGTTTCAACAATAAATATTTTTTTTTTTTGATGGGACATAACTGAAACAAGAAAGTGCAGGATTATGATTGCTGACTGGAGTATACCTGGAGGGTGTTCCAGGGGTCAATGCCCCTGTGGCCCAGTCCATGACCAGGCCTCACAGTTGATCAGGGTTTGATCAGCCAGGCTGTTACTACAGACTGGATAGGAAGATTAGATTAGATACATTTAATATTTTGCATTTGGTCTTCATGAATATTTTTCGAACTACATAATTGGCAGATAGGGAACTTTTAGAATCTTATGATAAGACTTTTCCATATTTTTGCGAAGTTCATACATACATGGAGTTTTTACTCAGATAAAGTTAAGCACATAAAATATCAAATTAGCATTTGTTTCTTGACTTGTCTGTTCATAATGTTGCAACTTTCTAAGAAAAGCCAAAAGCCTTAGGTCGTGGTTTGTAGGGTGTGGCTGTGACCGTACCAGGCCCATGGCCTGGTAGGCAATGCTCTCGCTTCACACGCTGAGTGGTTCAATTCCTGGCAAGGATGGAAACATTGAGTGTGTTTCCTTAAACCTTGACTTAAGTCCTAGAGATGGGAAGTACAATGCCTGCACCTTAAAGGAGAAGTTTGGGATATTTGCTATTTGGAGTGACATCTGAGCTGTCATATCTGAGCACCTCTGCAAAGACAGTGATTATGTGTGAATGATGGTGAAAGTGTACATTCCTCTTGATAAAATAGTGTATTACTATCTCTGGATTACCATTGCTGTCTTAATGATATTGGCATTTGTTACTTAAAATTACCATTTCATTTAATTGTCTTCAGACAGTTGGATTATTTTATCCTTGCTTCACTTATGCAACAATTTAAATACAAGTAATAATGGTAGAATAACCGACAAAATGTTAGGTAAATGGACACAGATTCAACTACTGTGACATTTTATTGTGGCAACATTTTGCCCTAAAGGAGCTTTGTCAAGCTTTGCACCAGGTAGTTTTAAATAGCAGTTTTAGTCTCAGAAATCAGTCAGTATTTCCACATACATCGTTTATACAAAGTTGGATGGCATTACGTCAGTCACACGGAAAGCACCGTGGTTATGCAGAGCATTTTGGACAAGCTTAAACCTAACTTGCTTCTATGAGAACTATAGTATTTTAAATATATATACAGCCTCTCCTTACTTAACGACGGAGTTCCATTCCTAAGACCACGTCGGTAAACGAATTCGTCGCTAAGTGAGGAGCATACTATAATGGTAGTGGGTTTGTGTCAGCTATCTTTGATATTACACACACAACCCGCACATATAAAAGGGAGGAGCTTACGACGACATTTCGGCCCGACTTGGACCATTTACAAAGTCACACTAACACACAGAGACGGAGGAAGGGGTATTTATAGGCAGGCAGACAGGGGAGGGTACAAGAGAGTGGGGTAATAATGGAGTAAGTAGTGGAAGTGGTAGTAGTAGTAATAGTAGTAGTGGAGACAGTCATATTCTAGGAAGGGAGCACTGCAATGAGGCTAGCGGCCCGCAAGGGTGGGACGAGAACACAGAGGGAGGAAAGGCGAATAAAATGAAGGACAAATACAAGGCAAAAGAAAAGAAAGAAAGGAAAACCCATAGGAGAAAAAAGGAGAAGGGGGAAGAGATGAAAGGGGAAGGAATCAGGTTAAGTCACGGGTGTTCTGAAGTTTAGAGCATTTAACAATGTAATGAGAGAGGAAAGCATCAACAGAGACAAAGCCAGGGCTAAGATTCATACAGGGAAAGTTGTGTATAAGGGAGGATTCAACCAGGCGGCGACTATGAAAGTTGGATGTAGGGTAGACAGTTTTAGCAGAAGACCAATCAATAGGATGACTGTGATCTCTGACATGACAGAAAAGGGCATTATTAGTGTCGGCAAGCCTAACACTATTTTTGTGCTCCTTGAGTCTGTCAGAAAGAGATCGGCCAGTTTCTCCGAAGTACTGAAGAGGACAGGAGGAGCAAGAAATAGAGTAGACACCAGGAGAATCTGTGGAGGGAGGGGAGGTATGAACTAGATTAGTGCGAAGAGTGTTAGTCTGACGAAAGGTAAGTTTGATGTCTAAGGAACGGAGAGAGTTGCTGAGATTAGAGAGACCAGAGATGTAGGGAAGGCAGAGGACTGGAGAGTTCTCAGGAGTAGAGGGTTTAGGAGAGAAGAAAGTCTATTACTACTACTACCACTTCCACTACTTACTCCATTATTACCCCACTCTCTTGTACCCTCCCCTGTCTGCCTGCCTATAAATACCCCTTCCTCCATCTCTGTGTGTTAGTGTGACTTTGTAAATGGTCCAAGTCGTGCCGAAACGTCGTCGTAAGTTCCTCCCTTTTATATGTGCGGGTTGTGTGTGTATTGTTCCAGTCACGGTATTGTGCCTTTTTTGTTATATCTTTGATATTATTTTAATGTCACCTTTGCACCATTTATAACATTTCTGGTATATTTTTAAATGTTTATACTGTAGTGTACTGTATACAGTGGACCCCCGAGTATCGTAATTAATCCGTTCCAGGAGCTAGTACTTAACACGAAGTTTACGAAATTCGAACCATTATTTCCCATAAGAAATAATGTAAATACAATTAATCCGTTCCACAAAAAAATATTCACATATAAAATAATTAAAAACAATATATATATATACATTTACTTACCTTTATTGAAGAGTTGCAGGCATCTGGAAGATAGAGTAATGAGTAATGTAGGTCCTCTTGGGCATTTTCTTCCAAAACAGGCCTGTTTCATCACAATTAAACACTTGTTGGGGGAGGAATTCTTCAGCCTCTACGAAGGGAAATCCCCACTCCCTGCATGCCTGCTACACTCCCTGCATGCCTGCTACACTCCCTGCATGCCTGCTACACTCCCTGCATGACATGCTACACTCCCTGCATGAATGCTACACTCCCTGCATGAATGCTACACTCCCTGCATGAATGCTACACTCCCTGCATGAATGCTACACTCCCTGCATGCCTGCTACACTCCCTGCATGCCTGCTACACTCCCTGCATGCCTGCTACACTCCCTGCATGCCTGCTACACTCCCTGCATGCCTGCTACACTCCCTGCATGCCTGCTACACTCCCTGCATGAATGCTACACTCCCTGCATGAATGCTACACTCCCTGCATGAATGCTACACTCCCTGCATGCCTGCTACACTCCCTGCATGCCTGCTACACTCCTGCATGTCTGCTACACTCCCTGCATGAAAGCTACACTCCTGCATGCCTGCTAAACTCCCTGCATCAATGCTAAACTCCCTGCATCAATGCTAAACTTCCTGCATGCCTGCTAAACTCCCTGCATGAATGCTAAACTCCCTGCATGAATGCTACACTCCCTGCATGCCTGCTAAACTCCCTGCATGCCTGCTACACTCCCTGCATGAATGCTACACTCCCTGCATGAATGCTACACTCCCTGCATGAATGCTAAACTCCCTGCATGAATGCTACACTCCCTGCATACCTGCTAAACTCCCTGCATGGCTGCTACACTCCCTGCATGAATGCTACACTCCCTGCATGCCTGCTAAACTCCCTGCATGCCTGCTACACTCCCTGCATGAATGCTACACTCCCTCCATGAATGCTACCACAGGGGTGCCACTAGGAAGCTTCTTTGGACCCATGGTGACTTATTTCACAGTGACAATCACTAAAACACCAAATGTAGTGTGAATGTTTGAAAGAGCGGGCTGGGTAATGTTCTCTCAATGGTAAACAATGCTTCACTGGCGGCGTCCCGCGCAGGCGCGGAGCAGGCGGACAGGTCTAATACGTTACGAAACACGAGCGGTTTTACGATTCTCGAAATCGTAAAAAGCTTACGAAACACGATGTTTACGAAGTAAGAACCTTACGAAACTCGGGGGTCCACTGTATTGTATTAAATAGAATAGAGGAAATCAGCTCTAATATACATTATTTAGGTATGCATACTGGTCAGAGAGCCCATCGTAAGTCCGAGTCATCAGTAAATGAGTACTTCACTAAGTGAGGAAAGGCTGTATATATATGAGCGTGTTAGATAGGAGTGAATGGAGACAAATGGTTTTTTGGGACTGACGAGCTGTTGGAATGTGAGCAGGGTAATATTTTGTGAAGGAATTCAGGGAAACCGGTTAGCTGGACTAGAGTCCTGGAAATGCTAAGTACAATGCCTGCACTTAAAAGGAGGGGTTTGGGATATTGGCAGTTTGGAGGGACATCTAAACTCTCGTATCTGAGCGCCTCTGCAAAGACGGTGATTATGTATGAGTGATAGTGACTGTGTTGAATGATGATGAAAGTTTTTTCTTTCTTTTGGGGTTTTTCTTTCTTTTTGGGTCACCCTGCCTCGGTGGAAAATGGCCGGCGTGTTAAAAGAAATGATTAAGGTGTAGAAATGGAAGACAGGAATAAGCACGCCTCTGACAAGACAGTGATGGAGTGAATGATTATGAAAGCTTTTCTCTTTCGGGCCACCCTGCCTTGGTGGGAAACGGCCGATGTGTTAATAAAAAAATAAATATAATAAATAAAACTGGGTTGTCTGAATGTGCGTGGATGTAGTGCGGATGATAAGAAAGAGATGATTGCCGATGTTATGAATGAAAAGAAGTTGGATGTCCTGGCCCTAAGCGAAACAAAGCTGAAGGGGGTAGGCGAGTTTCAGTGGGGAGAAATAAATGGGATTAAGTCAGGAGTATCTGAGAGAGTTAGAGCTAAGGAAGGGGTAGCAATAATGTTGAAGGATCAGTTATGGAAGGAAAAGAGGGAATATGAATGTGTAAATTCAAGGATTATGTGGATTAAAATAAGGGTCGGATGCGAAAAGTGGGTCATAATAAGCGTGTATGCACCTGGAGAAGAGAGGAGTGTAGAGGAGAGAGAGAGATTTTGGGAGATGTTAGCGAATGTATAGGAACTTTTGAACCAAATGAGAGAGTAATTGTGGTAGGGGACCTAAATGCTAAAGTGGGAGAAACATGCAGAGAGGGTGTAGTAGGTAAGTTTGGGGTGCCAGGTGTAAATGATAATGGAGCCCTTTGATTGAACTTTGTATAGAAAGGGGTTTAGTTATAGGTAATACATATTTTAAGAAAAAGAGGATAAATAAGTATACAAGATATGATGTAGGGCGTAATGACAGTAGTTTGTTGGACTATGTATTGGTAGATAAAAGACTGTTGAGTAGACTTCAGGATGTACATGTTTATAGAGGGGCCACAGATATATCAGATCACTTTTTAGTTATAGCTACAGTGGGAGTAAAAGGTAGATGGGATACAAGGAAAATAGAATCAGTAAGTAAGAGAGAGGTGAAGGTTTATAAACTAAAAGAGGAGGCAGTTAGGGTAAGATATAAACAACTATTGGAGGATAGATGGGCTAGTGAGAGTGTAGGCAATGGGGTCGAAAATGTATGGGGTAGATTTAAAAATGTAGTGTTAGAGTGTTCAGCAGAAGTTTGTGGTTACAGGCGAGTGGGTGCGGGAGGGAAGAGGAGCGATTGGTGGAATGATGATGTAAAGAGAGTAGTAAGGGAAAAAAAGTTAGCATATGAGAGGTTTTTACAAAGTAGAAGTGATGCAAGGAGGGAAGAGTATATGGAGAGAAAAAGAGAGGTTAAAAGAGTGGTGAAGCAATGTAAAAAGAGAGCAGATGAGAGAGTGGGTGAGATGTTATCAGCAAATTTTGTTGAAAATAAGAAAAAGTTTTGGAATGAGATTAATAAGTTGAGGAAGCCTAGAGAACAAATGGATTTGACAGTTAAAAATAGGAGAGGAGAGTTATTAAATGGAGAGTTAGAGGTATCGGGAAGATGGAGAGAATATTTTGAGGAGTTGTTAAATGTTGATGAAGACAGGGAAGCTGTGATTTCGTGTGTAGGGCAAGGAGGAATAACATCTTGTAGGAGTGTGGAAGAGCCAGTTGTGGGTGTAGGGAAGTTCGTGAGGCAGTGGGTAGAATGAAAGGGGTAAGGCAGCTGGGATTGATGGGATAAAGATAGAAATGTTAAAAGCAGGTGGGGATATAGTTTTGGAGTGGTTGGTGCTATTATTTAATAAATGTATGGAAGAGGGTAAGGTACCTAGGGATTGGCAGAGAGCGTGTATTGTTCCTTTGTATAAAGGCAAAGGGGACAAAAGAGAGTGCAAAAATTATAGGGGAATAAGTCTGTTGAGTGTACCTGGTAAAGTGTATGGTAGAGTTATTATTGAAAGAATTAAGAGTAAGACAGAAAGCAGGATAGCAGATGAACAAGGGGGCTTTAGGAAAGGTAGGGGGTGTGTAGACCAGGTGTTTACAGTGAAACATATAGGTGAGCAGTATTTGGATAAGGGTAAAGATGTTTTTGTGGCTTTTATGGATTTGGAAAAGGCGTATGATAGGGTAGATAGGGGGGCAATGTGGCAGATGTTGCAGGTGTATGGAATAGGAGGAAGGTTACTGAAAGCAGTGAAGAGTTTTTATGAGGATAGTGAGGCTCAGGTTAGAGTGTGTAGGAGGGAAGGGGTCTATTTCCCAGTAAAAGTGGGCCTTAGACAAGGATGTGTGATGTCACCGTGGTTGTTCAATATATTTATAGATGGGGTTGTAAGAGAAGTGAATGTGAGGGTCTTGGCAAGAGGTGTTGGGCTAAAAGATAAAGAAGCAAATACAAAGTGGGAGTTGTCACAGTTGCTTTTTGCTGATGACACTGTGCTTTTGGGAGATTCTGAAGAGAAGTTGCAGAGGTTGGTGGATGAATTTGGTAGGGTGTGTAAAAGAAGAAAATTGAAAGTGAATATAGGAAAGAGTAAGGTGATGAGGATAACAAAAAGAATAGGTGACGAAAGATTGGATATCAGATTGGAGGGAGAGAGTATGGAGGAGGTGAATGTATTCAGATATTTGGGAGTGGACATGTCGGCGGATGGGTCTATGAAGGATGAGGTGAATCATAGAATTGATGAGGGAAAAGGGTGAGTGGAGCACTTGGAGTCTGTGGAGACAAAGAACCTTGTCCATGGAAGTAAAGAGGGAATGTATGAGAGTATAGTTATACCAACGCTCTTATATGGGTGTGAAGCATGGGTGATGAATGTTGCAACGAGGAGAAGGCTGGAGGCAGTGGAGATGTCATGTCTGAGGTCAATGTGTGGTGTGAATATAATGCAGAGAATTCGGAGTTTGGAAATTAGGAGGAGGTGCGGGATTACCAAAACGATTGTCCAGAGAGCTGAGGAGGGGTTGTTGAGGTGGTTTGGACATGTAGAGAGAATGGAACGAGACAGAGTGACTTCGAGTGTATAAATCTGTAGTGGAGGGAAGGCAGGGTAGGGGTCGGCCTAGGAAAGGTTGGAGGGAGGGGGTAAAGGAAGTTTTGTGTGCGAGGGGCTTGGACTTCCAGCAAGCATGTGTGAGCGTATTTGATAGGAGTGAATGGAGGCATATGGTTTTTAATACTTGACGTGCTGTTGGAGTGTGAGCAAAGTAACATTTATGAAGGGATTCAGGGAAACCGGCAGGCCGGACTTGAGTTCTGGAGATGGGAAGTACAGTGCCGGCACTCTGAAGGAGGGGTGTTAATGTTGCAGTTTTATAACTGTAGTGTAAAGCACCCCTCTGGCAAGACAGTGATGGAGTGAATGATGATGAAAGTTTTTCTTTTTCGAGCCACCCTGCCTTGGTGGGAATCGGCCGATGTGCTAATAAAAAAAAAAAAAAAATAATAAATAACATACTGAAAATATCTTAGGACTTGCAGCAGTGGGTTTAAGTTGGAAGAATTTTGATTTAGAAAAGATATAGGACAGCAGTGGTTTGGTAAGTGTTGTGGATGAGTGGAACAAACTCCTGAGTGGCATCATTGGAGCAAGAACCTTGTGTATCTTTAAAAAGAGGTTAGACAAGTATATGAGTGGGTGAGTTAGACCTGCCTAGCATGGGCTAGGAGGCCTGCCTACTGCAGTACTCCTCCTTATGTTTTTAAATACTCTGCAAAACCTGTTTTTTTTTTTTTTTTTTTTTCGAAATGTGTGAAATAAATTCCACTTTATTTTCTAACAATTATGTACAATTTGAAAATATAATTTCTTTGATGTATCAGTCGTTTGATAAACAACGATAATCATTGGCCGTATAATATCTTGTGCTTTTCATGGGCAATTGATACAGTTGACTGTTATTCTCACTGCTAACTTATACACCCTTATTGTTATTTAGTCCACTCAATCACCTGTTGTAGTCTCAGACTTTCAAAATGCATTTAATTCTTTCCTTGTTTTCCATCTTCAAAATGTTGCGAGATTATGGACAGCATTATAGGCTTATAGTGGTATCAGTAAGCACTTTTTTTATTTACCTGGGCTGCTGAATGTTCCCACTTAAACAATGTTAATTGGAGAAGACAGTTCTCTCACAACTATACACTGGTTACACCAGATTTGCCCATGATTATCTCATGGAAAGGTGTCCTGCTCCACTGTGAGGATTTCCAAGTTGCTGAATGGTCAACATATTTCAACAGATAGCCCTGTTTATCAGAGAGCTTGGTGACTATTTTCAACCCTTCTTTCATACTTACTTTATCCATCTCCATACGTATTGCCTTTATTGCAGATTTTATCTGGTTTTTATGTGCAATTGATCTGTTGCACTAATATTGAATACATTACCTCATTCATATACTGTTTTACCTTTATTAATAGTAGCAGTAGTCTTAATGCTGTGTTGATATAAAGAATACCAAATATTGAAAACAGAAAAGTTTGAAAGAATATGAAGAAATGTATAGTGGAAAGTTTTTAGAACTAGGAGAAGAGGTTACAGTCTTGCATAAACAAAGTGAGAATGTTTATTCAGAGTTTCTCTTTACAAATAGAGTAATATACTTCATAATTGTATGTAATAGACTCTAGGAGAAAGTTAAACACAACAAATACTGTGTTGGGAATTTTTTAATTATGATAAAATTTCATGGGATTCTGCAATCATAGTTATATTTCTGTAGTTACAAATAGGTAATTACTAATACAGTAGGTAACTACACATTCAGATGTCATAGTGACCTTTACAGACTTGTTATTGTTTTGAAAATAGTAGTTGACAGAGTTGTGTAACTTAGGACAAAAAAAAGTCTTCATCTTTTGAGTGGATGCTGGAGTTTTATTCAACCTTTTACAATATTGAGTTACAGTATTTAATTTTTTCCAGACTTCTTCAACATAGCATCAGTTTTTTCCAGCCACATTTCCAAGGGTTTCAAAATTACCAGGAAATATCTCACTTAGGTTATATTTTGTGACTCCACAGGAAGATTCGGTGGTATATGGGCCTTATGGGTCGCATGATGATGAGGTGCTATGGCTACCAATGGATCAAAATCAAAGGGCGCTTAGCAACCAAAGCCGAAGCTCCCATCCTTATTGTTGGGCCTCATAGCAGTTTCTTTGATGCCATCGCAGTTTACTGGTCCAATGTTCCATGTCTGGTGAACCGCATAGAGAACCTACAACTACCCCTCTTTGGCAGTAGGTGTTTAACATGCTGTGTTCTCAAGTGTAGGAGAAACCAGCTTTCCTGATTAAATAGGCGCTTTCTTATGTTAGGCACATTGGCAGTAGGGAGTGAGTGTGTGGTTTGCTAGCATCTTCAGTTATTACTATATCTCGACATCGTACATCAGTGCAGCCATGTGACGTTTTCCTAATGTCATTCTGTAATGCATAAAGTAATTATAATAATGTCAACAAAAAAATTGTGCCATACAACAGCATCATTCCAAATTGTTCATCTTATATTTTCATGTGTTTTGTCAGTATGTTCGTGAATACGAAATGAACTGTTAAGTGATAATGTATTAATTTTTTAATTAATAGGCTATTAATGCTAGTCTGTTGTCTCCCTTCTGTCACTCCTATACTTTCTAAATTATATGTAAAGTTTCCAGTAGACCTTGAATTTGATTAGAACTCTCCCATGACACAGTAATTGTAAATTGTAGCATGCTAGAAGTTAGTTTTAGATGTATTGCCTCAGATGAAATGAAGTGCATGTTGTGCATCTTATTAATGAAAAAAATTGTATGCAATAAATTAATCATGATATCCTGTATTGAAAATTTTTAATACTATACCATGTAAATATGCATTGCTGATGAAAATTAATTCTAATTGAGCAATGAAAAATTTCATGACGTGTAACCAATATTTTTATGCTCCAATAACATGCTCCTACAAACAACTTTGTGAGTCCTGGTATTGTTCCAGACAGCATAAGACCAATGCTAGTCCAGATTGGGAAACATTTTGAATAATTGCGAATCTCCTCATAATTTACCACGTCCATATATTTTATCACAAATAAATAGGATGCCCACATGCAGAATTAAAAGAATAGGAAGAATTACAAACAATATTTATACTACATGTAGAAGTCAGAGACAGTTGTAAAAGATGGATGGATGTGTGTACTCACCTAGTTGTGGTTGCTGGGGTCGAGTCACAGCTCCTGGTCCAGAGTCATGTGTGCATACATGCATGGGTGTGTGTGTTTATATATGTGTGTGCATGTATGTGTATATGTATGTGTATATGTGTTTGTATGTATGTGTATATGTGTTTGTATGTATGTATGTGTATATGTGTTTGTATGTATGTGTATATGTGTTTGTATGTATGTGTATATGTGTTTGTATGTATGTGTATATGTGTTTGTATGTATGTGTATATGTGTTTGTATGTATGTGTATATGTGTTTGTATGTATGTGTATGTGTGTTTGTATGTATGTGTATATGTGTTTGTATGTATGTGTATATGTGTTTGTATGTATGTGTATATGTACTCATCTAGTTGTACTCACCTAGTTGTGGTTGCAGTGGTTAAGTCACAGCTTCTGGCCCCACCTCTTCACTGGCCACTACTAGGTCACTCTTCCTGCTCCATGAGCTTTATCATACCTCTTCTTAAAGCTATGTATGGATCCTGCAACCACAACATCACTTCCCAGACTATTCCACTTCCTGACAACTCTCTGACTGAAGAAATACTTCCTAACATCTCTGTGATTCATCTGAGTCTTCAACTTCCAACTTTGACCCCTTGTTGCTGTGTCCCATCTCTGGAACATCCTATTTCTGTCCACCTTGTCGATTCCTCTCAGTATTTTATAAGTCGTTATCATATCCTCCCTATCTCTCCTGTCTTCCAGTGTCGTCAGGTCGATTTCCCTTAACCTCTCTTCGTAGGACATACCCCTTAGCTCCGGGACTAGTCTTGTTGCAAACCTTTGCACTTTCTCTAGTTTCCTTACATGTTTGGCTAGGTGTGGGTTCCAAACTAGTGCTGCATACTCCAATATGGGCCTAACGTATAGTGTACAGGGTCCTGAACGATTCCTTATTAAGATGTCGGAATCCTGTTCTTAGGTTTGCTAGGCACCCGTATGCTGCAGCAGTTATTTGGTTGATGTACGCCTGGTGTTATACTCACCCCAAGATCCTTTTCCTTGAGTGAGGTTTGTAGTCCCTGGCCCCCCTAGACTGTGCTCCGTCTGCAGTCTTCTTTGCCCTTCCCCAATCTTCATGACTTTGCACTTGGTGGGGTTGAACTCCAGGAGCCAGTTTCCAGACCAGGTCTGCAGCCTGTCCAGATACCTTTGTAGTTCCACCTGGTCCTCATCCGATTGGATTCTTCTCATCAGCTTCATATCATCTGCAAACAGAGACACTTCTGAGTCTATTCCTTGTCATGTGGTTCACAAATACCAGAAACAGCACCAGTCATAGGACTGACCCCTGTGGAACCCCGTTCGTTACAGGCACCCACTCTGACACCTCGCCATGTACCATAACTCAGTGTTGTCTTAGTGACAGGTATTCCCTGATCCATTGCACTGCCTTCCCTGTTATCCCTCCCTGGTCCTCCAGCTTTTGCACTAATCTTTTGTGTGGAACTTTGTCAAATGCCTTCTTATAGTCCAAGAAAATGCAATCTACCCACCACCCTCTCTCTTGCCTTACTGCTGTCACCCTGTCATAGAACTCAGTTTGTGACACAGGATTTCCCATACCTGAAACCATGCTGGTTGTCGTTTATAAGCTTGTGTCTTTCTAGGTGCTCCACCACTCTCCTCCTGATGATCTTCTCCATGACTTTGCATACTATACACGTCAGTGACACAGGTCTGTAGTTTAATGCCTTGTGTCTGTCTCCTTTCTTAAAAATTGGGACTACATTTGCCATCTTCCACACCTCAGGTAGTTGTCCAGTTTCAATGGAAGTGTTGAAGATTTTTGTTAGTGGCACACTTAACATCTCTGCTCCTTCTCTAAGGACCCACGGAGAAATGTTGTCAGGTCCCACCGCTTTTGAGGTATCGAGTTCACATAACAGCTTCTTCACCTCCTCCTTGGTTGTGTGTATTTCATCCAGCACTTGTTGGTATACCTCCCTATTCTGAATTTCTGGAGTCCTTCCTGTCTCCTCTGTAAATACTTCTTTAAATCTCATGTTGAGCTCCTCACATACCTCTTGGTCGTTTCTTGTGAACTCCCCACCTTCCTTCCTCAGCCTGATTACCTATGTATGGATCCTGCTTCCACTGCTTCACTCTCCAGATTGTTCTACTTCCTGACAATTCTAAGGCTGAAGAAATACTTCCTAACACCCCTATGACTCATCTGAGTTTTTAACTTCCATTTGTGTCCCCTTGTTCCTATGTCCTAACTCTGTAACCTTCTGGCTGTGTGTGTGTGTGTGTGTGTGTGTTGTTTACTTGTTTGTTTTATCTCTGCTGCCTCTGCCTTCTTTTTTGCGGCAATATTCAGAACCCATGCCCTTATGCCTCATACCCATATAAAAGTGTTGGCCCACTATACTCTGGTACATTCCCTTGTACCAGAGTATGAATTTTCTTTCTGTAGACCCAATTGTTGAGAGATCCACTTCCCAAATATCTAAACACATTCACTGCCTCCGTACTCCCTAATTCCAATCTGATATTCAGTCTATCATTGCCTAGACTTTTTGTTACCCACATCACCTTTCTGTTTCCTATGTTCACTTAATTTCCTTTACATACTCTCCCAAATTTATCCACCAATCTTTGCAGCTTGTCTTCAGAATCCCCCTAAAGAACTGTCATTAGCAAAGAGCAACTAATACCTCCCACTTTGTATCAGATCCATTTAAATTATTCATATGGCATAAATAAATAAATATTGTTATTATTATCTGAATCCTACACCTCTTCCCAACACCCTAGCATTCACTTCTTTTACATCACCATCTAGAAATATGATAAACAAATATGGTGACATCACACATCCCTGTCTCCTACTTTCACTGGGAAATGGTCCCTCTCTCTCCTATATAACCCAATCTTAGCCTCTGCACAAAATCTCTTAGCTGCTTTTTGTAACCTATTTCCTATTCCACATATTTGCAACATCTTCCACATGGCTTCCCAATTCACCCTATCATATTCCTTTTTGAAATCCATAAATGTAACAAAGAGCTCTTTACCTTTATATGAGTACTTCTTCCTTATATGCTTCAATTAAGACACTTTGTCTACATATCCCCTACCTTATTAAATCCTCCCTTCTCTACTGCACTCATACATCCTAACCCCTAATGAATAATAATTCTACCATAAATTTTACCTTGTATACTCAGCCTTATTTCCCTATAATTCTTACATTTTTGTTTGTCCCCCTTATGAGTACAAGTGAACTATGCACACACTGCTAATTCTTTGATACCTTCTCTACTTTCATTTATGTAATGAACAAACATACCTACCACTTCAACACTATATCACCACCTACTCTTAACATTCCTGTCTTAATCCCATCTATCCCATCTGTTTTACCCTCTTTCATTCTACTCATTGCCTTATGCACTTTTCCCACATTCACCTCAAGCTTCTCTCTCCTATACAATGTTATCCATCCCTGCCCACGCATGAAATTACCCTCTCTCTTTTGTCATAAACATTCAGTAACTCATCAAAATATCTTTTTAAGCTTTTCAGTACCTCCACCTTCCTATTGTAACATCTCCCCTCTTTTGTTTTTAACTGCTGAGTACATTTACTCTTCAGGCTTCCTCACCTTATTGATCTCTCTAAAACCGTTTCTTATTTTCCTCAAAATTTTCTGATATGGACTTGCCATTCTTTCAGTGGCTCTCCTTTTGTACTCCCACAACACACTTTCAACATCCCTCATCCTCTCCATATACTCTGTTTTCCATCAAACATTTTTTATTTTTGCAAAATATTTACACCACACATTGCCCTTAGACAGGACATCTCCACTGCCTTCAGTCGCCTCCTCGCTGCAACATTTACAACCCAAGCTTCACACCCATATAAGAGTGTTGGTATCACTATACTACTTACATTCCCTTCTTTGCCTCCATGGATAACATTTTTTTGTCTCCACAGATACCTCAATGCACCACTCACCTTTTTTTCTTCATCAATTCTATGGTTAACCTCATCCTTCATAAACCCATCTGCTGACAAATCAACTCCCAAATTTCTGAAAACATTTACTTCTTCCATACTCCCTCTCTCCAATGTGATATCCAATTTTTCTTTATCTAAATCGTTTGATACCCTCATCACCTTACTCTTATCTATGTTCACTCAACTTTCTACTTTTACACACCCTGTGCATATAATGTAAAAAGTTTTATATGCTAACTTTATCTTCCTTTCCAGTCTTTCACTTCATCATTCCACAAATCTTTACTTTTCTCTCTTCCATATACGTACGGTATTGTGCCTTTTTATTTGTTAAATCACACTTAATGCATCTAACCATTACCTTATCACTTTTACCCTAGCCAACCTTTTTCAAAAGTTACTCAAACCTCTAACTTACCATCCCCTATTTTAACACATTTATTTCCACTTCCCTCTTTACCTGTCGACACTGTTCTTCTGGTACCCTACTTTCCTATAACCCATACTCCAGTTACCACTAAATATTGATCAGACATACCAGTCACTGTTAAGAAAAAAACATGCACACTACAAGTCAATCCTTCAACATTGTATCCACTGGCATACAGCTCTCATTGCACACTTAACACTTAATTATAACTTGTAAAGATTTACAAGGTCCCATAGTATAGTCAGCACAAGTTACACATCCATATTAAAAAATGAAACATGTAGGAACAAATAATGATTTGCAACCACCCAAGTTGCAGTATGAATGTGTGTAACATAACCAACCTTTGTACTGTTGTTTTCCATACAGCAGCTCATTTGCAACTTTAGAAACCATGACTGCAACTCATGACCTAGATGTAATCTGTATTTACTCATCCTCTGCTTTTTTGAAATACAGTGGACCCCCGCCTAACGAACACCCCGGAAATCGTACAATTATGTAAGTATAATATTGTAAGTGCTTGTGGAAGTGTATTTTTGGGGGTCTGAAATAGACTAACCTACGTGACATTATTTCTTAAGGAAGTTAATTCGTTCGGTAATGGCACTTGAGCAGGCTTCTGGAATGAATTTTGTTCGTTAGGCGGGGGTCCACTGTATATGGTATTGCCTATGATTAAAAATTTTAATACTGTGTAAATACTTCTGTATATAGTAATGTATTTATTAACCAGATCACATTCTAATAATGGATAATAGGAATTTATTGTGGTAGTTAAGATGTTACTTTCTGCATGTTTTCTTTGTTAAATGAAGATTTTTGGTAAATGTAGTTTTATATTTGTTAAAAGGATAAACAATGGACTATGAAGAATACTGTGCTCAGAAAGTTGCTGAAATGGCACGAAATTTCATCATGTGTTGCAAAATGGGAGCGAGTTTGCATCTACATAAGTTTTGGGTGACGGTGGACATTATGTTAAGGCAGAGGGTAGAATGTGCAGCAGAAACATGTTTCTCAAGGAAAATTGCAGCACTTGGATGTTTTAATGCTAATAATAGGATGGCACAGGTACTGAAAGAAATGTAATAACTCAGATTTGTAAGTGATGATATAATAAATATTTTCACTTATAAGCTAAATATTATAGCTAAATTTTCAGATAAAATATTTTTGAAAAGCTTTACATGTATTGTAGTCTACTGTGTATAATAATATTGTATTAATATTTATATATTGTTCATAATCACTGTTTTGGTTCATGCAATACAGGCAGCTTTATTAAAGAATTTATTTATTCTTTATTTCTGGCAGAATATATTGATTATACACAACCTGTGTATGTCTGGCGAGAAGATACAAATTCTCGCCAAAATACTATCCAGGAAATAAAGCGTCGTGCTACCAGTGAAGAAGATTGGCCACAGGTAAATATTTTATACCTATTTAATTACCTCCCATTCCCAGGTGTTGTAGGATCTTCATTGGTTTAGCTTGTGCATATGATTTTAATTACAGTGGACCCCTGGATTACGTACTGCTCCAAACTTGAACAATTATATAAGTGTATTTTTGTAAGTGCTTTTGTAAGTGTATTTTTGGGGGTCTAAAAGGACTAATCTAATTTACATTATTCCTTATGGGAACAAATTCGTTCGGTAACGGCACTTGAACAGCATTCTGGAACGAAATAATGACTGTACTTTTTTTTAACTCCTGTCATCTCCCACTTGCACAGCTGGTGTACTTTGGTACAGTATTAAAATGACTATTGCTTTTTGTTTATTGTTTATTAATTCTTTAGTTTCATTGTTCTTCAAATTTCTTTGACAATTTGTTTACTCTTTGAGGAATTGGTATCTAAGTCATCCAAACTTGTTAATTTTAACAAATTTATCAACGGATTTTGTTGAAATTTTTATTTTTTAAAGTGCAGTTTGGTTAGTATAAAGGGCGACAAGATGACCCCAGTGCTTCAGGAAAAAAATGCTAAACATTAGAAGCAGACCTACATATGTTATATCCGTCTTGAACAGTGTTGCAAAAATCTAAATATGATATTTAACTCATCATTTTTTTAACACACCAGCCATCTCTCACTAAAAGTAGTGACAAAAAAAATGAATTCACCATCATTCATTCAGTTGCTGTCTTGCTAGACATGTGCTGACATCACAGTTCATATGGCCCTCTGACTTGTAACACCCTTACCCCTCCTTAATAATAATAATAATAATAATAATAATAATAATTTTTATTTGGACATGATACAAAGAATTACATTTGGTTATTGAGATTACATGAGGTGTACATGCCAAAAGCCCCTAGTATGCAGGGCATTTTGGGCAGACTTAAAATTAACTTAAAACTAAATTGTAAGAATTTTTGTAGATAGTATACAATGAGTAAAGGTGAGTATTTAAGCTATGAAATTTGAACATAGTTTTGTACTTTTGTCTTCATTATAAAATTAATTAAATCAGATTAAACAAATTAAAGCAATAATAATAATAAAATAATAAAAGTTATGGTTGATAATTTATAAAATAAGTAAAGTTGCATATCTAAGTTTTAAAGTTTGAATATAAGTTGAACATATCAATTAATTGTAGCAATTTATTGCAGCAATGCAACTAATTGAGTGAGATAACAATTTAAAACAATTAATTGCATTGCAGTTAGTTTACGTGGTCATTATAATGTAAGTGTTGTGGGAATAATTAGCTAAGTAAGTATTATTCATAACAGGTTTTACATTCATTCATTCGTTCATTCATACATTACATTGACTTTAAAGTCAGGTTTTACGTTAAGTGATTATTCTACTTTGCTGGGAATGGTTGATATGTAGCAATTAGCTTTGGGTGAGAAGGTGGTTTTTTAGCATCGTTTTGAATTGGGGTACAGGTAGGGTTTCTTTGGCAATGACAGGTAATGAATTCCAAATTTTCGTGCCTTTTATGTGCATTGAGTTTTTACATAGTGTTAGGTGGACACGGGGAACATCGAGGAGTGATCTGTGTCTAGTGTTATGGTCATGTGTCCTGTTAAAATTAGTAAGGAGAAGTTTGAGTGGTGGGTTAATATCTGCATAGAGTGTTCTATGTATGTAATAGGCACAGTAAAAAGTATGGATGTCTTGTATGGTGAGTAAGTTTAGGTTTTTGAATATTGGTGGAGTATGTTGCCTGGAGTGAGAATTTGTTATCATTCTAACTGCTGCCTTTTGTTGTGTTATTAGTGGTCTGAGATGAGTTATTGATGTAGAGCCCCATGTGCAGATTCCATAGGTGAGGTAGGGGTAAATGAGTGAGTGATATAGGGTAAGGAGAGCTGGTTGTGGAACATAGTACCGTATCTTGGATAGTATTCCCACGGTCTTTGAGACTTTCTTAGAGATTTGTTGTATGTGTGTCTGAAATTTGAGGCCACTGTCAAGATGTATTCCTAAGAATTTTCCCTCTGTGAGTTTTGCGATAGGGGACCCGTTTATCATTATGTTAAGTGGTGCATTTGCAGCTCTGTTCCCAAACTGGATAAAATAGGTTTTATCAATATTGAGAGTAAGTTTGTTGGTCATCATCCAGGTAGATATTTATAGTATAGGCACTGTACTTCCTGCCCCTAGGACTTGAGTACATTTTACTGGTTTCCCTGAATCTATAAATGTTACCTTGCTCACATTCCAACAGCTTGTCAATTCATAAAAACCACTCGTCTCCACTCACTGATCTAACACTCACACAAACCTGTTGGATGTTCAAGCCCCTAGCACTGAAAGCCTTCTTTACCCCAGAAAAACGTGTAGGTTTTTTCATTGCTAATTTAAGGATATTTTAAACATAAATCTGTCATTACCTGGCTACTCATGGACATATTAGCAAGCATATTTACTAACAAATCATGATAAACTATTTGACAATTAATAAGAGATACTTTAACTTTAATTAAAACTAAGGAATAGTATATAATTTAGAACAGTGCCTTAATCATTTGCTGTACATGGGATACTGCTAGTGTTGCAATAAAAGCAGAGTCAGGCAGCCCTAGACACTTCTGATTTCTATGCAGTTCACTAAAGAAACTTGCTTGTGCCTAGGAAAGACCTCTAAATTAGACATATATAAACAAGTCTGCTACAGGATAGTTTTATGGAGACACCTGAAATCGTTTGAGGGTATCAAACGATTTAAATAAGGAAAAATTGGATATCACATTGGAGAGAGGAATTATGGAAGAAGTAAATGTTTTCAGATATTTGGGAGTGGACGTGTCAGCGGATGGGTTTATGAAGGATGAGGTTAACCATAGAATTGATGAAGGAAAAAAGATGAGTGGTATATTGAGGTATCTGTGGAGACAAAAAAATGTTATCCATGGAGGCAAAGATGGGTGTGAAGCATGGGTTGTAAATGCTGCAGTGAGGAGAAGGTGTGGAGTTACTAAAAGTATTTGTCAGAGGGCTGAAGAGGGGTTGTTGAGGTGGTTTGGTCATTTAGAGAGAATGGATCAAAGTAGAATGACTTGGAGAGCGTATAAATCTGTAGGGAAAGGAAGGCGGGGTAGGGGTCGTCATAGAAAAGGTTGGAGGGAGGGAGGTTTTGTGGGCGAGGGGCTTGGACTTCCAGCAAGCATGTGTGAGTGTGTTAGATAGGAGTGAATGGAGACGAATGGTTTTTGGGACCTGACGAGCTGTTGGAGTGTGAGCAGGGTAACATTTTGTGAAGGGATTCAGGGAATCCAGTTAATTGATTTAGTTGGACTTGAGTCCTGGAAATGGGAAGTACAATGCCTGCACTTTAAAGGAGGGGTCTGGGATAGTGACAGCTTGGAGGGACTATTCTCAGCTGTCATATCTGAGCGCCTCTGCAAAGACAGTGATTATGTATGAGTGTGGTGAAAGTGTTGAATGATGATGAAAGTATTTTCCTTTTGGGGATTTTCTTTTTTTTTGGGTCACCCTGCCTTGGTGGGAGATGGCCAACTTGTTGAAAAAAAAAAAAAAAACTGAAACCTGAACAACTGGCCACGTTGAAATAAACTTAAACGCTGAATGACCTATATTAACTTCGTTTTGTAACCCGTAAGATTTTCCAATCAGTAACCTGACCTGTCTGAGGTGCTGGTGGTGTGTAGGAGATAGTGGTAAAAGAACCTGACCTAGCAGTGTTGCACTGTATTACTGTTATATTAAGATATAAAATATTTATATTCACATGATATACAACAGAAGTTTTGTTTTAGGGTATGTATCGTCCTTGTTATTAGAGTAATCTGATTTAATTAATCCATCAATTTTTTTTTTTGCTTGCTTGAACAGTATAAAACTTTTGTGATAAAATAATTGGATAAAACCAAGTTTTAAAAAGTTTACAATTTTCAGGTAATGGTCTTCCCAGAAGGAACATGCACCAATCGCTCATGCCTGATTACCTTTAAGCCTGGAGCATTCTATCCAGGAGTGCCTGTTCAACCAGTTATCATCCGGTACCACAACCGCACAGACTCTTTTACTTGGACTTGGGATGGTCCTGGAGCGTAAGAAATACACATTGTTTAGTAGCAAGATATTGGTTAAGCTTTTAAAGGGATTGTAGTGTTGTGTACCTTTCCCTCTGTAAAGAAGGATAACATTTTCGATATATCAATATATCAACAGTGCATATGTACAGTGCATATGTATCTTTAATGAGGGACATTTTGTCAGGTTAGGAAGCTTCTTTTCAGTCTTGAACAAAGGCAAAAGTATAGAGTAGAGAGATGCAGCAGTTGTTGATGTGACCAAATGTGGGCAGGGTCCATTCATGTGTGTAGGTCAGACTCATAAGGTGAACCACAGATTTCAACAATAGTGTTGTAGAAAATATTCTCTGTACCAAGATTCCATGGTGTTGCTGCATCAGATAAGTATCCTTAGATCAAGAATTGAATAAGAGAGATGCAACACCTGGGTATCCAGGTACAACATTAATTATATACCTGTCACCTTAATTTTTCCAAAATGTTTCTTGAGTTACTTTCTCAGTTCTACAACCTTCCTTCAGAGAAATGTCATAGAAGAGGACTACACTGCTGTACAGTACTCGCATATGTACCTCTACATGGTTGCAGGGGTCGAGTCTTAGCTCTTGGCCTTGTCTCTCAACCTGCCACTTACCAGATTCACTCCTTCCTAGCATCATGAGCTCTGTCATACCTACTCTTAAAATCATGTACAGTATAGAGTCTGCCTCCACCATTTTTTTTGTCAAAGTTATTCCACTTCCTGACTACCCTGAGACTGAAGACATACTTCCTGACATCTTTCTGGCTCATCTGTGTTTTACCTTCCAGCTGTATCCCTGAGTACCTCTCAAATAGACTGTCCCTGTCTACTCTATCAATTCCTTTTGAGTATTTTGTATAATATTATCATGGAACTCCATGTTCATCAAGAACTGCAAAAAGCTCCTGTTGTGTGCCTTCAGCATTCTATGGAGAGGGAGCATGGACACAGGGATCATCCCACACTCACTAAAAATAACAGACATAGCCCCACTCCACAAAGGTGGCAGTAAAGCAATTGCAAAGAACTTCAGACCAATAGCACTAACATCCCATATCATAAAAATCTTTGAGAGGGTTCTAAGAAGCAAGATCTCCAACCACCTAGATACCCATCAATTACACAACCCAGGACAACACAGGTTTAGAGCAGGTCGCTCCTGTCTGTCCCAGCTATTGGACCACTATGACAAGGTCCTGGATGCTGTAGAGGATAAACAAAATACAGATGTAGTATACACAGACTTTGCAAAAGCTTTTGACAAGTGTGACCATGGTGTAATAGCACACAAAATGCATAATAAAGGAATAACAGGAAAAGGTGGTAGATGGATCTATAACTTCCTGACAAATAGAACACAAAGAGTAATAGTAAAAAGTAAAGTCTGAGGCAGCTGCGGTGAAAAGCTTTGTTCCACAAGGCACAGTACTCGCTCCCATTCTATTCCTCATCCTCATATCTGACATAGACAGAGATGTAAGCCATAGCTCTGTGTCTTCCTTTGCGGATGACACCCGGATTGCCAGACAGCTTCTTCCATCGAAGACACCGCAAGACTCCAAGCGGATATCAACCAAATCTTCAAATGGGCCACTCAAAACAATATGAAGTTCAATAAAGAGAAAATTTAACTACTCATATATGGAAAACCTGAAGGAAATTAAAACTGTATTAGGGTATACAACAAATTCTAACCATACAGTAGAGCAAAACGTAATGTGAAGGACCAGGGAGTGATAATGTCAGAGGATCTCACCTTCAAAGACCACAACAATGTATCTACCGCATATGCTAGGAATATGAAAGGATGAATAATGAGAACCTTCAAAACTAGGGATGCCAAGCCCATGATGATTCTCTTCAAATCACTTGTTCTCTCTAGGCTGGAATACTTCTGTACACTAACTGCCCCTTCAAGGCAGGCAAAATTGCTGACCTGGAGAGCGCACAAAGAACTTTCACGGCACACATAAGTATGATAAGGCACCTAAATTACTGGGAACGGTTGAAGGTCCTTCATCTGTATTCCCTGGAGCGCAAGCGAGAGAGATACATGATAATATACATTTGGAAAATCCTAGAGGGATTAGTACCAACCTTGCACACGAAAATCACTCCCTATGAAAGCAAAAGACTCAGTAGGAGATGCAACATTTCCCCAATGAAAAGCAGAGGTCCACAAAGAGACAACAGTGTCCAAGGCCCAAGACTGTTCAGCTGCCTACCAGCATACATAAGGGGGATTTCCAATAGACCCCTGGCTGTCTTCAAGAAGGCACTGGACAGGCACCTAAATTTAGTACCTGACCAACCAGGCTGTGGTTCGTACGTTAGTTTGCATGCGGCCAGCAGTAACAGCCTGGTTGATCAGACCCTGATCCACCATGAGGCCTGGTCTCAGACTGAGCCGTGGGGTTGTTGACCCCGAAACCCTCTACAGGTAAACTCCAGGTAAACCCTACAAATCTGTAAGTTGAAGCCTCTAACACTCAAAACTTCCTTTAGCTTTTCTCTCCCACACTTCTTAGGACAGTCCAATACCTCCTGTACTCACAGACTTCTGCAGCAGATTTAAGAAAGCAGTGCTATAGCACTGCTTTCTTAAATCTACCCTAATCCTCTTTGACTTTTTCCCTCATTACCTGTACTCTCTCTAACCCACCTCTCTCCCAGAAGTTGCTTATACAGTGGACCCCTGGTTTACGTACTGCTCCAAACTCGAACAATTATGTAAGTGTATTTTTGTAAGTGTATTTTTGGGAGTCTAAAAGGACTAACCTAATTTACATTATTCCTTAACCCTTTCGGGGTCGGTGCCATACTAGTACGTTTTATGAGCAGGGGTTGGTGCCGTACTAGTACACGTAAATTCTAGCGGCCTCAAATTAAGTGGGAAATGGCTGGTAGCCCTACATATGAAAGAATGGGTCTATGTGGTCAGTGTGCGCAGTATAAAAAAAATCCTGCACCACACACTGCATAATGAGAGAGAAAAAACTCCAACCGTTTTTTTCGTTTAAAACAGCGACTTTGCAGTCTATTTTCGTATGGTATTTATTGATGTATTCTCGTTTTCTTGGTCTCATTTGATAGAATGGAAGATATATTACAGAAATAGAGATGATTTTGATTGGTTTGACAATGACAAGTACCTTGAAATTGAGCTCAAAGTAGTGAAATTGTTCGATTTTTGACAATGTTCAAGAGTAAACAAATCACACCATGCATCCAATATACATCAACTGGCGAGTCTAATATTCGTGCACAAGTGCTCTGATATTATTTATACCATTTTTACAATGATGCAGTTGTATACATAACAGTAAATCTATTTTTTGTGAGAATAAAAATTCAAAATGAAAAGCAAAAGTAATGTAAGAGGGGCCTGGAGACGTGACCAATGAACAGAGAAGATGTTATTTTAGTGCCAGGAATGTCTGCCTTGTTTATTCTGGACCCTATTTTGAAATTGGCATCGTTTGAAATTTGTGTGAAATTGGCCAAATTGCCATTTTCTGACCACTATTTTGGGTAGTTGAAATTAGTAAATAGGCGGTTTCTTGTACTCAATCGATAGAAGAAATGGAGTTCTAGCGAAATAGTTATAATTTTAGTAGACTGAAACATTGGAATTTGACGAAAATAGGGCTTAAAGTGGGCGAAATCGCCGATGCGTAAATGTCATCGATACCGCTAACTTCGCGAAAGCATAATTCTGTTAGTTTTCGATCAAATTTCATAATTTTGGTGGCATTATGATCGGAAAAAGATTCTCTATCATTCCATAAGATTTTTTTTTTTTTTTTTTTTTTCCGAGAAGGCCTGTCGACCCCCAAAGGGTTAAGGGAAAAAATTTGTTTGGTAATGGCACTTGAACAGCATTCTGGAACGAATTATGGCTGTTAACCGAGGGTCCACTGTATCTTACCCTAACTGTTTTCTTTAGTTCATTCACTTTTACTTCACTCTTACTCACTGATAACCTTGTGCTCCAACCTCATTCTCTCACTGGAGCTGCCAATAAATAATGATCAGGCATATCTGTCACCCCCTCTAAAAATGTTCACACAGTATTTACATCAAAATTAATTCTTTTCTTTTTAACAGATTAAAAATGCTTTGGGTAACACTTTGCCAGTTCCATAATTTTTGTGAATTGGAGTATTTGCCTGTATACACTCCCAACGAGGAAGAAAAGCAAGATGCCAAACTATTTGCTAATAATGTTCGGCAAGTTATGGCTGAGTAAGTATAATTTCTCTTGTTTGTTAATTCTACCTAAGTACAGTATAATAATTCAGGTTGTCTGATTTTTTTATTTTCTTTCCCACTGCTGGTTTCTGTGTTAACTTTTTTATTGATGCAGACCAAGAGCTGTTATCCTAACCTCTGTTCATTTCTAAGCCCAGCTCTGAAGACATACTTCCACCTACCATATACTATTTGTTTATTTTTTTTTTTAACACGTCGGCCGTTTCCCACCGAAGTGGGGTGGCCCAAAATGAAAAACGAAAGTTTCCCATTTTACATTTAGTAATATATACAGGAGAAGGGGTTACTAGCCCCTTGCTCCCAGCATTTTAGTCGCCTCTTACGACACGCATGGCTTACGGAGGAAGAATTCTGTTCCACTTTCCCATGGAGATAAGAGGAAATAAGAACAAGAACTAGTAAGAAAATAGAAGAAAACCCAGAGGGGTGTGTATATATATACTTGTACATGAATGTGTAGTGTGACCTAAGTGTAAGTAAAAGTAGCAAGACATACCTGAAATCTTGCATGTTTATGAGACAAAACAGACACCAGCAATCCTTCTTACTTTCTTTCAACACGTCGGCCGTTTCCCACCAAAGCGGGGTGGCCCAAAATGAAAAACGAAAGTTTCCCATTTTACATTTAGTAATATATACAGGAGAAGGGGTTACTAGCCCCTTGCTCCCAGCATTTTAGTCGCCTCTTACGACACGCATGGCTTACGGAGGAAGAATTCTGTTCCACTTCCCCATGGAGATAAGAGGAAATAAGAACAAGAACTAGTAAGAAAATAGAAGAAAACCCAGAGGGGTGTGTATATATATGCTTGTACATGAATGTGTAGTGTGACCTAAGTGTAAGTAGAAGTAGCAAGATGTACCTGAAATCTTGCATGTTTATGAGACAGAAAAAAGACTCCAGCAATCCTACCATCATGTAAAACAATTACAGGCTTCCGTTTTACACTCATTTGGCAAGACGGTAGTACCTCCCTGGGTGGTTGCTGTCTACCAACCTACTACCTAGGTATTTGTTTATATAACCATCAATTAGATTTGTATTACAGCACATCAGTTTGCCTTACAGTTGTGTTGGCCAGCAATTTATATTAATGACTGCCATCATGGAATAAAAGCTAGATGCACATAGCAACATGTCCTTGTTTATTGATGTAGGTATTATTTTACCAATGATCCTATACACTCAAAGTTGGGTCATTGATTTTTCTCTTGCTGCTGATTGTGAGAGTTAAGAGTGGCTCATAATATTTTTTTTAATACATCAGCTGTCTGCCATCAAGATTAGGAGAGACACCAAATAAAAATAAATATATTCAGTCTTTCATTCAATAGCTGTCTTGCTAGAAGTATACAGATATTGCTATTCAAATGACCCTCTAAGCTGCAACATTTCTAACACCTTTAGAATTCAAGCACTAATTCCCACTGCCAAAACTCAAGTCCAGCTAACCTTATTTGAATACCTTAATAAATGTTACCTTCCTCACACTTCAACAGCACATCAGGTCATAAAAATCACTTGTATCCGACCACACAATAGAGTGAAAAACTAATGGGAGTGATAATGTCAAGGATCTCACTTTCAAAGATCATAACAATGTATCCACCACATCTGCTAGAAAAATGATGGGATGGATAATGAGAACCTTCAGAACTAGTTACACAAAGCTCATGATGATTCTCTTCAAATGCTTGTTCTCTCTAGGCTGGAATATTGCTGTACACTAATGGTGCCTTTCAAGGCAGGTGAAATTGCTGACCTGGAGAGTGTACAGAGAGCCTTCACGGCACACATAATTATAATAACACACCTAAATTACTGGGAATGGTTGAAGTTCCTTGACTTACTCCTGGAATGCAGGTGGGAAAGATACAATATACACCTGGAAAATCCTAGAGGGATTAGTACCAAATTTGCACACGAAATCACTCCTTCCAGAAGCAAAATACTTGACAGGCAGTGCAACATTCCTCCAATGAAAAGCAGGGGTGCCACGAGCACGCTAAGAGTGTCAGGTGCCCAAGACTGTTCAACTGCTTCCCAGCATACATAAGGAGGATTACCAATAGACCCCTGGCTGTCTTCAAGAGGATGCTGGACAGGCACCTGAAGTCAGTACCTGACTAGCTGGGCTGTGGTTCATATGTCAGTCTACGTACGGCCAGCAGTAACAGCCTGGTTGATCACGCCCTGATCCACCGCGAGGCCTAGCCACAGACCAGGCTGCGGGGGCATTGACCCTCGAAACCCTCTCCAGGTATACTCCAAGTATGATGTAAAAAGTTCATTCACTCTTGTTGGATTCTCCAACCCCTAGCACTCAACATCCACAATATTGCTTTTGCACACATTGGTAACTTTTTCTGTGACCTTGGTAGATAGAATTTATTTGTTTTTGAGCTGGGTGCTTTTTGTTACATATTTTTTACCTTGGGTGTTCCCATGTAAGTTCATATTTACTTTTAATTCCCATGAGCACTGAGCAATCTCATTCGTCAGAGCTCTCTTCAACTCTCACAGTTTCTTTCTTTGCATAGTATTTTAATTAAATAACTCTTGACTGTGTGAGAATTGAATGAATCATGTAAAATCATGACCTTAATGTATGAAAATGTGGTTTTTTTTCCACAGTGCCCTTGGTGTTCCTGTGGCTGATTATACTTATGATGATTGTCGATTAATGTACAAGGCTAAACTAAAGAATCTTCCCTGTCAAACTGGACTAATTGAATTTCAAAAACTTCGTCATCGGCTTGGGTGAGTAAGAATGCAGGATAAACTTGTGATCACTCAGAACATTTGCTCCAGTGTTCATAATATATATCTATTAATATAGTGTTTAACATGTTTATAGATGGGGCTGTAAAAGTGAATGATAGGGTGTTGGGTAGTGGTGTGGAATTAAAAGATGATAAATTTGATGAAGCCCAGCAACATTTTCAGTTGATTGGTTCGAACCTGTCAAAGTTGCCTTTTGATATCCAGCTGACTTGTGTATGGAACAACAGAGCTTGTGTTCAGCATCCTTGTTCACGAACAAGGTGCATGTTCTTTTAAAAGAAGAAAAACTTTATGAAAGCATTTCTTTCTTGGGTCACCCTGCCTCAGTGGGAGATGGCCAATGTGTTAAAAATAAAAATAATGCAGAGTGTGAGTGGTCACAGTTACTCTTTGCCAAAGACATGGTTCTATTAAGAGATATTGAAGATAAGGTGCAAAGGTTGGAAAAGTAATTTGGTGGTATGCAAAAGAAAAAATTTAAAGTAAACGTAGAAAAGAGCAAGATATTGAGAGTAGCATAAAGTCTAGATAATGAAAGATTGGATATCATATTGGATGGAAGGAATTGGAAGAAAATGGTTGTATTTGGAAGTGGACTTGTTGATAGATGGGTCTATGAAAGATTATACAAGCCATAGAATAGATGGAGAACAAAATGTGGGTGGTGTGTTAAGTTTACTCTTTTTTTTTTCAACACGCCAGGTGTCTCCCACCGAGGCAGGGTGACCAAAAAAAGAAACACTTTCACCATCATTCAACACAAAAAGTTTTATCTTTTTTTTTTTATTAACACATCGGCCGTTTCCCACCAAGGCACAGTGGCCTGAAAAAGAAAAACTTTCATCATCGTTCACTCCATCACTGTCTTGCCACACTACAGTTATAAAACTGCAACATTAACACCCCTCCTTCAGAGTGGCGGCACTGTATTTCCCATCTCCAGGAATCAAGTCTAGCCTGCTGGTTTCCCTGAATTCCTTCATAAATGTTACCTTGCTTACACTCCAACAGCACATCAAGTCCTAAAAACCATTTGTCTCCATTTGCTCCTATCTAACATGCTTGCTGGAAGTCCAAGCCCCTCGCACACAAAACTTACTTTACCCCCTCCCTCCAACCTTTCCTAGGCCGACCCCTACCCTGCCTTCCCTCCACTACAGATTTATACATTCTCGAAGTCATCCTATTTCATTCCATCCTCTACATATCCAAACCATCTCAATAACCCCTCCTCAGCTGTCTGGATAATAGTTTTGGTAATCCCGCACCTCCTCCTAATCTCCAAACTGTGGAGGCAATAAGGGAAACATACTAGAGTATCATAGTACCAACACCTTTGTGCGAGGATTTGGCTTTGAATGTTTCGTTGAGGAGGCGGCTAGAGGAAGTAGAGATGGCATGTTTGAGAGAGTGATTTATGGTGTGAATATCGTGTAAAGAATTTGGAGCGTAGACCTTAGAGGACAGTGTGGGATCACCAAGAGTAAAATTCAGAGAGCTGATGAGAGGTTGTTGAGAATGGTTTTGGCATTTAAAGAGGATAGAGAGGGATAGGAGGGATAGCCTTAGGAAGGTACATAAACTGGATGGAAGGAAGGAGGGGTAAGGTTCATCTCAGGAATGACTGGAAGGAGGTGGTAAATTAGGTTAGGTTCTGAATGCCAGAGGCTTGAGCATCAAGCAGGCTTGTGCGAGTGTGAGAGATCACATGTGCTGTTGGAGTGTGAGCAAGGTAACATTTATTAAAGGATTCAGGGAAACAAACTGGGAGGTGGGAAGTACAGTGCCTGCACTGAAGGAGGTGTGAAGATGATACAGTTCAGTAGGTCATTTGAATTATGATATCCATTTTTCTAGCGAGATAGATATTGAATGAATGATGGTGAATGTATATCTTTAATGGGGTTACTCTACACCTGGGAAATGGAAGATAATTAGGTTTGGTCCTAGGAAGGGTAAGAGTGCTTCAGTTTCTTAAATAAAAAATTCTTTACTGGCATCACCCCTCTGAAGGTTGGGGGAAACAGTTTATATTTTCCAGTTACCAAAGGCTTCATAACATTACCTCATACTTTAGTTTATTTCTCATTTATCTTATCCAGTTTCTAATGTCTACTTTTTTTTTGCTACTATATTACAGTGTCTAATAAAGCTTTTTACCTCATATTAATCCCACTTTAAGTAATTTACTATATATATACTACAGTATGAAAGACATGCTGTATAACATGTACAGTATTATTATCTTGAAATCATATAAAATTATATCATTATTTAAATTTCAGTTTGAATTTGAAGAATGTTGAAGAAAAACTTTTGAGTCAGTATGCAGACATTGCCATCAGTGAAGGAAAAATCACGCTCACAGACTTTGCAAAATATTTAGGCATCCCTGAATCCGAACCAGCCCTTGTTGAGCTGTTTAAGTTGTATGATAAGGTAAGAAATTGGTATCCTCATCAAAAAAGTACCATATGATTTTTTCTTTTTCTTTCTGAAACTTTCTTTGTGGGGTGTGAGGGGTCCCCAACACATCCTCTCACACACACATCCTAACAAAAAAGTATCAGTAATTGCTTTGTCTGGGCTAATTACGTATATTGATTAGTCTTATTTTCCAGCAAGGCATCAATAGTTCTCAATCCAAGAGTCACTCTAGCTTGAGGTTATACTTTACTCCCTATGGCTGAAGGTTGAAGATACTACGTATTGCTTTAGAGTTTTTTATTAATCAACTTTTATCTCTCTTTCCTTAGGTAAAAATAGGTCAAGTAATGTGGATATTTTTTTAAATACAAAAAGTTACACAGAAGAACTGAGGACATCCATGACTATAAGAATAATAACTTGTTAGATCATTAAATGTTTAACTTTTAGATATATACCTGTGACTAGTCTCATTATTTAATGAATATGTTATGGTAAATAATTGAATACTATTTTTTTCTTTTCAGGACAACTCAAGTACCATTGATTTTCGTGAATATCTTGTAGGATACTGTCAGTATTCAGAGCCAGCCAACACAGAAGATACTCTCAAGTGGGCTTTTAAACTTTTTGATCGGGGTAAAGGTCATATTCTTCTTGATGATCTTGTTAAAGCTCTTCGAGCTTCCTTGGATATGACACCAGAAGAGACTACACGAATATTTAAGCAAGCCGATCAAGATAATAAGGGCTATATAACATACGGTAAGTGTGTGATCTGTACAAGTCCCTATAATCCATATCAAGTGTGTGTTACAACTCAATAACCCATGTCTAGTCTTAAGTAGTCTGTAAGCATTAGGATTAGTCTGCCCGAAATGCACATGCATGCTAGTGGCTTTCTTTTGTGCTTAATATTTTATTACATACAAGCTACATTTTCTATACTGCACAAAGAAATAAAGTTTGTTTAGCAGTGAATTCTGTGTCTATAATAAGGGCTGGTGTAAGTGGCTGTGAATCAATCTTTCTGTACAATAAATTGTCAAGGGTATATATACTTATCTTTCAGTGTACAATGGAACCTTGGTTTTCATGATTAATTCGTTCCAGAAAGTCTGACGAAAACTTAATTACGTATATGAAAACTGAAGCAATATTTTCCATAAGAAATATAATGTAAATCCAATTAATCCATTCCAGACACCCAAAACTATTAACAAAAAATACATTTTTATAGAGAATAACTATAGTTTTACATACAGAAAACAATGAGAAATATATATAAATGACTAAAATGAAATGGATAAAGGAACATTTAACATCACTTTTACCTTTATTGAAGGCTTGTCGGCATATGAAAGGGGAGAGGGAGGAGGAGAGGTTATTGGTTGGAAGGGAAATCCTCCCCCATAAGGACTTCAGGTATCAAGGCCCTATCCGGGGTTACTTCCCTTCTTTGTCTTTTACTGGCACTGGACCCCTATCGCACAAAAAATCTGTCCAGAGAGGTCTGTTTCTGACGTCTCTTTAAGATTTGCCTAAAATGGGACAAGGCATTGTCATTGAACATGTTGCAGACACAGCTTGCAACAGCTTTGTTAGGGTGATATTTCTCCACAAAACTTTACAACTCATTCCACTTTGCACAAATGTCCTTAATCACTGAAGAAGGCACAAAACCAGACTGAGTCAGAACACATGGATGCTTTGTGTGGGCGCAGGCAGGCGGACGCGTTTGGTACGGCGGACCACTGTCAACTCAACAAAAACCGAGCAGATGAACGAAAACTGGGACAAAATTTTGATGAAAAAAGTCATCGAA
Organism: Cherax destructor; assembly: GCA_009830355.1. Taxonomy (NCBI): domain Eukaryota; kingdom Metazoa; phylum Arthropoda; class Malacostraca; order Decapoda; family Parastacidae; genus Cherax; species Cherax destructor. The sequence goes on from WNWK01000953.1 coordinate 172,108, forward strand.
AACCAAATTTGATGAAAACCAGGGCAAACGAAAACCAAGGTTCCACTGTATATACATTGTGAGTTAACTTTAATCACTATTTTAGATATTAAAATATCCTCCACTGGTAATATACAGATGACTTTCAGCTTTAATGATCCTTGTGTAGTTGATTGGTTTTAAACTTGATAAAAGAAAAAAGAAAACCAATAAATTGTATCTAGCTTATTTTTGTGTAGCAACACAACAAATGTGCTTTAAGTTACATGTGCTTGTTGCCAGATATTTTTCTTTTAGTGTAATACGTTGTTATTTACTAATAAAGTGGATGGCATTACTCTAGAAAATTGGAACTTCATGGTTATTTAAATTAAAATGCACTTTGGACAGATATAACATATACATCCTGACTGTTGGCATACCTCACCTATTCTTTTGTTCGCATGTGTTGTGACCCCAGGTTGGTAAATCATATTAATGGATCCTTCTTTGTTTTGTTTCTACCTAATTGGATACACTAAACAACCTGGTATAAAATTGGAAATAAAAGAAGTACAGGAGGGCCCTGTTTGTATGGCTCTTAGGTTACCAACCCTGTACGGGTTGGAAAAGAGCAGTTTTTTCATAATTGAATGCGTCTAAAATGCCTGATAACGTGTTAACACTATTATATATTAAGTGCTCAATACAGCTAGGCATAAACAAATAAAAAAGTAAAATAAATGCACAGTACTTACCATAAAATATGGTGCCGGTTGCCTTTCTCTTACGCAACTGTTGTATGAAAATGGTGGAAAAGCAGTAAAAGCACCAAACATATCTTTATTTACTACAAGTACATGTACATGATTTAGTTGGACTTGAGTCCTGGAAATGGGAAGTACAATGCCTGCACTTTAAAGGAGGGGTCTGAGATAGTGACAGCTGGGAGGGACTTTTTTTTTCAGCTGCTGCCGTATCTGGACTCCTCTGCAAAGACAGTGATTATGTATGAGTGTGGTGAAAGTGTTGAATGATGATGAAAGTTTTTTCTTTTTGGGGATTTTCTTTCTTTTTGGGTCACCCTGCCTCGGTGGGAGACGGCCGACTTGTTGAAAAAAAAAAAAAAAAACATGTACATGATATACAGGCCTAGCTGACATCAGTGACATACTACTATATAGAAAGTCCCTTGTTATGCTGAGCATTTCGGGCAGATTAGGTCAGTGTCCTAGGATGCGACTCACACCAGTCGACTAACACCCAGGTACCCATTTTACTGATGGGGAACATAGACAACAGGTGTAAAGAAACATGCCCAATGTTTCTGCCCTGGCTGGGAATCGAACCCAGGCCCTCGCCGTGTGAAGCAAGAGCTTTAGCCACCAGACCACCAGAGCCCCTTAATGAATAATGACTCAGTTGAAAGCCAAAGAAAATGTGGAACACTGAAAAGAGGGTGTTGTATATGCAGCGCCCTCCTGTATAGGAAAGTGATAGATTATTATAGTATATAGCTTTTATTGTCTTGTAGTAGCTGCCTAGAGAAAACATTACTCCAGAACAATGGTTCACATACCGTATTGTCTGAAGTGAATAATTTCTAATGATATGATTTCATTTCCTAATAAACTTAAAAAGTTTTTTGACAACTTTTTGAGTTTTTTCTGTACTGCCTATATGAATTTAGCATGTCTTTTTAAATACAATTATTTATAATCACTTAGGTATGCCAGACATTTCAGTGGGATAATTCAATTTTTGATGCAGCTCATGGGCAGTTCAATAGTCATCTTTTATAGGGGTGTACTAAAGTATCGGTATTGGTGGATACCAACTACTTTTGATGGTATCAGCTTAAAACTGGGTATTGGTATATGTATTGTCAAAAATTTTGAATAGTCCCATCCCTAATATTGTCCCATAAACACTTTTCTGAGATCAGACTTCATATTTGGTCATACTGTGTCCCACCATTTTATACAATCTCACAAAACGTGCAGTGGAATACTTTTTCTTTTTAAATTAATGGCTAATTTTCACTGTATTATATTGACCAGTGGCCACAAAAGCACAATAATTTCAGAAATTTCATATACTACATACTCAAAATCATGTTTTAAAGATGATTTCTTCAACTTTTTTAGCATCTTATTATTTCTAAGCCTCCCCAGATTTAAATCCTGGCTTAAACTTCTCCCCTTCCCAGAATAAAATCCCGGCTCTTCTACTGATCATTTATAAGAGAATTCCCACAAAAGTAATCCACATTAAGTGAGGAAAACCTACACCTTAATGTATAATTTATTCCTATCACTTCCATTGGAGCATTATTCTGAATTTTCTCCCATGAATGTGGTGGTATACTTTGATAGATATAAGATCTTACCTCTGCTCTGAAACAATGTAATACATTTGCTGATTTGTTTGTTTACTCACTACCTTCCTTGAGGTACCTAGTAGGATTGTGTCAAATGACAGAGAGAATCTTGTACCCCTTCTCCTATGTACATTCTCATGTATTTTGATGATTTAATTTTGTCAGAAAGTGACAATTTTGGGATCAGTATTGGATGAATTATTAAATGGTAACTCATACAGGCATGTAAAATTCTCTCTACTTCTCATTATCTTTCTGAATTGAAATATTGGTTTAAGTTTTGGACTAACAGGTCTCATGGAGTGCAATAATTTTCTTCCTTGAGAAATTAAAGCATAAACTTTCTCTATACTTGTTTCTGTCAATATTTAAGGAGTTCAGTTTATTGATCTTTTATTTTTTTTTGCATTGTTACAGGCTACGTTTGTCATCCTGAACAATTTAACAAGAGTTAAATTCAGTGGTTCTGTTAATGCTTACAAGAACTGTTAATCCAGGGGCTATATTGCATTTCACAAGAGCCTACTGCCCATGATATTTTTTTTTTTTTAATTTTCCATCTTTTTTTTTTTTTCATTTTAATCACTGCCTCTCATTCTGTCTTGCATTTCCCTCACCTTACTATGTACATTTTTATTTACATTCCTGGACCATGTTATAATTTCAGTGCAAATCCCCTTTTATGTTTCCAAATTTATCCACTTCTAAAAGATTTGATAATAAATGGCACTCATCTCTACACCAACAGAGGACTTTCAAGCATATGCCAAGAGAAAGCCAGAGTATGCAAAGATCTTCCTAACCTACCAGGAGAGCATTAAAAATGGTACAAGACCACGACACATTCACAACTCTCTCCTTGGCAAGAAAAAGATTGAATAATCAATTTCCACTAAATATTGTTTATATCTTTGGCCGCAATCTCTTGAGTAATACAGTGGACCCCCGAGTTTCGTAAACCCCGGAAATCGTACAATTATGTAAGTATAATATTGTCAGTGCTTGTGGAAGTGTATTTTTGGGGGTCTGAAATAGATTAACCTACGTGACATTTTTCCTTAAGGGAGTAAATTCGTTCGGTAATGGCACTTGAGCAGACTTCAGGAGTGAAGTTTTTACGAAACTCGGGGGTCCACTGTATATGGTAAAAAGATGTAGTGGAATGAAAAAGTATTTCAACAATTTGAACATTGTATATTAACTTAAGGCTAGTTTTTTAAATAATTGAACTAAATTTTATAATTGGATAAAAATTATATGTGGGGGGAAAGGTGTACTACAGTGCTGTAATAATGTGCAGCACAAGACAAACTGGCATATTGTATTCAGTAATCAACATGGTATATTATTTCATGATTTATTTCAATCACTTAAAATTAAATTGTTTCTACACTTCAGTTTCTCTTTTAAACTTTAGTAGGCTAAAAGCAATGGCAACCCTTGCTATCCAGTAACTGATGTAGTACAAATACAGTATTAGTCTTAGTAAATGTTATTGTTTGTAACCATTTCAGCTCTAAATTAAATGTCAATATAGTAGCCCGTCCCCCCTCCCCCGGTATCTGCGAGGGATACGTTCCAAGACCAACCATGGATACCCATAACCATGGATAGAGCAAACCCTATATACAAGTTGTTTTTTGTTTATATACTGTACATCCCTGTGATAAAGTTTAATTGATAAATTACACACAATAAGTCGAGAATTAGGCCTTTTTCATCGATGGGAAACACTTCATGGCTTTGAGGAACTGCCAGCATCACTACTTTTGTGCTTTGGGGCCACTATTAAGCAAAATTAAGGGTTATTTTTGGGCCATGGTAAACCGCAGATAACTGAAACCTTGAAAACCGAACCCGTGGATACGGGGGCTCTAGGATAGGTGAGTACAAATAGAGAGCGTGTCTGTCTCGCGCCCAGCAGACGGAGGATCAAACCTCCACAAAGTATTGCGCTGAATAACCCAAATAGGTTTAGCGCTTAACATGAATTATATATATATATAATGTAAATTTGAGATGGTCGGGAGTTAATTATTTATGGATTGGTGTGTGTGTGTGTGTGTTTATTTGTCTTGTTAAATATAGAGGGATTATAGAATTATTAAAAGCGTTTCAGTGATTGTAATTTTCAGTGGTAACTGTAGTATTTCTTTATATTACTGTACTGCATGTTAAACATTTTGTCTTCATAGATATTTGGTTTTGTTTTCCCAGCATATAAAGGTAATGGTGGCTAAATTTGGTGAATAGTGGCATATGCCCTTAAAGTATTAGTGCACAATACTTTCACCTAACATAGTGTGTGTGTGTGTGAGTTATCAGTTACCAAGTTGTTGAAGGCACTTGTCAAAAGACACTTGGCCTGTTGCTTGTGTGCGTGTACATGCATGTTTATTTTTTTTTCATATGCTGGCCGTCTCCCACCAAGGCAGGGTGACCCAAAAAAGAAACTTTCACCATCATTCACACTTTCACTGTCTTGCCAGAGACAAACAGATACGACAGTTCAGATGTCTCTCCAAACAGCAAATATCCCAAACCCCTCCTTTAGAGTGCAGGCACTGTACTTCCCACCTGCAGGACTCAAATCCAGCTAACTGGTTTCCCTGAATCCCTTCACAGAATATTAACTTGCTCACACTCCTTGCTTGTTTGGCTTCCCTCTCAATCGCGCTCATACAAATGACATGACTGGATCATGAGATGCTCCGTAGCGGTGTGGAATTCTAAGTTTCCAGTTTTTTGTCTTCAGTTTGAACTTCACAGTAATTCATGTGTGCTGTGGCACATTGTGAATTGATGGTTTTGGAATATAAACTTATGCTGAAAATGGATCATCTGAATAGCATTATATGAGAGTCTACAGTACTACATTTCTTGCTGGATATTGAATGTCAAATATTAATATGTATATATTTTTAAGCCCTTAAGAAATATTTATAACTTGTTTAATTACTAATAAATCATCATATCTTTGATATGATGATTTAGTAGTTGCATTCAGTCTCACAAATGATTTAAGCATTCTCTATTAATATATCTTAAAAATGCATAGTAGAACTGACATATATGCATAAAAATTACTGTAGGATTAATAGTGAGTTCCTCCAAGGTGTAATTCTGAAATTTAAAGTAGCCCCTGAAATCTTGCCATTAATTTACATTATGGCTGTGAGCTTTATAACATTGTCTTATATTGTAGCAACAACAGTACCTATCTTGTCTTGCCTGGTTATGAGTAAAACCCATAGAAAATATGAATGTGTATTCTGAAAATATTTAGAAGATAGGCCTGCTTCTAATACTGTGACCCTGTGAGGTGGCTAGGTACATCAGCCCATTATAAGGCTAGAACAAGTAACAAAGTAGTTATCTACCTCCTCCTAATAAAGTATAGGTGTCCGAAATATTTATGGTGCCAAAATATTAATGTATTATAATTCAGAATGCCTGTAAGAAATTAATGCTATGCATGTTTGTATCATGTTAAATATGGGGTGTTGCATGGCAGACAAAGAATAAGCACCAAATTCACACAGTGGAGAAAAATGCAGGTGTGGGGGAGATCAGAGCTACAAAGCTTAAGTTACCATACTTTGTTATGAGGCTGTGAGCCTAACTTACAGATGCAGAAGATAATAATATCCACTCATTCCCACAAACAGACGACACAAGGAATCAATTCTTCCACTGATTCGGATTTTGGCTGTGGAGGCGTTTATTCTTTGTTGCTGCACAGTGCCTCGTATATTTAATAATTAGCTGTGATATGCTAGCCAACAAAATCTTAGTTTGGCATATGAATGCACTTATTTATATAATAGATAATTTTAAAATAATGTAGTATTTATATAATAATTTGATTTTTTTACTTTGAAAAAACATTTTCCCAGTATTCATTATTAATTTATAATTTTTACTGATAAATATATGAGGTGCACCCTTCATAAACTCAGTATACCTAGAGTATACCTGGAGAGAGTTCCAGGGGTCAATGCTCCTGTGGCCCGGTCTGTGCCCAGGCCTCATGTTGGATCAGAGCCTGATCAACCTTGCTGTTATTGTTGGCCGCAGTAAGTGCCACTTTCAAAAAACTGAGTTGTAAGTGGCCCCTGGCATAGATGTGTGCAAATCCTGTGCTCCCATTGACAGAGCTGAGACTTGTTATCTGAGGGTTGACTATTTCGTAGAATTTTCTATTCAAACTATGCTCGAGCTACTAAGGTCGAGGATGTCATTTTCAAGACAAACTTACTTTGAGTCTCAATGCCGCTAGACAAGGAGAAACCAAATGAAACAGAATGAAGTGAGAATATATTTTTGGAAACAAGAGCACATTTTGTCTGGGATGGCACTTTGAGTTTATGCAGGGGGTACCTCACATATATATTTGCAGAACTTTTTCCATTCTTATTTGATCCTTAAAAATATTTTGCACTACGTTAACAAATAATAACTCTCAGTTTCTATTATTGGTAATGGTTTAGTTTACATATTGTGTAAAATTTAATTATAAAATTTGTGTTGCAACTATGACTGCATAGTAGTTTACAATGCAGTCTTTGTACCATCCTTCAACTGACATCAGTTAGTTATACCAGGTTACAAAACAGTTTACCTGGTTATTAGATATGTGCTCAGTACCATATAGATATATAGTCATTTTATCCTAAGCTTAAAATGAAAATTTAATTATGGAATAATCCTTTGCCATATGTTTATAAATTGTATAGGCAGAATAACTCATTTTAATTGAGAAAAAGACAATTGCTCCTTTTAAAATGCATCTGTGCCCAAAATTTGGAGACAGATGTTTTGTCACAACTTGCCAGTTTGTATTGATTGTAGTATTTTATATTTTTTGAGTATGTTTTACATATTTCTTTATAACTTCAGTACAGTACTGTGATATAGTGTGGCACCACAAATCCGACATTATCTGGGTCAAGTTCTTGGCTGGCTGCTTTTTTTTTTATGAAGCCTTAACTACACAACTTGTACAAATTCACCAAAATAAAACTTCCACACTTTTTGACTGGTTCATATAAAAAGGTATAATCACACTAAAGGTTTGTGAATGGGGGTATTTTATTTATAAGGGAAAATTTCTGGCTTGGGTCTTAGTACCTAATATGAAAATACACTCAGTGAAGCTTTGGCTCATAAGACAGTCCTTCTGTTGGCTTATTAGTCTACCCCATTAAATTTTAATATATATCTTATCATAGATTTGGATTCTACACAAAAATCATGGCATTTGATATACATACAAAGATAAAAAATAAAATAGAAAATTCCATCCCAGTTACCAACAGCTTCCATAATTGAAAAAAAAATGACTGATTTTTACCAAAAACATTAAAACAACATGCATCGTTTAAATGAATGTTTAGAAATTTATCTGTTATTAATTATTATTATATTCATGGAAGTGCTAAACTCATAGGGGATCAAACAGCACCTGAGGAATGGTAGGTAATCAGGTTTGATCTAAAAAATGGAAGAACAACTACAGTTCTTTGGATCAAAGGCCCTTTACTAACATCTGGGCACCCCATCACTTCCTCCTTGAAAGAAACATACAAAGTTTCAGTGCACATGATAGAAAAAAAATAACTAAACTTTGAATTCGATAAACTGATTGGAGCTGTACAGTCTTCTTAAATAATTCTCTGCTATTCTTGCTACAATCTTAGTTAATTACAGTATTATCTTCCCTCATGGGAAGTTCCTTGATGTTGGTGAGAAGCTCTTGATCCAAGGAACTGGATTTCACCTACCTTCCACTGAACCTTTCCCAGGCACTATATGACCCCTTTGGGTTTTGCATTGACCCTTCTGGGTTTAGTTACCCTAGTAGGTTTAGCACTTGGTTTTGATTAAAATAATAGTTTTGGGTTTAGTGCTCAGTTTGATTATAATAATAATTGTCCCATGAATATAATGCAGTATTAGTAATTACATTGTTGTTATTCATAGGTAAGTATTAAACCCATTTGGGCCATACAATGCTTGGGTAATGATAGGGGGGATTATGAGGTTTGATCTAAAGGATAGGTATATGATTCATTGGATCAAGAGCTTTTCATCATCATCAAGGCCCTGTCTCTTTCCTCCCCAACCTCATTAAAGGTACAGGCTAAGTTCAGTCTTTTACAAATCACATTTCATGCAGTTAATCATCCTCTCACACCCACCTACTCTCAGAAACCCTTTGAAGTAGGGGAAGGGGTAGAGGGGGGCCTTGATGCTGGTAAAAGGGCTCTTGATTAAAGGAATTGGAGCTGCCCTTCCCTCCTTGGATCAGATTGATTATCCTCATCCCTCCACTACCCTGAGTGCTATATGACCTTTTCAAATTTAGTGCTCCCCCCTGAATGTAATACTGTAGTAATTTCTTATTGCAGTACTTAGGCATTTCTTGGTCAGTCATGGTAACAACCATAGTATTGGCATAATGGACATAAAATAAAAGTGAAAGGGAGGAAATTCATTAATTCCATTTCCAAAATAGACATCCATATTTCTCGTCAGATATAAAATATTGTAAAACTCAATATGCACCAAGCAAAACATTTATATCCAAAAATATAAAACTCAGCAAGTTTGATGGAAAAAGAAAAGGTAAATTTTGATTCTCTCTCCTAATTTTTAAAAGAACCATAAAAACATAGTCTGATTTTAACCCAAACTCTTATAAGACACCACATGTGTGCATGAAAATAAAAACATATAATCAAAAACAACGCTGTATTACCCTTGTAGATTTAGCGTTTAGTTTTGGTTGCAAAAATAATACAATCAAATAACCGAGAAAAAAATAGTATGGTATTAAGAACAATGGCAAGTCTCAGAAACTTCATTGGATTTCAAAGCTTTCTTAATTTCATTTCATGGGGCCTAATAAAAATATGCGTGATTGTGGAAGTTCCTAAGTTTCTAAAGTTTAGATTTGTGGTAATGTACTTCACTATTAGTACAGCATTAGTATGTCATAATGCTAAGCTCAGAAGTATCCTCAGTTGACATTAGTGATTACAGTATGTTTAGTTATAAAGCTTTTGTATAGTGCTTTTCTCTTGTGCATATACACAGGGAAGATTTTGTATAACTTGTGAATCAATCACTAATGTTTTGAGTATTTTAAACTTTGTTTTGTTTCCCATTACACCATAGTAGGTATATGCTTCTTTTGGCAAGAAGAATTTTTGGACGGACAATACATATTTTTAAGCCATGATATTTGTGTGCTCTGTTTGTTATACTTTGTTATAGAATATAATAGCTATATTTTTGTAGTATTTTGCAGAGGCAAAAAATTGTAGTATGACTATTCATGGCAGATTCAATATTATTGTATTTTTGGAAAGACTCAATTTAGAAACTTTTGATTAATTGCATCAGTTCAACAGCTCTGATACAGTGCTAACTATAATATCCAAACCAGTGAGTATAAAAATTGGTAATCAATATAAAATTACAGTATGTATATGCATGTGCCTCAGTAATGTTTCTTCACAACAGTCTTCTTAAATAGGACATAACTGTGGTAAGTTATTTTTATTTAAATGTGGTAAAAAGCTTGGTCCATTAGACCAGCAGATGCTTATCAGGTCATCATTAGACAAATCCCATTGTCAAGAGCTTCTCTCTTGTTGTAACAGTATTGGTAGAATTATCAACAAGATGTTAAGTAAAAGGACATAAGCAACTAATGTGACATTTTATTGTGGCAATGTTTCCTTCTCCATGAGCTTTGTCAAGCCAATACAAACAATACAGGGACACAGAGGGTATATGTAGGGTACTCTCTGTGTCCTTGTATTGGCTTGACAAACCTCCTGCAGAATGAAACGTTGCCACAATAAAATGTCATTAATTGCACATGTCCTCTTACCTAACAGATTCTCTCCTGTTTCTTGACAAACAAAAGACATTGATTTCATATACTGTATTGAAGCCTGCATTTATTTCCACAGGGGCTAAAGCAGTCTGTTTCTTATAGCTCTCTTCTTGCTCTCTGTCCTTGGATGACGGTACACCATGTATGGTGTACCTAAAATAGTGCTCTATGTTTTAGAGCATAATTTTATTTTCTTCTCTCTTAATGCCCTTCTATGTCCACTCTCTCACTTTCTCAGTCCATCTCTCTGAAAATACCATCTTTAATGAAAATGCTGTTATATAGTCTGGAATATCTTTGTTACTCTGCCTTTAATGTATGCATCCTAGTTATTATCTTTCCTCCTGATTTCCCTTTGCATCTTAAATTTCCAGCTTTCTTTTCTTTGCATCTTATATTAGCACGTTTCTTTTCTTTAATATGCATTCTCCTCTGTCATGTAGTGTTAAATAATCATCTCAGGTTAAATGTTTTTAATGAATATTTTCCTCTGCCATGTGAGTAATAATATTACAGTATTATTCAATGATCTGTAAGTTATAAATGTCTAGGACAAAGAAAGTAGATAAGCATATGTAGGTCCAAGTTGTATGGTAGCCAAAAGAGAATAGAACAGGCAAGAAAGAGGTAAGAAGGCTACTCAAGGTTTTAAAGTCATGCCAACCATGTCAGAGTGAAGATCCCTATGATAGATAAGTTAATGGAGCATGGTTATAATAACTTCTTGGTTTGCATTGTACTAATATTTGATCATTCAAGAATTCTGCTTGTTCTTCATATAACTTTATACATATTTTATTAGGTTTGAGATATTTTTTATTTCCACTGTGGTGTTACTTAAAATTCTGCATGTTTAATGCCAGGTCATGATTGATTTTTTTTTAATTGACCATCTCCCACTGAGATAGGGTGACCTGAAAAATAAACATTTTCACCACAATTCACTAATTTTTATGTAAATTGGGTTGCTGCAGTTTTTATGAAACTTTCTTTTCCAACTCTGCTGGTTTTAATGTTAATGTGTTGCACACAAAATACACGGGTGTTGCATTTTGGGTAATGGCTTATTAGATTTCATCAGTAGTCAGTTAAATCTGATGCTTCCTGTGTCCTAAAGACTTGTAATTTCTTTCATACTGTAAATGTAACAGTGATGTACAGTACTGCATTCAGTATGCATGTACTGTATATTGTATATATGAAAAGCATATACAGTTCTGTATTAATGTACTGTAATAATTTACCTGTGTCTTAAGAAAACTGTACAGTACTACTTTGTAGGTACTTGGCTGTGTATAAAGCATAAAAATCAAATCTTTGAGAGTCATAAATAATTTGAGGTGGCTGTATCAGCAGTGTACTCTCTGGTAATTATATATACTTTTTTGAAGATAAGGAAATGTGGAAGCCCTGAAAAATATAACAATTGTAGTAGGATGTAATTGAGCTACATCTCACAAGGGTTATGTTCAGATTTAGTTTTAAGCATTTTATGATACTCTGTATGAATAAAATTTGTGTGGCAACCAATGGATTGAATGTCTGAAGTTTAGTGATTTCATCCCAGCACAAGAAACAGGATATTAAGCATGATTTCCAGGTTCATATTATTTCCTGAGCCCCTATTTTTTAAATTAGGGGAAAAGCTTAGCCCCAGTTCACCAGTGGATGGTTAACCATGGGTATATAGCATTGCTAAGCCAGCTGTTGCTTAATCTCTGATACCCAACACTAGTGTGACAGTGGTTGCTTGATCACTGAGTCAGGTCATCATCTGACAAAGACCTATGTATGAGACACTTCTGTTTTCTGAAAAAAAGCCACTATAATCTCTTTACTAACATCTATGTGACTTTAGTTATTACAAGGTATCTTTGTGTTCTGTACTTTGTTGATCTCTTCAGCTCAGCTTTGTAAATATATATGCTTTTTATTTTGTGTTTTAATTAACCTGCATCTTGATATTGATGGATAAATCTGGTTGACATAGTTACTCGTGGGAGCCCTGCTGAAGGACCAGTAACAGAAGCAGTGGCATAAGCAAGAGTAACAACACCAGCAGCAGCATAAACAGGAGAACCAGAAGCATGAATTAGAGAATCAGCAGTAAAGTAGGAGCACCAGAGGAAAGAAAGGAGGAGAAATAGTGTAAGAGAAAGAGATAAAGATGGAGAATTATGAGAAAAAAAGATAAGAATGAGAATCTGGATGAGAGGCCTGTTAATGAAAAGTAAGGGAAAAGGACTAAGTATGAATTATAATATCCAAAAAAAGTCATTTCTCACTAGGGTAGGGTGACCCAAAAGAGTAAAAAACAATACTTGTTATTATTTATTCTTTGTATAACACTAGTGGGTTTAGCACTTAGTTATGATTGTAATGATATTCATTCTCTAGCAGTCTTCTAGGGGTGCACAGTTATTGCAGTTGAAACGATCCCACAAGTCACTGGTAGCTTAGGGTGAGATAACTAATGCCATTACGTTCTCCTTCGTTACCCTCCTCCTCAAAAGGTTCCCTGATGCCAGTGAAGGGAGTTTCTTGATGCCAATGAGGGGTTCCTTGATGCCAGTGAGGGGAGTCCATCCAAAGAACTTGGATTGAACCTGATTGCCTCTTCTCAAGATCCTGTGTAACCCCAACGAGTTTAGTGGTTCTCCCTGATTATTTTAATAATCAGATAATTTACGTTTTTCTGGGGAAATAGGTCATAGGAATCCTCCAGTGAAGGTGCTTTGATGTTGGCAATGGGGGTCTTGATGTAATAAACATTTAATGCTTTTGACCCATTTGGGTTTAGTGCTTTTTTGGGGGAAAAAAATACTGCTCGGTGGCATTAATGACTAACCCACTTGGCTTTTGCAACATTTTTTTAAATATAAGTTATTAAAATTACTGTTAGGTGAGCCAGTGCTAAGGAAAACATGATTATATTTCTTTACCCAGAGGTTTGAATTTTGGACCTTTCAAATGAGCTGAATAGTCTCACCACTTATTTTTTTTTTAGAATGAAAACAATAATAATAATAATAATATCTTCATTCACTACAAGTATATGTACAGAGTATACAGGCCTAGCTGACATACTACTACTATATAGAAAGCCACTTGTTATGCAGAGCATTTTGGGCAAATTAGGTCAGTTTTGTCCCAGGATGCGACTTACACCAGTCTACTAACTCCCAGGTACCCATTTTACTGATGGGTGAAATAAACACGCCCAATGTTTCTACCCTTGCTGGGAATCGAACCCAGACCCTCGCCGTGTGAAGCAAGAGCATTAGCCACCAGGCCACGGGGTAACAAAATTTGAAATGACTAGTATATACAGCATGGTTCGAATCCTTGGCTAGTCGCAGTGTTATTGATCAATACCACTTGTTCGTGGTCACAATAATATAAAATACTGCTCATTGAGGCTAGTACACCAAACGAGGAGGAGAATGAAATTAGCTCAGAGGCACCCACACCACCGTATGTCCTCGAACCAAGGGTAACACCTAGCTTGGCTGGGTGCTTGGTTCTTGTAGGATTGTGTGGTCCTGTGGGTTAGAGCGTCATGGGTTTTCGCTCACCATGAGGCATGCCAAAGCAAAATGGGTTCAAATCCTTGGCTAGTCGCAGTGTTGTTAATAATCAATACCACTTGTTTGTGGTCACAATAATATATATTACATACAGTGGACCCCCGAGTTTCGGTCATAATTCATTCCAGAAGGCTGTTCAAGTGCCATTACCGAACGAATTTGTTCCCTTAAGGAAAAATGTAAATTAGATTAGTCCTTTCAGACCCCCAAAAATACACATACAAAAGCACTTACAATATTAAACTTACATAATTGTTCGATTTCCAAGGTGACTGAAACTCGGGAGTCCACTGTATATATGTATACATGTATATGTATACTAAGCATCACGGATCCTAACCTATGTCTAGACCAAATTAACTCTGTGGCACTAGAGGTTTACTCAAGGCAATTTCCCTTAAGGAAAAGGAGGAGAAGATGCAAACTAGAAAGAGAGAGGCGCTCCCTATACAGGCGAAGGCAAGGAAATTAAAACTTCATTGGAGTATAAAACAAATTCCAACAACACAATAGAACGAAAAACTAATGTAAAAGAACTGGGAGTGATCATGTCGGAAGATCACACCTTGAAAGACCATAACATTGCATCAATCACATCTGCTAGAAAAATGACAGAATGGATAATGAGAACCTTCAGAACTAGGGATGCCAAGCCCATTATGACACTCTTCAGGTCGTTTGTTCTATTTAGGCTGGAATATTGCTGCACACTAACAGCACCTTTCAAGGCAGGTGAAATTGCTGACCTAGAAAATGTACAGAGAACCTTAACAGCACACATAACTGCGATAAAATATCTCAATTACTGGGAACGCTCTAAGTTCTTAAACCTGTACTCCCTAGAATGCAGGCGGGAGAGATACACGATTATATACACCTGGAAAATCCTAGAGGGATTAGTACCAAACTTGCACACGAAAATCACTCCCTGTGAAAGCAAAAGACTCGGCAGACAATGCAACATTCCCCCAATGAAAAGCAGGGGTGCCACTAGCACGATAAGAAACAACACAATAAGTGTCAGGGGCCAAAGACTGTTCAACTGCCTCCCAGCATACATAAGAGGCATTACCAATAGACCCCTGGCTGTCTTCAACACACACACACACACACACAAATTTTCTTCCTTGAAGCCTTTTTATCCACTTCTCCGAGGCTATGGGTCCCACAATTTGTACCAGAGGTGGACCCCATTATATATATATATATATATATATATATATATATATATATATATATATATATATATATATATATATATATATATATATATATAAAGATACTTGCCAATATGCTCAGGGCCGTAACATCAGACAGGGAGACTGCCCGTCGACAGGGAGGAGCTGCTGACCACAGAGAGGAGTACAAGATCGGCAAGTACAGGGACATAAGCCAACAGTATAAATTTGTCCCAGTGGGATCAGAGACCTTGGGAGCGTGGGGAAAAAATGCAACACGTTTCCTTAAAGAACTGGGTTCCAGACTCATCGACACCACCAGGGACCCAAGGGCAGCCACGTTCATGTTCCAGCGTCTCAGCGTGGCCATCCAGAGGGGAAACGCATGCTGCATACTTGGCTCGCGTCCGGCTTCGGAGGAGCTGGAGGAGATTCATAATCTTTGACATATTGTACCATTGTATTCATGTTCATGTTTGTGTTTTCTATAAATGTATTCTGTCTATTAATAAAGCATTTATATGTTAAAAAAAAAAAAAAAAAAAAAAAAATATATATATATATTATATATATATATATATATATATATATATATATATATATATATATATATATATGACATCAATGACTTACTACTATATAGAACGCCGCTTGTTATGCAGAGCATTTCCGCAAATTAGGTCAGTTTTAGGTGTTAGTGGACTGGTGTGGGTCGCATCCTGGGACAAAACTGACCTAATTTGCGGAAATGCAGGCTTTCTATATAGTAGTAAGTCATTGATGTCAGCTAGGCCTGTATACCTTGTACTTATGTAGTAAATAAAGACATTATATTATTATTATTATTATTATTATTATTATTATTATTATTATTATATATATATATATATATATATATATATATATATATATATATATATATATATATATATATATATATTATATATATATATATATATATATTTTTATAATATAGGATGGGGTCCACCTCTAGTGCAAATTGTGGGACCCATAGCCTCGGAGAAGTGGATAAAAGGCATCAAGGAAGAATATTTGGATTTCTTCCTGAAGCCGTTTGAATATTCCACTTCCCTACCACCCATCCTATATACACACATACATACATATAAATGCTTTATTAATAGACAGAATACATTTATAAAACACACAAACATGAACATGAATACAATGGTTTAATATATATATATATATATATATATATATATATATATATATATATATATATATATATATATATATATATATATATATATATATATATAATATATGATAAGGCAAGACAGGGCTCGATACGGTGTAAGCCGCAACGGCCCTTACAAACCCAAGAAGAAGAAGTAGAGGACAAGTGGCCCTATAAAACCCCAACCCCAACAACAACAACAACAAGTAGAGGACAAAAAGCAGCTTAATAATAGTTGCAGCCAAAAGTGGCACCTGGCAGAGGATCGAGAGGTGCAAGGTGTTATGTGTTGGCATGGCAGCATCACTGGTGAGTGAGGCAGGCAAGATGAGAGACTACACCACCTACCGTTACTTGGCCAGGCAGGTTTGTCTCACTAGGCATTAACAATCGTAATTAGATTTTTGTTGGAGTTTTTTAACCCTGGAAAGAGTTAGCCACCCAGGATAACTCAGTCAGTGCTTCATCGAGGACTGTCTAGTCTTATTTCCACTGTGGTCCTTTAATCTTCTCTCACAGGATGCCACCCACATCAGGTACCTACTTACTGCAAGGTGTATGTAAGTTTATTAGGCAACAGGTACACATAAATATACTAGTTATCATACATAGTTCTATTTGATTATAATAATAATATCATACATAGTGTAAATTATCCAGGATAAAACAAGAAAAGTCAGTGAGCAAGAACAGCATGTGTAAGGTAACTAACACCTAGGTATATACTTACTACTAGGTGAGCAAGGACAGCAGGTGTAATGTAACATCCAGGTACCTACTTACTGCTAGGTGACATGCTTTAAATGCACCTCATGCTAGTGGCTTTCTTTTGTGCCTAACGATATTGTATTACGTGTAAACTACATTACCTGTATACTGCAGAAGAATTTTTTTTTATAGATGACTTGTTCATGAATGATCCCGGCCTATTTACACGAAACTGTCTTTTGTGTAAGGTGACAACTCTTTATGTATGATAATTGCTATTTTGTTATACAGGAGTTATGTTCCTGTGAATTTAGGTTCAGTGAATGCTACTAATTAAATTCTGTCTATATAATTGAATTTACTTAAATTGAAGAAAAATTGAGGTATAGTATAATACTTGCCATTTATTTTAGAGTTATATCTTGTGTTGAAAGGCTCTTGATCCAGGTACTATGTGACCCCTATAGGTGCGGTTATTATTATTATTATAACAAGGGGGAAGCGCTAAATCCGGAGGATTATATAGCGCCGGTTAGGGGATGTGGAAGGTATTCAGGTTTAATTCAGGAATCTGGAGCACAGATCCAATTCCCTAGATCAAGAGCCCCTCACCAGCATCAAGGAACCCACCCTGAGGGGTTACAGGTGCAGTGCTTCCCTTCTATACAATATCAACAACACCCATCACACATCATCTGCCTATGCTATTGTGCCAGGCCTTTGGTGTGATATGAGATATCTACCAATACAAAACTTTCTTTTGTTTCAATTAAGTTACATATGCTTATTTTATTTTACAGGCATTAGATCAACAGAAAGTGGCCAAAGGGAATGTTCTTCTTACTGCAACACCTTTTGTACATGTTGTGAATGGGTCACTCAAAGGAATTTATTGTGATTACTGTTTAAAAAAGTAAGTTTATGAAAGAGTATCATGTATATAAAAGACAGGAAAAGTTTACAGGTTTTCATTGAAGAATAGATGCACATTGCATTACTGTACAAGCTTTTTTTGCAACTAACCAGTTTCCTTGAATCCCTTCATAAATGTTACCTTGCTAAAACTCCAACACCATGTCAAATCATAAAAACCTCTTGCCTCCACTCATTCCTATCAAACATGCTCATGCAAGCCTGTTAGATGACCCCTACCTCTTTTTCCCTCCACCACAGATTTGGGATGTTATAATAAGTTTAAATACGTGTAACAGGAATGCCAATTACAGTGGTCCCTTGGTTTTCGGTCATCTCCAAACTCGAACATTTATGTAAGTGTATTTTCGTAAGTGCTTTTGCAAGTGTATTTTTGGGGGTCTGAAATAGACTAACCTACGTGACATTATTTATTAAGGAAGTAAATTCGTTCGGTAATGGCACTTGAGCAGCATTCTGGAAAGAATTTTCGGCGAAAACCAAGGGTCCACTGTACATATCTAAATTCACTTTTAGATACAGTGGACCCCCGTAAATCAAACATTCTTCGTTCCAGAATGCTGTTCAAGTGCTGTTACTGAACGAATTTATTCCCATAAGTAATAATGTAAATTAGATTAGTCCATTTCAGACCCCCAAAAATACACTTACAAAAGCACTTACAATAATAAACTTACATAATAGGTCGAGTTGGGAGGCGTTCGATTTCTGGGGGTCCACTGTATGTTGAAAACAGTTTGAATTGAAGTTTGTGTTCTAGTATACAGTACTTAAATGTTCATATTTCAAAATTTAGTTTAATGTATTAATTTCTGCAGTGTACCCTGTCTTAGATAAACACAGTCAGGCTTGGTTTTTTATTATTGTAATTTTATTTAACTATCTGTGCCCTCTCCAGGCATACTGTCATATGCTGACTTATATATAATCTTTGAATTTGGTTTTATTATTTTATGCTTTACACCCTTTACACTAACTCTTTATCTAGATATTCTTTTATTTGTTAATAATGTCATTCCATTTTTGTATTGCACTTTGAACAGGAAAGATGGAAGTCTTCAGCGCTGCTCTGGATGCAAGGCAGAATGTTATTGCAACAAAGACTGCCAAAGGAACTCGTGGAATATTCACCGATTTGAGTGTAAAAATCTCCAGCGCATATACCCCCTGATTCCCCCAGATACTGCAAAGCTTATTGCAAGAGTTATATTTAGGCTAAAGGTAGTATAACAAATTTAATTTTTATAAATACAGTCATATAGTAGATTACTTGTTCCCTCAAGAAGGTTCTTTATGCCAGTGAGGGGCTCTTGATCCACTGAATTTGACCTGACCTTCCCTTCCTTGGATTGAGCCTAATTGCCTCCCATACCCATGGCACTGCATGACCCCTATGGGTTTAGTGCTCCACTGTGAATGCAATAAAAATAATAGATTACTTGTAATGACAAGGACTATAAAGATTTGCAAGTAAAGATTTGAAATATTCATCCAAAAAGTGGTTCTTTATCTAATGCAACAAGCAATACATTATTATCATAACTTTTAATTAATTTTCATTTTTGAAGTGTATATGCTAATGTTCCTAAAATGGAACCCTGTGTGCCCTTCTTGATAAAATTTGGCAACATCAGCATTATTTTTCAGTATTAAGAAGTGTAAACGAGTACAGTGAGAGCTTCATATTTTGGGGCTACATTCCTGGAGATCCCACAAGTATGGAAGAATCCACAAAAGTACTCTTGAACACCCAAAACAAGGGTATTTTTGTTTTAAATTACCGTATTTTACAGCGAACAAGACGCTCTGGTATCCTTCCTAATTCTGACTGACTAAATTTTCGAAAAAAAAAAGATAAATGGTACAGTACTTCAGCCACCAAGACACTGAGTAAATTTATGAGACTTATTTCAGAAAAAACTAGCATCTTTGACTCCGTAAAATACGGTATACCTAAGTTAGCTATAAGTTGTTGAACGTTTATTGTCATAATTTTTTTGGGTTATCTGAGGACAGTATTTATCATATTTTGTGCTTTATTAATAAAATTACTAATATCTGTGTAGATTCGCTACTGTTTTTAGATGTCTAGCTTCTGTTCTGTTTATATTTTTTTATAGCTGTGATAAAGTTATATGTTGATTATTCATTATGAAGTGCATTTTGTAGGCACCACATAAGTTGCTTATTGACTATTAAGTTCCTCTTAGTGCAAATTCAAATTTGGTTTACCTGTATTATAGTGTTCATTTGTTACTTATAATGTAGAGTCAAGTAGCAGTATTGTAGTAATAGCTTATGCATACTTTATCTTTATACAGGTTGGGGGTGACAGAGTAGAAGAAAAAATAACTGAAAAGCAGTCGAGAAAATTCAAGGACTTAATGAACCGTAAGTGCTGATTTCTTTAGTTTATGATTATTGTATCTGTAGAACTGTGGTCCGGTGGTCTGGTGGCTAGAGCTCTCGCTTCACACACGGAAGGCCCGGGTTCGATTCCCGGCGGGTGGAAACATTTCGACGTGTTTCCTTACATCTGTTGTCATGTTCACCTAGCAGCAAATAGGTATACCTGGGAGTTAGTCGACTGGTGTGGGTCGCATCCTGGGGGAAAAGATTAAGGACCCCAATGGAAATAAGACAGACAATCCTCGATGACGCACTGACTTTCTTGGGTTATCCTGGGTGGCTAACCCTCCAGGGTTAAAAATCCGAAGAAATCTTATCTTATGATAGTTAATGTATTTTTGAAGAGACATTTAAAATATATAATGTATTTATATGATACATACTCTGTACAGTGTATCACGATTGTGTTGAATTTTTTATTAGATGGAATTTGAATGTCCTAGATAGTAGGTTGGTAGACAGCAGCCACCCAGTTAGGTAATACCGTCCGGCCAAGTGAGTGTAAAACAGAAGCCTGTAATTGTTTTGCATGATGGTAGGATTGCTGGTGTCTTTTCTATGTCTCATAAACATGCAAGATTTCAGGTACATCTTGCTACTTCTACTTACACTTAGGTCACACTACACATACGTGTACTATACAAGCATATATATATAACACCCCTCTAGGTTTTCTTTTATTTTCTTACTAGTTCTTGGTCTTGTTTATTTCCTCTTATCTCCATGGGAAAGTGGAGCAGAATTCTTCCTCCGTAAGCCATGCGTGTTGTAAGAAGCGACTAACATGCCGGGAGCAAGGGGCTAGTAACACCTTCTTATGTATAAATTAATAAATTTAAAAAGAGAAACTTTCGTTTTTCTTTTTGGGCCACCCTGCCTCAGTGGGATACGGCCGGTTTGTTGAAAGAAGAAGAAGGAATTTGAATGTGATCAACTTGTTAGTAGTACTGTGTACATACTTGTGTAGTATACTTAGTTAAAACCGTTACTTTATAGAGACGCTCCCTGGCTAGCTATGACGTCACGAGTCCTGCTCATTTGAACCGCCTGCCTCAGGGCCCCGGCAGTTCCCAGTCAGTAGGCATGGACTCGACAGGCAGGCTCTGGGCTCTCCTCTTCTCACATTAATTATACGCCTCCAAGACATCCAACGTGCATATTTCTTACTCCAAAATCACCTCCAAACCCCCCACGAGAAATAGTAGTAGTATACTGTTTACATACTTGTGTAGTATACAGTGGACCCCCGGTTAACGGCCGGCTCCAAACACTAACATTTATGTAAGTGTATTTTTTTAAGCGCTTTTGTAAGTGTATGTTTGGGGGTCCAAAAAGACTACTCTAATTTACATTATTCCTTAAGTTAATAAATTCGTTCGGTAACAGCACTTGAACAGCATTCTGGAACGAATTATGGCCGTTAACCGGGGGTCCACTGTACTTAGTTAAAACCGTTACTTTATAGAGGCGCTCCCTGGCTAGCTATGACGTCACGAGTCCCACTCATTTGAACCACGTATAAATCTGTAGGGGAAGGAAGGCAGGGTAGGGGTCAGCTCCGAAAAGGTTGGAGGGAGAGGGTAAAGGAGGTTTTGTGGGCGAGGGGCTTGGACTTCCAGCAAGTGTACGTGAGCATGTTAGATAGGAGTGAATGGAGATGAGTGGTTTTTGGGATCTGACGAGCTGTTGGAGTGTGAGCAGGGTAATATTTTGTGAAGGGATTCGGGAAAACTTTTTAGCCGGACCTAAGTCCTGGAAATGGGAAGTACAATGCCTGCACTTTAAAGGAGGGGTTTGAGATATTGGCAGTTTGGAGAGACGTCTAAACTGTCATATCTGAGCGCCTCTGCAAAGACAGTGATTATGCATGAGTGATGGTGAAATTGTTGAATGATGATAAAAGTTTTTTCTTTCTTTTTGGATCACCCTGCCTCGGTGGGAAATGGCTGACGTGTTAAAAAAAACAGAGTTCAACATTATAAAACACTCGGATTTAAATTATTGTATTTAAGAGGAAGCAATGTATCCATAAAGTTGATACAGCACCAGGGAAATGGAAAGTAATCAAATCTGATCCAAGAAGCAAGAAGGTAGCTCCAGTTCTTTGGATCACCATCAAGGGAACCTACCTTAAAAGGACTTAAATATGAAGTTTAAAAATAGGAAATGCTTGTGAGATAACTCATGATAGTTTAGTGCTCATTTATGCACCTTTGAACAATTGTAAAGGCTACCAGGGAGTAGCAGTCAAATTAGGCTTCATTTCTTGTAATGTTCTAAGTTTTTTCATTTTAGATTACACAGATTTAAAGACTGACAAGAAGCGTCAAGAGCACCTGGCTTCACTGGTAGTAGTCCTGGGCAAGTATATTGGAGCAGAGAATCTTCCCAATGAAGTTGATCTCCAGGGCATCTTTGGTAGAGTATGTACTAATTATTATTATATTCATGGGGAACTTCTGAACCCATAGGGATCATACAGCATTTGAGGAATGGGAGGCAATGTATGAAACAGTAATAGATACTGACAGCAGGATGATAATGACACATTAGGCAGGTTATTATATTTTATTATGTTTGATCCACCACATGTCATTCACAAAAGCAATGTGTGTTGTGAATTTTATGCAAGGTATTCAGAGCATAGAAATTAGAATACAGTGAAATTATAAAAGATATTCAGAGGGCAGAGGAAGGGTTGTTGAGGTAGTTTGGGCATTTAGAGAAGATGGAGCAGAATAGGATGACAAAGAGGGTGTATAAATCCTAGGTAAGAGGATGGAGGGTTAGGGGTTATCTCAAGGAGGGTGGTAATATTTGTGAAGGGATTCAGGGAAACTGGTTAGCTGGATTTGAGTTGTGGAGGTGAGGAGGGCAGTGCCTGCACTTTGAAGGAAGGGTGGGGATGCTGTAGTTCAGAGGGTCAATTGAATTGTGATGTAGCACACGTCTGGTAGGAAAGTAATTGAGTGAATGATGGTGAATGTGTTTCTCTTTTGGATCACTGGATGACTCATGAGGTAAAAAAAAAAAATATCATAAATTGAGTTGGTCATCCTATTCAAATAAGTGATGTACAGTGGACCCCCGAGTAACGAACAAAATTCATTCCAGAAGCCTGCTCAAGTGCCATTACCAAACGAATTTACTCCCCTAAGAAATAATGTCAAGTAGGTTAGTCCATTTCAGACCCCCAAAAATACACTTACAAAAGCACTTACAATATTATACTTACATAATTGTATGATTTTCGGGGTGTTCATAACTTGGGGGTTCAACTGTAAATGTATAATTTAGTAGGAGAGGGTGGTAAATGTGTAACAGATATTCTGACTAATAGTTTTTTGTTCTTTTCAGATCTGTGTTAATAGTTTCAGTATTACTGATCCCGACTTGAACACAGTTGGTACTGGGGTATACTTGGCTGCATCGGTATTTGATCACTCTTGTCAGCCCAATGCCTACGTTACTTTTGAGGGTACCCGCCTTATATGCCGCTCCCTGGTTGACATGCCAAATTTAGATTTTGCAAAGGTGAGTTTTCTAGAGAAGAACTTAGTATCTTTGTAATTAAAGTCTCTGTTTAATTTTCCATATGCAGTATTATAAATCCAGTAGAGAGTTCCATTCATATAATATCCACTGACATACAATGAGTCAAGGTTAATAGATTCTCTTACACTTTGTCATCTCACAATACTCTTCAGACATTTTTCCTTATCCTTCTCTAATTTCAGCTTCCACTTGCTCATTATAGTTTATCATTGATAACCCAACAACATTGGGACTTGAACCCTTTTGATTTTAGCAAATTTTAGTGTTAATCCACCCACAAATTTATTTGCCAGTAGTGGCTGGGCCATCTTAACACAAGCTCTAAATTTGGATCTCATAGGTCATATATGAAGCAGCACACACACAGTCCTTTTTTATAACTAGAATTATTATTATAATAAAAGAAGCACTAAACCACAGGGGTTATACAGCTTTATGACTAGGAAATGAGAAAAGTATGATTCTTTTATCAGCTTGCAAAAATCTCTGTGAAAATACGCTTCAAGTAGGGAGCCTTAATGCCAGTGAAGGGCTCCCATATTCCAAGTGCTGTATGATCCTTATATTTTTAGCACTTTTCTGTGAATATAATACAGTGGACCCCCGGTGTTCGTACTGCTCCAAACTCGAACAATTATGTAAGTGTATTTTTGTAAGTGCTTTTGTAAGTGTATTTTTGGGGGTCTAAAAGGACTAATCTAATTTACATTATTCCTTATGGGAACAAATTCGTTTGGTAACGGCACTTGAACAGCATTCTGGAACAAATTAATTACGAAAACCGGGGGTCCACTGTATATGTGAAGATAACTGATATCTATATTATTATTATTAAATTTATGGGGATGCACTAAAACCATGAGTCATATATAAAATGGGAGGTAATCAGGTTTGATTTGAGAAATGCAAGAATAGTTCCAGTTCTCTGGATTGTAGCACCCCACCTTGAATAGTTGTCATCTGTAGTTTGTCAACATTTTTGCAGTGTTTAGTTTGCATGTTTTGAGATGTTTGCTTTTGAGTGTTATTATTTTACTGCTACACTAGTTTGATGTGTATGCAGAGTTCCATCATGCATAATTTTTTTTCTTCTAGGACACATCTCTGCATCTTCTTATTTATGTAATGTAATTATACAGACTTGTTTTCTTCCTTTTACAGATCAGAATAAGTTATATTGATGTAATGAATTCAACTATGGATCGCATGAATGAGTTGCACAGGCGTTACTACTTCTGGTGTGACTGTAAGTCTTGTCATGATCCTGACCGTGACAAGCTGATGTCCTCTATCAATTGTGGTGAGTAATAAGCTCTTTTATTATTATATTCATGGAGAACTGCAAAAATGTTGCCCAGACAAATGTTGGAAGCATCAGACAAAATGGACAGAAGTGCTTAATTCTGGATTTTGTTCATATAGTGTCTGGTTGTCTTCTGAAGTATCAGGCAAAGGTCACTGACTCTTGATGTTTGTCTGGTATGGGCTAAAGCAGCCATGTCCAGGACCTGTCTGTTTTCATTGTTCCTTCAACCATAGGCCACCTATGCCAGTTTGTTTGTTCTCCTCCAAACACTCATCATTGAGTCTGTTTTCCCTGAATTTAGAGCATTTTGTGTGACTTTATTGACATATGTACCATATGTCAATAAAGTCACACAAAAGTGCAGTCACACAAAGTGCAGTTAACAATGGCTTCTAAAGCTAGTGGTACCAAGAGGAAATATGCAGTTTGAGCCCCACCCATTGTGTGATTTCCATCTGGTATGTTGTTCACACAAACCAGAAACAGCACTGGGGAAGTATTAAACTCTTAAATCATACAGAACCTGAGGAATATGAGGTAATCAGGCTTAATCCAAGGAAGGGGAGGGTGGTTCAAATTCTTTTGGGTCAAGAGCCCCTCACCTGACAGAATAATAAGGGGTCTGTGTAGTTATTGGTTGTGTGTGATGGGGAGATAATGAGATTGTTTTTGTTCTATACGTTAGTGATGATGTGCAAATGGCAATTGGTCATAATCCCTTTGAGATAATATGTGGTGATTTGGTCACAAGACCTATTACAGCCACCCATCTACCATCATTATCAGCTTCCTCGCTCTCTTCTTGTGAGTTACTGTACTTCCTATTGTTTGTTTTGGCTTCACTGTAGGCCACGACATTAATTTGTCCAAAATTGCATGAGGTTCAGTAGTATCCTTATTGTGGTCCACTGCCACAAATGCTATCATTAGAACATAAATAGACTACAATTTCCACAGATACGCTCTTACTTTCAATTTGTTTTTCTTTGCCCACTATTATTTGCTCCTTAGCTGCCGTTTCATTAATGTACAGATAAATTAATTCAGATGTATTCAGACATATTTGGGTAGAATGAAAGGGGGTAATGCAACTAAGATTGATGGGATAAAGATAGAAATGTTAAAGCAGGTGGGGATATAGTTTTAGAGTGGTTGGTGCTTTTATTTAATAAATGTATGGAAGAGGGTAAGGTACCTAGGGATTGGCAGAGAGCATGCATAGCTCCTTTGTATAAAGGCAAAGGGGACAAAAAAGAATGCAAAAATTATAGGGGAATAAGATTGGATATCAGATTGGAGGGAGAGAGTATGGAGGAGGTGAATGTATTCAGATACAGTGGTACCCCGGTTTACGATGGTCCCCAAACTCACCCTTTTATGTAAGTTTATTTTTTTAAATGCTTTTGTAAGTGTAATTTTGGGGGTCTAAAAGGACTAGTCTATTTTACAACATTTCTTAAGGAGATAAATTCGTTAGGTAATGGCATTGAACAGCATTCTGGAATGAAAAAATATGAAACGGGTACCACTGTATTTGGGAGTGGACATGTCGGGGATGGGTCTATGAAGGATGAGGTGAATCATAGAATTGATGAGGGAAAGGGTGAGTGGAGCACTTCGAGTCTGTGGAGACAAAGAACCTTGTCCATGGAAGTAAGAGGGGAATGTATGAGAGTATAGTTATACCAACGCTCTTATATGGGTGTGAAGCATGGGTGATGAATGTTGCAACGAGGAGAAGGCTGGAGGCAGTGGAGATGTCATGTCTGAGGTCAATTGTGGTGTGAATATAATGCAGAGAATTGGAGTTTGGAAATTAGGAGGAGGTGCGGGATTACCAAAACGATTGTCAGAGAGCTGAGGAGGGTTGTTGAGGTGGTTTGGACATGTAGAGAGAATGGAGCGAGACAGAGTGACTAGAGTGTATAAATCTGTAGTGGAGGGAAGGCGGGGTAGAGGTCGGCCTAGGAAAGGTTGGAGGGAGGGTAAAGGAAGTTTTGTGTGCGAGGGCTTGGACTTCCAGCAAGCATGTGTGAGCGTATTTGATAGGAATGAATGGAGGCATATGGTTTTTAATACTTGACGTGCTGTTGGAGTGTGAGCAAAGTAACATTTATGAAGGGATTCAGGAAACGGCAGGCCGGACTTGAGTTCTGGAGATGGGAAGTACAGTGCCGGCACTCTGAAGGAGGGTGTTAATGTTGCAGTTTTATAACTGTAGTGTAAAGCACCCTTCTGGCAAGACAGTGATGGAGTGAATGATGATGAAAGTTTTTCTTTTTCGGGCCACCCTGCCTTGGTGGGAATCGGCCGATGTGTTAATAAAAATAAAAAAAGTCTGTTGAGTATTCCTGGTAAAGTGTATGGTAGAGTTATTATTGAAAAAATTAAGAGTAAGACAGAGAGTAGGATAGCAGATGAACAAAGAGGCTTTAGGAAGGGTAGAGGGTGTGTAGACCAAGTGTTTACACTGAAACATATAGGTGAACAGTATTTAGATAAGAGTAAAGAGGTTTTTGTGGCATTTATGTATTTGGAAAAGGCATATGACAGGGTGGATAGGGGGGCAATGTGGCAGATGTTGCAAATGTATGGAATAGGAGGTAGGTTATTGAAAGCAGTGAAAAGTTTTTACGAGGATAGTGAGGCTCAGGTTAGAGTATGTAGGAGAGAGGGAGTTTATTTCCCAGTAAAAGTAGGCCTTAGACTAGGATGTGTGATGTCTCCATGGTTGTTCAATATATTTATAGATGGGATTGTAAGAGAAGTGAATGCTTGGGTGTTTGCAAGAGGTTTGGGGTTAAAAGATAAAGAATCTAACACAAAGTGGGAGTTGTCACAGTTGTTCTTTGCTGATGACACTGTGTCTTTGGGAGATTCTGAAGAGAAGTTGCAGAGGTTGGTGGATGAGTTTGGTAGGGTATGTAAAAGAAGAAAATTAAAAGTGAATATAGGAAAGAGTAAGGTGATGATGATAACAAAAAAAATTAGGTGACGAAAGATCGGATATCAGGTTAGAGGGAGAGAGTATGGAGGAGGTGAATGTATTTAGATATTTAGGAGTGGATGTGTCAGCAGATGGGTCTATGAAAGATGAGGTGAATCATAGAATTGATGAGGGGGAAAAGGTGAGTGGTACACTGAGGAGTCTGTGGAGACAAAGAACTTTGTCCATGGAAGTAAAGAGGGGAATGTATGAGAGTATAGTTATACCAATGCTCTTATATGGGTGTGAAGCATGAGTGGTGAATGTTGCAACAAGGAGAAGGCTGGAGGCAGTGGAGATGTCGCATCTGAGGGCAATAAGTGGTGTGAATGTAATGCAGAGAATTCGTAGTTTGGAAATTAGAAGGTGTGAGATTACCTATACTATTATCCAGAGGGCTGAGGAGGGGTTGTTGAGGTGGTTCGGACACGTAG
Organism: Cherax destructor; assembly: GCA_009830355.1. Taxonomy (NCBI): domain Eukaryota; kingdom Metazoa; phylum Arthropoda; class Malacostraca; order Decapoda; family Parastacidae; genus Cherax; species Cherax destructor. The sequence goes on from WNWK01000953.1 coordinate 200,649, forward strand.
AGAGGATGGAACAAAATAGAATGACTTCGAGAGTGTTTAAATCTGTAGTGGAGGGAAGGCAGGGTAGAGGTTTGAGGTAGGGGGTAAAGGAGGTTTTGTGTACGAGGGGCTTGGACTTCCAGCAAGCATGCGTGAGCGTGTTAGATAGAAGTGAATGGAGACAAATGGTTTTAAGGAATAATGCTGTTGGAGTGTGAGCAGGGTAATATTTATGAAGGAATTCAGGGAAACTGACAGGCCGGACTTGATTCCTGGAGATGCTAAGTACAGTGCCTGCACTCTGAAGGAGGGGTATTAATGTTGCAGTTTTATAATTGTAGTGTGAGCGTGCCTTTGGCAAGACAGTAATGGAGTGAATGATGGTGAAAGTTTTTCTTTTTCGGGCCACCCTACCTTGGTGGGAAGCGGCCGATGTGTTAATAATAAAAATAATATATAATTTTACTTTTTTACTTCTTTTTATTTTTCAGGAAATACATCATGCACTGCCCCAGTGCTAATTGATGAAGATGAAGATATTGATACACCTCTTGGTGCGTGTGCTAGTTGTGGCTATAACCTCTTTAGCAGTGACACAAGGAAAGAATATTGCAGCATTGCCAGGTATTGTCGAGAACAACTGGAAATGATGAAAGATAAATATTGTATCCTTTTGTAAAATATATATACAGTATATCCAGACAAGTGGTTTTTAATTGATGTGCTGTTTGAGTGTGAGCAAGGTAACATTTATGAAAGAATTCAGGGAAACAGGTTAGTTGGACTTGAGAAGGAGTGGGGATGTTACATTTGGAGGGTTATATGAATTATGGTGTCAACATAATTCTGGCAGGAGTGATTGAGTGAATGTATTTCCTTCTTTGGGTCACCCTGCCTTGGTGGAAGATGGCTGTTGAAGTTAAAAAAAAAATATATACATATATATAACGTGTGTGTGGGGGGGACGGGGGTGCCTGCATGAGTGTATGCAAATAAACTTTTAACATTTGTGTATAATCTTGGTCCTTAACTCTTTCAAAAAGATGTTGATGTTTGTCAAAAAGCACTTGAGTTGCAAGGAAACCTGTTTTACAAGCTGAATATACTACGAGTAAAGCTTCTAGATGCTGCTTTTGAAGCTTCTATTAGTGTTGAAAATTGGAATACTGCACTGGAGTACGGCATACAGAATATTGAAGGAGTCAAGTAAGTTGCTTCACATTTTCAAGATCATTAAAATGATTTATTTCACTGCAAAATGTGTGTCACTTGGCAGGAACAAGCAGATTAACTCTCTCTCTTTCCTGTCTTCTCTTTTTATATAAGTATACTGTACAGCCTCTCCTCACTTAGCTATATAATCGTTTACCAACAACTCGGACCTACGACAGACTCTCTGACCAGTATGCATATATAAATAATGTATATTAGAGCTGATTTCCTCTATTCTGTTTATTACACTATACTGTACACTACTGTATAAACATTTAAAAATATAAGAAAAATGTTATTAATGGTGCAAAGGTGACATTAAAACGATATCAAAGATGGTTGACACAAACCCACTACCATTATAGTATGCTCCTTGCTTAGCGACGAATTCGTTTACCGACGTGGTCTTAGGAACGGAATTCCATCGTTAAGTGAGGAGAGGCTGTATTCATGTGTATCTGCCAAGAATATTAAACCATGTCATGTTTGAATGCTTTGGCAAAGTGGCCTCATACTTTTGAACGAGTTGTGTTCTTGTTTTTTCAACATACAAATGAGGTTTTTGCTTTGAAAATAATAGTATAAAGGAGGGTTATAGTTCACATGTTTGTACTGCAGTTCAGCAATTGTAAAGCTTTAATTTTAAGCTTGGTTGTTAGTAACTTTAGGCATTCATACGTTGTATACTAACAAGTATACTTTTGTATAATGGTCTGTAGTTTTATATAATAGGCTGGTAGTGAAATAGTTATTTATAGCCAGCAGGGTCTCAGCCCTGATGTCTGTCATATTCTTTATTGGTTTCAAGGATCATTACCCTTGTAAGCCAGTCTTTGAGCTGGACTCCTAATATGAAAAGGAAATATTACAGTAGTAAGAACTATTAAGAAACAGGAATGGTAAGTGCATATTGAATGTAAGTAAAAGTTTGAGACATTTGCTCCTCACTGGATATGTCATTTATTGCAGCCTCACATACATTGGAGTATAAGGGGCTAAGTGTACGTATACCAATATGAGAGTATAGATTTTTGAGGACCTGCTATACCAAACTGCCTAATAATTAACTATTTTAAAATTTATACAATTGTGTAATCATCATGTTTACTTATCTTTTACCTTTGATTTTTGAAGCACATCCTGTCCTCTTAACCATTATTATTGTAATCATATGGGTTATTGAGCCTCTTTCTCAGGAAGTATAAAGTTAGATTTTACTGAAAGTACTGCATAGGGATTTGATATTTATATACAGTACATATTGGAGGTGGGAAGTACAATGCCTGCACTTTAAAGGAGGGGTTTGGGATATTGGCTGTTTGGAGTGACATCTGAACTGTCATATCTAAGTGCTCTGCAAAGACAGTGAGTATGTATGAATGATGGTGAAAGTGTTGAATGATGAAAGTTTTTCTTTCTTTTTGGGTCACCCTGCCTCAGTGGGAAATGGCTAACGTGTTAAAAGTTATTTATTAACACATCGGCCGTCTCCCACCAAGGCAGGGTGACCCGAAAAAGAAAAACTTTCATCATCATTCACTCCATCACTGTCTTGCCAGAGGTGCACTTACACTACAATTATAAAACTGCAACATTAACATACCTCCTTCAGAGTGCAGACACCGTACTTCCCATCTCCAGGACTCAAATCCGGCCTGCTGGTTTCCCTGAATCCCTTCATAAATGTTACCTTGCTCACACTCAACAGCACATCAAGTCCTAAAAACCATTTGTCTCCATTCGCTACTATCTATCATGCTCACGCATGCTTGCTGGAAGTCCAAACTCCTCGCACACAAAACCTCCTTTACCCCCTCCCTCCAACCTTTCCTAGACCAACCTCTACCCCACCTTCCCTCCACTACAGATTTATAAACTTTCAAAATCATTCTATTTTGTTCCACCCTCTCTACATGTTCGAACCACCTCAACAACCCCTTCTCAGCCCTCTTGATAATAGTTTTGGTAATCCTGCACCTCCTCCTAATTTCCAAACTACGAATTCTCTGTATTATATTCACACCACACATTGCCCTCACCACCCTTGTTTCACACCCATATAAGAGCTTCCATGGACAAAGTTCTTTGTATCCACAGACTCTTAAGTGTGCCACTCACCTTTTACCCCTCATCAATTTATAATTCACCTCATCTTTCATAGATATATATATTTTTTTTTTTTTTTCAACAAGTCGGCCGTCTCCCACCGAGGCAGGGTGACCCAAAAAGAAAGAAAATCCCCAAAAGAAAACTTTCATCATCATTCAACACTTTCACCACACTCATACATAATCACTGTCTTTGCAGAGGAGCTCAGATACTACAGCTGAGAAAAGTCCCTCCCAGCTGTCACTATCTCAGACCCCTCCTTTAAAGTGCAGGCATTGTACTTCCCATTTCCAGGACTCAAGTCCAACTAAATCAATTAACTGGTTTCCCTGAATCCCTTCACCAATGTTACCCTGCTCACACTCCAACAGATCGTCATGTCCCAAAAACCATTCGTCTCCATATATATATATATATATATTCTAGGTAGTAGGTTGGTAGACAGCAACCACCCAGGGAGGTACTACCGTCCTGCCAATTGAGTGTAAAACAAAAGCCTGTAATTGTTTTACATGATGGTAGGATTGCTAGTGTCTTTTTTCTGTCTCATAAACATGCAAGATTTCAGGTACATCTTGCTACTTTCTACTTACACTTAGGTCACACTACACGTTCATGTACAAGCATATATATACACACCCCTCTGGGTTTCTTCTATTTTCTTACTAGTTCTTGTTCTTATTTCCTCTTATCTCCATGGGGAAGTGGAACAGAATTCTTCCTCCGTAAGCCATGCGTGTCGTAAGAAGCGACTAAAATGCCAGGAGCAAGGGGCTAGTAACCCCTTCTCCTGTATATATTACTAAATGTAAAAGGGGAAACTTTCGTTTTTCATTTTGGGCCACCCCGCTTTGGTGGGAAACGGCCGACGTGTTGAAAGAAAAGATATATATATATATACACACACATACACAGTTTTAAGACAAGGTATGATAAAGCTCATGGAGCAGGGAGAGCAGAGATCCAGTAGCAGACAGCGAAGAGGCAGGGCCAGGAGCTGAGTCTCGACCCCTGCAACCACAATTAGGTGAGTACAATTAGGTGAGTATACACACACACACACACACACAGTGGTACCCCGAGTTTTGGCCATAATTTGTTCCAGAAGGCTGTTCGAGTACCGATACCGAACTAATTTGTTCCCATAAGTAATAATGTAAATTAGATTAGTCCGTTTCAGACTGACAAAAATACACTTACAAAAGCACTTACAATAATACACTTACATAATTGTTCGAGTTGGGAGCTGTATTTGGACTTGCTTAGTTTGAAAATAAATCTTTGTATATTACATGAATTCTTTTAGCAATTTTCATGAATATAATAAGTTACATTCTTTACCCATCAGCTAATTCTGTTAGAATATTCGAACTTATCTATTTTATAAATTTTGTAAACCTTAGGACTTTTGCTACTTAGTTTGATAATATACATGCATTCTTTTAGCTATTTGAAAATATAATAATTACATTCATTGTTTACCAGTCAGTTAATTAAGACACTTGTTTTAACTTTTGGTTCTGCTTTGATTTCTCATATAGTAATAACATTTATAAATTTCAGATTTTACTATGGAGAAAATCATCCAAACATCGGGCTAATACTTCTGAAAATAGGCAAGATTTGCAATTATCTACGTAAATTACAAGATGCTGTAAGCTACTTAACAGCAGCAGAACCCATAATACGAATAAGTCACGGAACATCACATCCAACGTACAAGGAACTAACATCTCTAATTCAGCAGTCTAATGAGGAGCTCGTGTATATTTTACAGAAGAAGAAGAAGGGATTAAGTAATATTTATGTGGTGAGCTGAGTGTGTACTCTATTTTATTTTAAGTACATTCTAATAAGAGCATAATAAAAAGTTTCAATTTATTTTGCTGTAGATTTAAAATATGTTGTACATTATTTTGTAATACTGCATTTTTTTTTATGGTAGACTTAAGAAATAATGAGAAATATTTTATAGGTGCATGCAAGAGTATGGTAGTACAAAGACACAGCAGAGCTATCCCTTACTTGGACATTTCACTGACAGTTTTTTTTTTTTTGCCATGCAAAGGAACTTAGAAACCACCCATAAATTATCCATCCAGTGAGGTGTAGAGAGTTTAGGTCAGGTGTTGAAGTGTTGGGAAAAGAAGGTGAGGACCTCAACTGGCTAAATGCAAGTGTCTGTCCATGCATAATGAGTTGCATTAAGAGGTAGCATGTTTATTATATAATTTTGAAAAATAGATGGATTAATTAAAATGTTTATATTAACGTAATATACGACATTTAATGTTCCTCTGAGTGATTATTATTGCTTTTTTTTTTAACACGTCGGTCATCTCCCACCGAGGCAGGATGACCCAAAAAGAAAATACTTTCATCATCATTCAACACTTTCACCTCACTCATACATAATCACTGTCTTTGCAATTGCTCAGATATGACAGTTTAGAAGTCCCTCCAAACTGCCAATATTCCAAACCCCTCTTTTAAAGTGCAGGCATTGTACTTCCCATTTCCACGACTCAAGTCCGGCTAACCGGTTTGCCTGAATCCCTTCACAAAATATTACCCTGCTCATTATTAATATGGCATCTTCAAGACTAATAAGACACTCTTAGTGATTTTAATGTGTACCTGCATGTCAGCACAGTGTGTAAGTTTACTTAGGTACAGGTACACAAGTATAATTATCAGAGAACCAATCAGGGCCAGAAAGGCTCCTGATTGGTTCTCAGGCCATATTAGTCCCACCCACTCTCTTATGGTCTCAAATGGTGAATTTGTATTATATTAGAGAGAAAAATATAAGAAATTGATAGAAAATAAAACGGAAAAAAGAATTTTTGAAATTTTGGAAAGTTTCTAGACATAATGGAGAAATGTGCTCTCAGAGAATGTAAAGAAACCGGTTGACACGCGGTGACCGTATTAGGTCAGGTGGGTGGAGCCGTATAGCAAGTTTTTGGTCATAATTTGAAATATGCGTATTAGCGGTACGCCATAAAGTGGGCCCTACTGTATATAGGATAAGTAGCCAGGAATTTCTCAGGGGAATGTTGCACTATCATGGTGCTTTTTCTACACTAAAATTTCCTGTATGAAAACTACAGAGTGTAACATATACTCAAAAACCCTAGAGAAAACAAAGAAACATGTTTTATTTTACCCCAAGAAGATCAGCCACCAATGTCACAAATAAATGGTACAAAGGTGGCCATTCTAACATCCAAAACCAATCGTGATCTAACTAGACCCAACATTTCAAGCCAAACTGACATCAAAGATGGAGTCTACACCATCCTGTGTACAGGATGTGACTAAAGCTACATGAAGGACACGACATGTGACATGAGCACTCATGCAGAACTCTCATCAACAATGCATGTGTTATCCATAAAGATAATCATGTGCATCTCTTGTCCTGGAATGATACAGAACTCAAGGAACAAGGAAATGCTTGGAAAATGCATTAAAAAAAATACCATAAAAATTCAGGACACCTCAGCATCATTAAAGCTTAAGTGCAACTCATCCTGCATGGACAGACACCTGCACGTAGCCAGGGAAGGTCCCCACCCACCTTTCCCAATGCCTGACCTAAAAATCTCTACACCTCACTTAAAAGTATAGGTGATTTATAAGTTCCTGTGTATGACTTAGAAAAAGTTTACCCATGAGGAAACATCCAAGTAAAGCCTTGTGCTGTTATAAGTGCATTTGTTCTATCATAATAACTTATACCTTTCTAACCCTGTGATATTTTAATCTTTGGACTAATAAAAATTTACAGCAAGAACCTTTTATTTATACATCTCACCCTGTACTGTAAGGCACTGGGTAATTAATTACACTTAAATGCAGTGGATACCTTTAATGGCAATGTTCCTCCCACACAGTGGGCTTGATAAGGTCAAATGAGAAGACAGGAGAAAGAGGAGTAGACAGGTACAAAGCAAGTTGAAGCATAGGGTGAGGGACCACTGCAGGGGTACATTGACCTGTTATATTGGCTCCAGGACCCCTGGTTAGCTTCCAAGTATGATGCAAGCTACTTTGGTTCAGTGTAAGTGTTAGAAGTGCTGATAAAGATAAATGTCTAAAATCTGCTCTTACCTCTTTGATAAGTTTAGTATCTACATTTCATGAGACTGTTAGTCTTAATGTATTACACATGCATTGTGTGTGTTAAAAGTTCTGAAGGTATACTGGTGTTCTTTGACTTATGTGACAGTGTTCCCTAAAGTTTTGCATATGTAATGCTTGTTGTATTCATTAAAAGGAATAATGTAGACACCTGCTTTTTCTGTATCATGGCAGCTGTTTGGCTCTACTAAGGCCTTTGATGATTGTGAAAATGACTGCGATGGTTTGCTTCTGGACATTTTGCTGAGGTTAATGGTAACACTACAGGTGGGAAAAATTATGTACCTTTCAGTTTGTTTCTCTGTTTTGGCTGTAGTCACAGTTTAAAATATTCTTGTTTCTGTAGTCGTGTATGAAGAAAGCTGGGAAGTGGAACTTGGAAAAGATGCTTTTAATATCACACTCCTCTAAACACTCTAGGCTGCTTACTCTGAGGAAGAAACCTATCAGTACCCCTTTTTTGGCTCTAATGTTACAAGAACATAAGAAAGAAGGAACACTGCAGCAGGCCTACTGGCCCATGCAATGCAGGTCCAATTCTCCAACCGGTTTAAGCCAATGCCTTGACCCAGTCAGGTCAGTCACATTCACTTAAGGATGGAGCACGTCATTTGACCTAGTAGCACAAGCTAGTCAGGTCCAACTCACCACCCACACCACTCATGTATTTATCCAACCTATGGTGTGGCATGAAGTGGATAAGGTCATGTTGATTACTAGGCTTCTGGTAAACCTTGAATTTTAGCTATGTATATGATGTGCAGAATATCTGAGAATGGGTCTGTCATTGTGCTCCTACTTCAAGGTAAATTGGACAACTCAACTATGTTCAACCTTCTCTGGAAGGTGTCAGTATTGAATCTTCTAGGTGTTATGAGGCTATCATCAATGTACTGCAGCTAAATTTTGTTAGTTGGGATGATATCCTTGAACTGTTTGGGTTCTAGCAACTTAGAAGGAAACTTGGGCTACCAAATTCTTCATAATCCTAAACCTCCCCAGATGTATGAACTGCCCAAAATTCATACACTCAACATTCCTATGAAACCAATTCCTTTAGGGATAGGCAATGAGCCATAAATTGGCTGGTACTATAGTCAAACACATGGCTAAATTATTGAACAGCATCAGCAAGGCACATCTGTCATTTCTGAGACCTGTCAAGAGTCAAGAACATAATAAATACAAATATGCTAGTTTTAATGTCATGTCATTATTTACAAAAGTTAAATCTTGTGTCAACTTTAACTGTTTCACATTTAACAACACCTGCTAGAAAACATTGGGCACAGCCATGGGTTCACCAGTCAAGTACCTATCATTACAGCTAACGACAATAACATTATCGCACCCAGGTTCAACACAGGCAATTATATTTAGAGGGAAGTGCTAAACCCATAATGATCATGCAGTAATTGGGGAATGGTATGCGAGCAGGTTTAATCCAAGGAAGAGAACAGGTTCAATTACCTGGATCAAGAGACCTTCGCCAAAATTAATCAACATAACGTTATCCACTTCATGTCATACCATAACACCAAAACCAAAAGAGGGGTTTTGATAGCTTTGTTCATAGCATAGAGGGTATGTTGCCTGCAGTTTCTAGAAGTGTGTGATGTCAAAGACATCTTTTCCAAGCTCCACTTCCCACCTTCATACATGACTTCACGAAAAAAACAAATTATGACTACAGCCAAAACAGAGAAAGAAATTGACAGTTACATCAATTATTCCACTTGTTGTGTTCCCATTACGTCACCAACACACCATCATGAAGCAAAACATCATAGTCATCATTTGCACTATCATCAAGGACCTTACTAGAGACAAACAGCCACCATGATAGAGAAAAAGTGGGAGTTTACATTTCTTGCAATAAATGTTATGTAGGAAAACTCACAGGATATTGTCATATGAGTAAAAAATCACTAATATGCCTGCAGAACATAAAAACAATGTGTAATACATCAAGACACTAACAATTACCTCAAAAATTGAACAAATGCTAACACAATTATCACAGAAAGCCAGAAATTGCCTAGATTCTGTCCTCATCGGCACTTCTAGTACCATTGCACAGAACCAGGACAGCTTTGTGTTAACTAAGCCAACATACTTGCAAGTTACCTAGGTATAGGTATACGAGAGCCAATATAAGAGTCCAGTGTACACCCTGCAGTGATCCCTTACCTAGAGATACTCTCCTACACCATAATTTTCTTTATACCTGTGTATATGTACATACTCATGTATTCTAAACTGACTTGATAAAGCCCATTATGGTATATGGGCAAAATATTGTCATTAATAAAAGTATGTACTGCATTTAAGTGTCATTTACAGTACCTTGTTAGTAAATACATACCATTCCAGTTAGAAGGTGATGGTCAGGAATGGCGACAACATGCGATGGTAAGGTCTGGATCTAGAAACCATGTAATGCTGAGCAAAGGTGAGGTTTGGATTTTGGAATCAGGTCGTGGTATTCTGTGGTTTTGTTGTTGATCTAAGATATGTGAAGTTGGTTCCAAGAGTGAATAGTGGCAGCATTTAGACACCTTTGTTCGGTCTTGATATTTTTCTTAATATTAGATGTGCCTGATTCTAATTAATGATGCAGGAATGCAAGCTGTAGTGTGTCACACATGTTGCATTTTTCATCGATTCTGCAATAAAAATAAAGGAGTAGATAACACATTCTTGGGCATTTTCCCCCATCACCAATTTTGTTTGCTCCAGTTTATGCCCTTCACTTATGGCCAAGACAAAAATATAAGCCCCCCACCATTTTTTTAAATACTGCATCTATACAATGTGTAGCAATACTGCAGCATTTGTGCTACAGGGTTTAGTTACCTGCTTATCTGTCCCCTGGCATGTAGGTATCCTTATTACTGCTACCATTATTACTAATTTTACTACTACTACTCCCTTCTTTCCTCCAGCTTCCCAATCTGTCTTCTGTTGTTCTAGTTGCGACTTAGTAATGGTCTTGGATGGACAGAAGCATTGTCTAAAGATTCCTGTATAGGTGTAGTAGGTTACTTGTGGAGTTATGTTACATTATTATTATATTTATGGAAAGTGCTAACCTGTTTGTGTGACAAATAACTGTTATAAGAGGCTGGCAAATAATACAGAGATTACTAGAGAATTAAAATAATAGTGGAATATAATACACTTTATGAATGTTCAAATCAGAAATGAAATAGTTCTGTCAGCATTGGGCTCATGACTGTAAGAGGTGGGCATCCTTTTGACATATGAAAGTGAAATGTAGATGTGACAGTAAACAAATTCCTCTAAAATTGTAGCTTAAAATTTAATCTTTAGAAGAATGTATATGCTATTATTAGATATGAACTTCTCATAAGGGGTGCCCTGAAGATGAAGAACTCTTAATTCAAGGAATTGGAGTTGGCCTCCCTTTTCTTGGATCAACTTTGGTTGCTCTCCATTCCCAGATGCTGTATTTTCCTTAAGGATTTAGTGCTTCCCCTGAAGTAAAATAATTATACAAGAAGGTATTAAGCTTTGAAATGTGAGATGGAAAAGAAAGACAAGGTAACATAGAGGAGAGAATAAATAAATTACAATAATTATCACATAGAGGATGATACATGGTAGGATTCAGAGAGTGAACAAGAGTGTCACAAAGGAGATTAGTGGAGGAAAGGCACCCAGCATCTTGGAAGGTAAACGTGAATGAATACTCTGGTATCACTCATATGAGGGCGAAAGAGAAGTAACAGCCAAGGAAGGCATGAGTAGGCAAGTTGCCTGGAGATTCGAATTCAAGGGACATTGGTCTAATATTTTTGCTGGGAGATTACAGGTGGCAAATAAGAATTTTAGGAGATGGGTATGAGTAATTAGGCATAAATATTTGGCAAGAATGGATTGGTACAGTTGCTGTGAGAGTACATTGAAGTTATAAGTAGTTTCAAATTAAAGAACTGGCTTGAAAGGTTCACTTAAGAACACTTATTATTGTTATGTAAAGAAACATAAATCAAAGTTTTAAGTAGGTACAGTGGACCCCCGAGTAACGAGCAAAATTCATTCCAGAAGCCTGCTCAAGTGCCATTACCGAACGAATTACTCCCTTAAGAAATAATGTCAAGTAGGTTAGTCCATTTCAGACCCCCAAAAATACACTTACAAAAGCACTTACAATATTATACTTACATAATTGTACGATTTCCGGGGTGCTCGTAACTCGGGGGTCCACTGTATATGATTTTAAGCATTTATGTACAAGAAGAAAATGTTATAAATCACTTAAAAAATGAAGAAATAGTTCATCTATCTTATTTAACAAAATTGTTTTATCTGTTCTAAAATTTGTTCATTAAAATCTTTGAACTATTAAAAGCTCTTATTACATACTCATGATTATCTTAAAAGAATTTCACCATGGTCTGTGTCATAGGTTTGCAGAACCTCTTGTGGCTAAATAACGACTGGCACTGGAAGCTATGACTGTCACCTGGTTGCTGTACTGCGGCTGTAGTCTCCCTTTCTCGGGTACGGCTCCTTGCCTCTCCTCAACTGATACTATTTTCTGTTGTCACTCTTGTTGAAAGTTTTATTTTCTGAAAGACAATAATTATCATTATTATTTCATGTAAAAATTATTTATCCTGTAAATATACAAATATATTGTGTAATACAACAAACATTAGATATTAAATAAAACTTGTAATTTTTTATTAATTGGCAATCTCAAATGAAAAATAATTTAATATTTTGATTTGAAAGTACTGTACAATTTTGTGTGTACATAACTATATTAAGTGGCATAAACAGTGTACAACTGTATATAACAAAAAATAATATACAACTACAGTATGTGAAGTATATAGCAGAAACAACATTCAACTACGTATGTATATGGCAATAACAATATAAAACAGTAAAACCTCGATTTAATGGACCTTCATTTAATGGATATTAAAAAAAAATCCACTGGGTACAGAATAATTTGCTTTTGTTATTATATTTATGATTTTCTTAACCCTTTACCGGACAGGACCGTGTACAGACGGTCCTAAACACGTGTTTTTTGCGCTTGTCATCCTACTCCCCCAGCGCATCTAGGTTCCCATTCTCTATATCTGACCAATCACAAGCCTTCTGTGAGTCGCTCCAGCTAAGTGAGACCGGCATCTGCTCGTTTCCCATTGGTTGAGAGACCAAAATGTAAACACTTCTCGCTTGGCGTCACCCAGAGCCGAATTTTTGTTCTTGTTCCACTCATATACACTGTGATTATACTCTCTACAATGTCGGTAAGTACTAATTGTTGTGTCCAGTGTGTAAATGAATAGTTTAGGCATATTTTGAGATATATATCAGGAGTTAGATATGCATAATATGAGTGTACCATGCAATTGAAAAAGTGCAACAAAAGAGGACCGTGTGCAGACGGTCCCGCCTGTCAGGCCACATTTTAAATTTCAGTAAATAAATATTTATATAAAAATTTCTAGTGCATATATGAATTCTGTAGTGGTCTGGGTGTGTACAGAACATTCTTTTTGTCATTCCAGATTAATGAGAAATTGTTCTATGGTGAATCCTCCCAAGATAAGTCAAAATATCTCTGCATTTTGGAGGAAAGTGACTCCAATCCAGAGCCAGATGACCTGGAATTACTTGAGAGTGGTGATGAATACTTGCCACCTGATGCACAGGTGTCAAGTGATGAGGAGGAGGAAGAAAGGCCATCCAAAAAGCCTAAATTAGCCAAGAAAAAGAAAGGTATTGCGATCGAGGAGTACCCTGATGAAGAAGATCTTCATGATGAGCTTGCTGTTCAAGCTCAGACTGTTTGGACGAAGGATGACATCACTAATGACTCTTTGCCTGTATACGAACATGAAAAGCCTCTTGCAATTAAGTGTCCATTTGATTATTTTAGCAAGTTTTTTACCCCAAATATGATAGAAAGCATGACATATCAAACCAATTTGTATGCCAAGCAAAAACATAGATACTACTTTTGTAACAGATTGTGAAGAAATAATACAGTTCATAGGTATTCTGTTGTTTATGGGTATTTCTTCATACCCATCCCTAGATGACTATTGGGCAAGTTCTACTAAGGTAATCCAGGTTGCAGAAGTCATGTCATCTAAAAGATTTAGGTTGCTTAGGCGTACAGTTCATTTCAATGATAACACCCACAGGCATAAGGACAGATTCCACAAAATAAGGCCTCTTTACACAGCACTAACTAATGCTTGCTTGCAAGTTGCAGCTACACCCAGGCAGTCTATTGATGAAGTAATGGTTGGTTTCAAGGGTAAAACTGCTGGAAACCTCAGGCAGTACATCAAAACCAAACCAGACAAATGGGGTTTCAAACTATTTTGTCGTGGAAGTGAAGATGGAATCATACATGATATACTCATGTATGAAGGCAAAACGACTTTTGAAAACCATCCCATAAAGCTGCCAGATGAAGAAAATAAACTACCAATAAGTTCAAAGATTGTTCTGGTACTTGCAACAACTCTCAGCAAAAGAAAGACATCAGCAATCTATGCTGACAATTTCTTTTCAAGTCTACCTTTGGTCAAGGTACTAAGAGACAAGTATAACTGCAGGTACACTGGAACAGTACGTGAAAATAGATGTGGTAAACCAGAACTGATGCCTGTCAAACAAATGGAAAAGAACATAGTGCCCAGGGGCACTTTTGACTTCAAAACCAATGATAGTATCCTTGTTGTAAGGTGGAAGGACAACAAAGCTGTGACTTTAGTGACAAATGATGTGGGAGTGGAACCTGTGACTCTTATTCAAAGATATAACAAGGAATCTAAGACTAAAGACAACTTCCAGTGCCCTGCAGTCATCAAGAACTATAATGCACACATGGGAGGTATTGACAAAAGTAATAATAGCTCTTGTTCCTTTTATTTTCTCTATTGTCCATGGGGAAGTGGAAGAGAATCTTTCCTCCGTAGGCCATGCGTGTCGTATGAGGCGACTAGGGTGCCGGGAGCAATGGGCTAGTAACCCCTTCTCCTGTACAAATCTACTAAAAACGAGAAGAAGAAAAACTTTATAAAATTGGGTTGTCTGAATGTGCGTGGATGTAGTGCGGATGATAAGAAAGAGATGATTGCCGATGTTATGAATGAAAAGAAGTTGGATGTCCTGGCCCTAAGCGAAACAAAGCTGAAGGGGGTAGGCGAGTTTCAGTGGGGAGAAATAAATGGGATTAAGTCAGGAGTATCTGAGAGAGTTAGAGCTAAGGAAGGGGTAGCAATAATGTTGAAGGATCAGTTATGGAAGGAAAAGAGGGAATATAAATGTGTAAATTCAAGGATTATGTGGATTAAAATAAGGGTCGGATGCGAAAAGTGGGTCATAATAAGCGTGTATGCACCTGGAGAAGAGAGGAGTGTAGAGGAGAGAGAGAGATTTTGGGAGATGTTAAGCTGAATGTATAGGAACTTTTGAACCAAATGAGAGAGTAATTGTGGTAGGGGACCTAAATGCTAAAGTGGGAGAAACATGCAGAGAGGGTGTAGTAGGTAAGTTTGGGGTGCCAGGTGTAAATGATAATGGGAGCCCTTTGATTGAACTTTGTATAGAAAGGGGTTTAGTTATAGGTAATACATATTTTAAGAAAAAGAGGATAAATAAGTATACAAGATATGATGTAGGGCGTAATGACAGTAGTTTGTTGGACTATGTATTGATAGATAAAAGACTGTTGAGTAGACTTCAGGATGTACATGTTTATAGAGGGGCTACAGATATATCAGATCACTTTTTAGTTATAGCTACAGTGGGAGTAAAAGGTAGATGGGATACAAGGAAAATAGAATCAGTAAGTAAAAGAGAGGTGAAGGTTTATAAACTAAAAGAGGAGGCAGTTAGGGTAAGATATAAACAACTATTGGAGGATAGATGGGCTAGTGAGAGGTAGGCAATGGGGTCGAAAATGTATGGGGTAGATTTAAAAATGTAGTGTTAGAGTGTTCAGCAGAAGTTTGTGGTTACAGGCGAGTGGGTGCGGGAGGGAAGAGGAGCGATTGGTGGAATGATGATGTAAAGAGAGTAGTAAGGAGAAAAAGTTAGCATATGAGAGGTTTTTACAAAGTAGAAGTGATGCAAGGAGGGAAGAGTATATGGAGAGAAAAGAGAGGTTAAAAGAGTGGTGAAGCAATGTAAAAAGAGAGCAGATGAGAGAGTGGGTGAGATGTTATCAGCAAATTTTGTTGAAAATAAGAAAAGTTTTGGAATGAGATTAATAAGTTGAGGAAGCCTAGAGAACAAATGGATTTGACAGTTAAAAATAGGAGAGGAGAGTTATTAAATGGAGAGTTAGAGGTATCGGGAAGATGGAGAGAATATTTTGAGGATTTGTTAAATGTTGATGAAGACAGGGAAGCTGTGATTTCGTGTGTAGGGCAAGGAGGAATAACATCTTGTAGGAGTGTGGAAGAGCCAGTTGTGGGTGTAGGGGAAGTTCGTGAGGCAGTGGGTAGAATGAAAGGGGTAAGGCAGCTGGGATTGATGGGATAAAGATAGAAATGTTAAAAGCAGGTGGGGATATAATTTTGGAGTGGTTGGTGCTATTATTTATTAAATGTATGGAAGAGGGTAAGGTACCTAGGGGTTGGCAGAGAGCGTGTATTGTTCCTTTGTATAAAGGCAAAGGGGACAAAAGAGAGTGCAAAAATTATAGGGGAATAAGTCTGTTGAGTGTACCTGGTAAAGTGTATGGTAGAGTTATTATTGAAAGAATTAAGAGTAAAACAGAAAGCAGGATAGCAGATGAACAAGGGGGCTTTAGGAAAGGTAGGGGGTGTGTAGACCAAGTGTTTACAGTGAAACATATAGGTGAACAGTATTTGGATAAGGGTAAAGATGTTTTTGTGGCATTTATGGATTTGGAAAAGGCGTATGATAGGGTAGATAGGGGGGCAATGTGGCAGATGTTGCAGGTGTATGGAATAGGAGGAAGGTTACTGAAAGCAGTGAAGAGTTTTTATGAGGATAGTGAGGCTCAGGTTAGAGTGTGTAGGAGGGAAGGGACTATTTCCCAGTAAAAGTGGGCCTTAGACAAGGATGTGTGATGTCACCGTGGTTGTTCAATATATTTATAGATGGGGTTGTAAGAGAAGTGAATGCGAGGGTCTTGGCAAGAGGTGTTGGGCTAAAAGATAAAGAAGCAAATACAAAGTGGGAGTTGTCACAGTTGCTTTTTGCTGATGACACTGTGCTTTTGGGAGATTCTGAAGAGAAGCTGCAGAGGTTGGTGGATGAATTTGGTAGGGTGTGTAAAAGAAGAAAATTGAAAGTGAATATAGGAAAGAGTAAGGTGATGAGGATAACAAAAAGAATAGGTGACGAAAGATTGGATATCAGATTGGAGGGAGAGAGTATGGAGGAGGTGAATGTATTCAGATATTTGGGAGTGGACATGTCGGCGGATGGGTCTATGAAGGATGAGGTGAATCATAGAATTGATGAGGGGAAAAGGGTGAGTGGAGCACTTGAGTCTGTGGAGACAAAGAACCTTGTCCATGGAAGTAAAGAGGGAATGTATGAGAGTATAGTTATACCAACGCTCTTATATGGGTGTGAAGCATGGGTGATGAATGTTGCAACGAGGAGAAGGCTGGAGGCAGTGGAGATGTCATGTCTGAGGTCAATGTGTGGTGTGAATATAATGCAGAGAATTCGGAGTTTGGAAATTAGGAGGAGGTGCGGGATTACCAAAACGATTGTCCAGAGAGCTGAGGAGGGGTTGTTGAGGTGGTTTGGACATGTAGAGAGAATGGAACGAGACAGAGTGACTTCGAGAGTGTATAAATCTGTAGTGGAGGGAAGGCGGGGTAGGGGTCGGCCTAGGAAAGGTTGGAGGGAGGGGGTAAAGGAAGTTTTGTGTGCGAGGAGCTTGGATTTCCAGCAAGCATGTGTGAGCGTATTTGATAGGAGTGAATGGAGGCATATGGTTTTTAATACTTGACGTGCTGTTGGAGTGTGAGCAAAGTAACATTTATGAAGGGATTCAGGGAAACCGGCAGGCCGGACTTGAGTTCTGGAGATGGGAAGTGCAGTGCCGGCACTCTGAGGGAGGGGTGTAAATGTTGCAGTTTTATAACTGTAGTGTAAAGCACCCTTCTGGCAAGACAGTGATGGAGTGAATGATGATGAAAGTTTTTCTTTTTCGGGCCACCCTGCCTTGGTGGGAATCGGCCGATGTGTTAATAAAATAAAAAAAAATATGTACAAAACCCCTATGAAATCTAAACGTTGGTACATGCGGCTGTTTGCCTATGTTATTGATCTCTTTCTTGTGAATGCATGGCTTCTTTACTGCCGTGATTGTCGGTCACTAAAAACCAAATGCATGCCACTGAAGCAATTCCGGCTTGATGTCTCTGTCACTGCAAGATCCAAAGGACAAAAGTATGGACGCTGTAACATAAGATCAAGTCCAAGACCTTCAACAAGTACTTCCAGTGCTAACAGTGATGATGGTTTGCCAGCCTTGCAATTGCCATCTCCAGTGCAGTACCAACGTGCAGCTAGGCCTGATGACAGTGTGAGGTTGGATAAAATGCTAGGTCACTTGCCAACAGTTGGAAAAATATTGTCATGCAAGTATTGCAGCACAAAGAAACATCATGTCACAACATCATTTTTCTGTTCAGTATGCAAAGTTAACCTATGCATTAGGAAGGATAAAATTGCTTTCACAGCCTATCATTCTAGCAAATAGTCATCTATAATGATTGTTTTTACTCTTGGAATTCAGGAATATGGGACTTGAAAGTTTTATCCCTTTGCAATGTGTGCATCTTTCTTTTTGGTTCATGTTTATATTTTTTTAATACTTACAAAATGTTTGGAAACAAGTTCCATTTGTGTTTTTTATATTGTATATTAGTAAAATAAAATAGAAAAATACTTATTTGGTGTTTTATTAACAATTGCAAATTTGCAACACTCAGAATTTGACACCCTTTAACGGTCGGGACCGTCTACAGACGGTCCTTGAATATTGGCAATTGCGCGAAAAGTTATTTTTAGAATTTCAAATATATGGGCTCATTATCCTTACATTGAGCTACTCTATCGACTCATATGAAAAACATTTTGAAATTATCATTTTCCAGGGAGTGCCCGGTAAAGGGTTAAGGATGAATTATAAAGATTTTTTCTCAGTGTATTACTAAATGCATTCATACTCTTTATCGGACTATTTTTCCCCTATTAGTCTGCTAGAACGAGGTTTTACCGTATTATGGCAGCAATGATGTACAGGTATGTTGCATGAATAATATACAGTTATACATTTGGCAGGAACATTATACAACTATGTGTATGGCAGGAACAATATACAACTGCTGTATGTATATAGCAGGAGCAATTTAGAACTCTGTACAGTAGGTCCCTTACTCGTGATGTTCTGCACTTACAACAATGGCACTCTGGAACCAATTAATCTTTTGATGTGCAGTTATTATTAATGCACAAATTCAAACAAATTATTTTCAATAGTTTTTTCTCAGCTATTTTGCAACCAAATGTATTCATATTTTGCATATGTTGATTGTATGTATGTGTGGAGAGTTTGTTTGCTTGGTAGCAACCTGTGTAACCTGTAAATTTATTATAGTTTTGTTGAAGCTAAATTATAACTATTATTTTTCTTGTTATTTTTTAACGAAATGTATTGATATTTTGTGTACAAATATTCATGTTATGCATATGTGTTGGGCTTATATTTGTTTGGTAAAGGTTGATCAAGAACTCTATACAGTGGTACCTCTACTTACGAGCAGCTCCCAACTCGAACAATTATGCAAGTGTATTTTTGTAGATGCTTTTGTAAGTGTATTTTTAGGGGTCTGAAATGGATTAACTTAATGTTCATTATTTCTTATGGGAAAAAATTCCTTTGGTATCGGCACTTGAATAGCCGACTGGAACAAATTTTGCTCATAAGTAGAGGTACCACTGTACAGTGGTCCCCCGCCTAACGAGCAAAATTCATTCCAGAAGCCTGCTCAAGTGCCATTACCGAATGAATTTACTTCCTTAAGAAATAATGTCACGTAGATTAGTCTATTTCAGACCCCCAAAAATACACTTGCACAAGCACTTACATAATTGTACGATTTCCGGGGTGCTCGTTAGGCGGGGGACCACTGTATATATACAGTGGACCCTCGGTTAACGAAAAAACTTCATCCCAGAAGCCTGTTCAAGTGCCATTACCGAACGAATTTATTTCCTTAAGAAATAATGTCACGTAGGTTAGTCTATTTCAGACCCCCAAAAATACACTTGCACATGCACTTACAATATTATACTTACATAATTGTACGATTTTTGGGGTATTCGTTAACCGAGTGTCCACTGTACTTTTCTTTTTTTTGGGTGGCAGGATAATCCAAGAAAGTCAGTGTGTCATCAAGGACTGTCTTGTCTTATTTCCACTGAGGTCCTTCAATCTTGTCCCCCAGGATGCAACCCACACCAGCCGACTAACACCCAAGTACCTACTTGCTGCTAGGTGAACAGGGACAGCAGGTGTAAGGAAACATGCCTAATGTTTCTACCCAGCCTGGGATTGAACCACAGACATTCAGTGTGTGATGTGAGACCATTGCCTACCAAGCCACATAGGTGAGATAGTATATCCATGCACCACCAGACTATGGTGTATAGGTGGAATATGTTGTGGGAGTTAAAGAGCAATGGAGGAGGGGAAGGGAGCAGATGCAAAGAGTTGTGTCAGATATGATAGGAGATAGGGAGGGAATGCAAGAGAGGGGAAGGAAAGGGAAGAGAAGACTCCTCTGAGTACTGGTCATTGTTTTTTATTTTATTATTAAAAATAAAAGAAGTTAGATAAAGAATATCATAAACTGAAGAAAGCATCTCTGATTTTAACATGGGTATCTCTGGGAAAAAAAGGTTCCAAGTTCCGAACAATCAACTTCTGAACAATTTTCAGGGATGCATTAACTTTGTGGTGTCCTGCATATATGAGAAACAATATACAACCATGTATATAACAAGAGCAGTATACAGATAGAAGGAACAAAATACTGCACTGTCTGCAGAATATGGCAAAAGCAATACATGTATATGTATACAACTTTGTATATGGAAGAAACAATATAAAACCTACTGTACAGTGGTACCTCGGGTTATGAGCTTAATTCGTTCCAGAAGGCTGTTCGAGTGCTGATACCGAGCGAATTTGTTCCCATAAGGAATAATGCAAATTAGATTAATCCATTTCAGACCCCCAAAAATACACTTACAAAAGCACTTATGAAAATACACTTACGTACATAATTGTTTGAGTTGGGAGCTGTTCTTATGCTAAGGTACCACTGTACGTACAGTGGACCCCTGCCTAACGAGCACCCCGGAAATCGTACAGTTATTTAAGTATAATACAGTGGACCCTCGGTTTTCGCCAAAAATTCTTTCCAGAATGCTGCTCAAGTACCATTACCGAACGAATTTACTTCCTTAAGAAATAATGTCACGTAGGTTAGTCTATTTCAGACCCCCAAAAATACACTTGCAAAAGCACTTACGAAAATACACTTACATAAAAGGGCGAGTTTGGAGATGACCGAAAACCGAGGGACCACTGTATTGTAAGTGCTTGTGGAAGTGTATTTTTGGGGGTCTGAAATGGACTAACCTACTTGACATTATTTCTTAAGGGAGTAAATTCGTTCGGTAATGGCACTTGAGCAGGGTTCTGAAATGAATTTTGCTTGTTAGGCGGGGGTCCACTGT
Source organism: Cherax destructor (assembly GCA_009830355.1). Lineage (NCBI taxonomy): Eukaryota > Metazoa > Arthropoda > Malacostraca > Decapoda > Parastacidae > Cherax > Cherax destructor. Next base: position 221,892 of record WNWK01000953.1, read on the forward strand.
ATATGGAATGAATGGTTTACAACAATATTTGCGAGTGTTGTGAGCTTAATTAATCTTACTAGAAACTTTAGGCTCACAATAGTATTTTAAGAGTCCTGCTTTTCAAAAGGTATTCAAAAGTATGCCATGTTTTCCACAGATTTTGGTTGAGTAGGCTTACACGTAGGAAGTAATTTTTGGAATACAAACTAACATAAAATATATACATGTAATTGTGAGTACAACAAGATATTATTCACTAGTTATAATATATGATTACCTATAACTCGTATGAGTTTGCTGCTTTGTGAATGTAATAATAGTATTACAGTACTTTGTGCTGTCAAAGCAACATTAATCTATTCAATCACATCTATCTTTTGATACAAAACTCCAACTCCAGCAAGGTATCCGTAAAACCACCACCAGCTGGATATTAATATTTTACACATTTTTATAAAGCCACAACTCTGTGCTACCAAGCCACCATTGCCACATTAATCCACTCAGTTTTCTTTATCTTTAGTCATCCACCTCCAGCAAGCTGTCTGTAGATCTTTAATATTGTCTACACCTTTACAAAGCCACTAACAGTACCTATAACTCTTCTGCAGAGTATCAATGACAACTGCTTCCACACACACATCATCTCACATAATAACCTTTTCTTCTTCCCTTAAGACTATCAAAAACCAAACACTGTTAATTTGCATATACAGTATACTATATACTGCTTTTCATACAGTTATCATGGCTTCCATCTGAGTCCCACTAACATGCCTTACTAACTCTGCACAAGTTCAGATCTCGCCATAATTAGTTTATCATTCATATCAAGCATCTGTCACTCATCTCTAGAGCAACTTCAGTCTTGCTAGGCTATTGAGATTAGGTTTAGCATAACTTCTTTAGTTTCTCACCGACCCCTAGGGAGACCTTACCTCGTTTATTTCTTTCATCTTCTAAGTATTTTAGCCAAAAACTCACACATTCCAGACTGCTTCATGTGTATGTCCTCTACTCTGTGGCTAAATATTGAGCTGCTTTTCTATGGTTAAATGGGAGTCTAATTAGTCTTCTACCAAGATCTCAAAATTCCCAGTGGGTAAATATTCAACAATACTTCTATTGCAACACTGAACACTGTCCTCTTCCCTCCTCTTACTACTACATGGCCATCAGCATACTCTGTTAACACTTCTGCTTATGTGCATGCAAGCTAATGACAATTCGTCTTGACTACCATAGAAGCAATAACTTGCTGCTTGCTTAAAGTATATTACATTTACTACCTGTACATGTACAGGTGGTAAACATCATGAGATGTGTCTTGCTGGTGGAGTATCAGACATGTCATTTCAGTAATGTATAAAAGTCTTTTTAATATTAATTGGTTATATGATGTATGTCATGAGTGGCATGCAACTAGTACTCTGATGTTCATGAAAGGTATACAGTACAAATGTATTGATGTGGCATAAATGGCACTTTATATAACTACTGATGTAGCATAAATGACATGGCCTAAATGATGTGAAACTATACTGATGTGACAAATGGTATACACAGCTATTTACGTGGCATAAACAGGGCAATATATATACACTACAGGTGCATTTCTCACAGTTCTCAACTGCCATAATGTTATAACACTGTTCTGGTTTTATACAAATGATCCAGTTATTCAGGTTTATCAGTAATAAAATTAAAATTTCTTGAATGTGTGTAGTTTGATTTGCCTTCAAATAATGTATAACCATTTGCTGTAGTACTACGTGTTTACAGACCAGTAATGTCCATCTATGATGGATTAATCTTATGTCCTTGGATCACGGTACAACACCTAGCTCTGCTGGGTGCTTGATTCTTGTAAGATTGTATTTCGATTGGAGTCCTTGTAATATCTTATTATTTAAACCTTAAAAGTTAAAAACAGCTAAGTAACTCGACTCTGTGAACATTAGTTACAATATATGTTCACGATTTCTTCCTGAGCCCCGTAGGAAGGTGCAAGTACATCCAGAATGGAGGGTCAGACTCCTGACCAGTGAGATTGAAGCTCACCAAGATGAAGTTATTGTTCCTGCAGGATTTTAGGGCCACCACAGCTTGTGCCGTATTCAACCCAGTTGCCCGGGACTCTAGGACACATATACATACTATATTGCTCAAATCTGAGCCGGAATTGGAAAGGAAATACAGTTTTCCCTGGAAACATAAACATAGCTCGATAGAGGCCTACATTTACAAATGAAGAATCGAGGTTTGATCCCAGGATGAGTGAAAATGTTGTGCATGTTTTCTTACGAACGTTGAGTATAACGATACTGACAATATGGATGAGAGGACACAAATGGATAGATACCCTTAGAACATCTTTGCTGGATACGTTTCTGTCCTGGGACCTTGATCGCTCCAATTATATAGGAAAATGAGAAAACACAGTTACCATTTTGTCCTAGGCACATGTCGATTAGACACTAGGCCTGTTGTATGTATGTGTGTGTGTGTGTAACGAAACACTTCGAAATGTTTCGGCCCCGCCGGGAATTGAACCCGGGCCCTCCGTGCGTGAAGCAAGAGCGCTAGCCACCATGCCATCTGGGCGTCTGTCTCTGTGCGTCTGTCTCTGTGTGTACATAAAACGGAGACAGTATGTCACAGACGAAGATCAGGTAAAGATTTTGCCCAAATTTGGGCTGGTTATGGAGAGAATACGTGTACAAGTTTACCCACCTGACCTAATTGGAAACAAAATGTTTCCAATGAAAAGTTTCCACAATAAAGATTCCTAAATGTTGCAAATGTGTCCAGTTGGTCGTAACTTACCTGTATATGTGACCCAAATGTTGCAAAAGTGCCCAGTTAGTCGTAAGTTACCTGTATTTGTGACGGGTTGATGCATCAACTCCAAGAGGAAAAACAATGTAAAGTAGATGAGAAACACTCTCAGTGATATATCTCAGAATGTGACACATAATAAGGGTATATAATAGTATAAGCACATTGTAAACAAAAAATGGCAGCATTTTTACCCCTATAAAATATCCAAAATCTGTAGCAATTAGACAAGCTTTGGTTGTGTCAGGTGAGCTGTGGTTGTGTCAGGAGAGAGCTGTACTCGCCTAGTTGTAATTGCAGGGGTCGATTCGCAGCTCCTGGCCCCCACCTCTTCACTGGCCACTACTCTGTCACTCTTCCCGCTCCATGAGCTTTATCATACCTCTTCTTAAAGCTATGTATGGATCCTACCTCCACTACATCACTTCCCAGACTATTCCACTTCCTGACAACTCTGTGACTGAAGAAATACTTCCTAACATCCCTGTGGTTCATACGAGTCTTCAACTTCCAACTGTGACCCCTTGTTGCTGTGTCCCATCTCTGGAACATCCTGTCTGTCCACCTTGTCGATTCTTCTCAGTATTTTATATGTCGTTAGCATATCCCCCCTATCTCTCCTGTTTTCCAGTGTCGTCAGGTCGATTTCCCTTAACCTCTCCTCGTAGGACATACCCCTTACCTCCGGGACTAGTCTTATTGCAAACCTTTGCACCTTCTCTAGTTTCCTTACATGCTTGGCTAGGTGAGGGTTCCAAACTGGCGCTGCATACTCCAATATGGGCCTAACGTACACAGTGTACAGGGTCCTGAATGACTCCTTATTAAGATGTCGGAATGCTGTTCTTAAGTTTGCCAGGCACCCGTATGTGGGCGTGTGTGTGTGTGGGTAGGATGGTATCATAGAGAAGTCTTGGTGCCAAAATGCCCATACGAGGTGTGGTTGGCAGCAGGTGTGTTGAGATGACGAGTATTCCTGGAATGAAAGGCATACGAGTCACCTCTGCTTTATATACTTCGCCCCAATAACCCTAGGGTGTGGCAGATGGTGGTAGTGGTAGATGGTGACAGTGGTGGCAGTCATGGTCATAGGTTTGGGCTGTGGTAGTCAGGTTTGGTCCACTTTTAAATTGAAAGGCTTGACATCTTGAAGTACATAAGGCTCGCTTGTATATGTATCATAGGTGATTTCAGTTGCGTCCTAGTTATATTATTCGCCATTTACCATCAAAACCTACCATCATCTATACCACCTACCTCCCTACCACCACCCACCCACCACTGAACTATATAGGTGAGTGAGTGGGTGGTGGCTGCAGGCTCAGTTGCCCATCAGAGCTGGGAGGTGTAAGGCCAGAGCTCTCCCCCTCACTACATCCTAGGCAAGTCATAACTTGATGAAAATGGGTTTGAAAGCAGACAAGTTGAAGAATTAGACATTTGTGCCAAATTTGGGAATCCTTATTGTTGGGGAAGTCACTGGCTGGCGAAACGTTTCCTCAATAAAGATTCCCAAATGTTGCACAAGTAAGGTAACAGTTTAACATATAAGAGACGTTCAGCGTCACAAACCTACATTAACTGTGACTGTAGACTGCATGAAACACGTCCTTTAAGTGTGACTGTAGACTGCATGAAACATTCTTTATCGAACACCTAAGTAAGAGAGTAAGCTTTTACTGAAGTTTTATGTACATAGCATACTAATACATCTTTTACAATGGTCTTTGAGAGCACACAGGTGTTATGGGTACATAACCACTATGTGGAACCTAGGTTTTCCATTGAGGTCCCTAACTTTATTTTCATTGAGGGCTCTAACTTATTGCATTGAGATCCCTGACTTACTGCATTGAGATCCCTGACTTATTGCATTGAGGTCTCTGACTTATTGCATTAAGGTCCCTGACTTATTGCATTAAGGTCCCTGACTTATTGCATTGAGGTCCCTGACTTATTGCATTGAGGTCCCTGACTTATTGCATTGAGGTCCCTGACTTATTGCATTGAGATCCCTGACTTATTGCATTGAGATCCCTGACTTATTGCATTGAGATCCCTGACTTATTGCATTGAGATCCCTGACTTATTGCATTGAGATCCCTGACTTATTGCATTGAGATCCCTGACTTATTGCATTGAGGTCCCTGACTTATTGCATTGAGATCCCTGACTTACTATATTGAAGTACTTGACTTATTTCCACCCTCGAGACAGGTCTCAGGTATATACGCATATATATATATATATATATATATATATATATATATATATATATATATATATATATATATATATATATATATATATATATATATAATAGGTCACAGGTAATATGTTCTCTCTGCTAAGAGCGAAACACACATACGTTATCTAACTCCTCTCACTTGTCAGTGAGCTTTGCCTTTACCTGTCCGTCAGTCAGAGCTATATTTACCTGTTAGTCAGATCTGTCTGTATCTGCCAGTCAGATGTTTCTCATCTGCCAATCATGTTTCTCTACCTGCCAATCATGTTTACTTGTCAATCACGTATCTTTACCTGTCAAGTCATGTTTCTTTACTTGTTAATAATGTTTCCTTACCTGTCAATTATGTTTCCTTACCTGTCAATTATGTTTCTTTACCTGTCAATTATGTTTCTTTACCTGCCAATTATGTTTCTTTACCTGTCAATTATGTTTCTTTACCTGTCAATTATGTTTATTTACCTGTCAATTAGGTTTCTTTACCTGTCAATTAGGTTTCTTTACCTGTCAATTAGGTTTCTTTACCTGTCAATTAGGTTTCTTTACCTGCCAATTAGGTTTCTTTACCTGTCAATTAGGTTTCTTTACCTGTCAATTAGGTTTCTTTACCTGTCAATTAGGTTTTTTTTACCTGTCAATTAGGTTTCTTTACCTGTCAATTAGGTTTCTTTACCTGTCAATTAGGTTTCTTTACCTGTCAATCATGTTTCCTCACCTGTCAATCAAGTTTGTTTACGCGTGCAGGCGTGTTTCAGGAATGTCCCGCCAGATCCCAATGATGTACCGTGACCCCTTCTTCCGTGACTTCTGGGGAGACCGTGAGATCTTCAATGACCGGCGGGAACATGTCTTTGACCGACCCTCAAAGATCTTCGACCAGGTGAGGTGTGAGCGAGGCCTCTTCCTCTTCTTAATTTATCTGTCAGGGAGAAGACGAATCAGGTGATTTGAGTCTTCAATGACTCGCAAAATCGTAATAACACCATTGGAAACAATTACTCGTTATGAGTTCGAACCCCACCCGTTCCGTCATTTGAGTCTTCAATTCTCATATGACTTGCTCAGTGGTCTCTGACTCAAGGATAAAGACTGAAAACTCTGTATAAGATACGGTGAGTTGAGGAAATGGTGTGTAAACACTTAGAGTATTTATTAGGCAATGTTACGATCGTGGTACCTTGCTTACTGCTATGATACAGAGGGTGCAAGAAATAGTGTATAAAGCAAGGGTGCGAGTCAAGAGAGGACAGGTTAGTTATAAGCAGTGGTTAGGTCAGGTTAGTTATAAGCAGTAGTTAGATCAGGTTAATTATAAGCAGTGGTTAAGCCAGGTTAGTTATAAGCAGTGGTTAGGTCAGATTTAAATTGAATGGACGTAAGGTCACATTGGTCACTCCAGTTTCTTGAGTAGTTAGTTTAGTTTAAACATCTTTATTATGCACCACATACCCATGATGTGTTTGGTAGTCAAAAGATTACAGAGGTACATAATGGGTTCAGGGACTGGGCCGTAAAGCTTTGATAGATGAACAACTTACAGTGGTAATGAACTATTTACATACAGTTCTGTTTGAAGGGTAGAGGTAAAGTTATTGATGCGTGCTCAAATTTCTTTATGAGCCATCACTCTGTATGACAACAGTAGCACTACCAGCTGCACCAGCGGGCTGGTGAACAGAACCATCTACATAAATAATTTTTGAAAGAGTGTGCTGTATGACTAAGTCATCAATACAGCTTAAGGCATCCTGCTTGACCTCAAGGTGAAGCTTTGGCCGGCACTTAAGTATTTTTTGGGGGAAAGGGAGGGATAATAGTTTGGAATGGGATATCCCATGGAGGAGGAAAGTGCCGCTGTTGCCTTACTTGACATAGATCGTGTATCTGGTTCATGCGGAGGTCAGTTCCAGTTTTTATGATCCATCTGGAGGAGTGTTCACCAGTGCTGAGGAAAGTTCTGTGCAAGGGTTAGGATGGGCTAGCCTGAGCATATTGACCCCAATGAGAACATTTCTTTCAGTGACACGATCTCTGATGCTGGGGATGTCAATTTCTTTCCTCATATTTAGAATTTTGGCAGTACGAGGGCATCCTCGTTCTGTAGTTTTACCAGCCCTCCAATACTCCCGTCTGACACAAGAGTAAGTAATGGTGCAGCATAATCAACCAATGATCTAATATAAGCAAAATATATCCTTTTCACGTCTTGAGTAAAGAGTCCTTAATGTTGATAGGGAGTGGGATGAGTGAGGGAGTGAGATTAGGTAAGGTTCGTCAGGAAATAGGACAAGTGTTTCCTGACGAGGGTCTTGGTCAGATGACCTGCCGTTGGAGCTTTTGGTCATCTGACCGAGGCCTTCCACTGGCTTACCGGTCCACCCCCTTTAAAAATTATGGTCATAGTTATAACCATTTAGTTTTTGAGGGAGTGAGATGAGTGAGGGAGCGTGCTGACAGCAGGGAGGGTGGGCCTGGTTGGCCCAGTCATCAACACACGTCAACAAAAACTAGAGGTAAATTTAGCCAGTGTGAGGCAGACGCAGCACTCTGCTATGTACACACAACCCATGATTGCTTTGGAGAGGAAACCAGACGACGTTTCGCTCCTTCCTGGACCATTATCAAGTCCCAGGACCGAAACGTCGTGCAAAGCCTCCTCTTCAAATATGAATATATCCAGAGTGAGGCAGAGACTGTACACCTACTGGTATATATGTATACAAAAACTTTCCCGAGGAAATAAGGCAACGTTTCGCTTCTTCCTGGACCATTATCAGTCACAAGACCGAAACGTCATCTAAAGCCCCCGAGAGTGTGGGTAATATGCGAGCTGTTCTAGACAAGGTCTTTCAGACCAAATATTGTTAATTAGTGACTGCCAAAGCAACTTCTGTAAACACTGTATATTACTACTCCCACGTGGAAGCTCTATACCCGTAGGGTCACACAACTCCGAGGAAGAGGAGGATAGCTACAATCCCTTGGATCAAGAGCCTTTTCTTTTTACACGAATCAATTTTACAGGCTAAGAACTGTTAAGCTATCTCAGCTCATTTCAAATCCCAGCCCTTTCTAAGGTATGCTACCACCCCCTAGGATGCCACAGTCAACTAACACTCAGGTACCTGCTTACTGCTAGGTGAACAGGGGAAGCAGGTGTAAGGAAACGTGTCCAACGTTTTCACCCGTACCGGGGATCGAACCACGGGCACTCAGTATGAGGCGAGTGCATTGCCAACTGAGCCACGAGACACCCTTCACCGGCCGCTCATAAACTGAAAAAAATAGAAAGCAACACGCTAGTATAATATTCACGTATATAAATATGACCCACGTACATAAGCAATGCCCACGTACATAATACGTATATAAACAGTACCCACGTACATAAACAATACCCATGTAACTAAATAATACCCATGTATATTAATAATACCCACGTATGAAAGCATACACACAGGCTTACATGCAACCATTTTTTTTGGTGTTAGAGCAAATAATTACATAACTGAGAGTTCCTTTCCTTCCCCATCACAGAACATGTTGATAGTTGCATCTATAAGAACCATAATTCAGGACCCCAATGGAAATAAGTCACTGACTTTTTTGGGTTATCCTAGGTTCTCTACACATATGCTGCTATGCATGATAATCTATGTAACTACTTGTGTATACCTGAATAAACTTACTTATCTACCCACAGTACCTGCCTAGTGAACCGGTCCACTGCCATGGTCCTCTATTTTTTTATCTTCTAAGTCATCTTCTTTTTTTTTTGGCTCCTAGACTATGACCCTAAAATATCACATGTGTAACTCATAGTTAAACTTTATTACCGAAACGTTTAGGTCATAAAGAAACATGCCCAACGTTTCCTTGCACCTAACAGTAAGTAGGTACCTGGGTGTTAATCGACTGTTGTGGGTGGTATCCCAGAGGAACAAACTTAATCTAAGTTGCCAGAAATGCTCTGCATAACCAGGGACTTTCTATATAGTAGTATGTCAATGATGTCAATTAGGTCTGCATAATTGTATCGTGTACTGGTATTGCTATTATTGCTATATTATTAGTATTATTAGTATTATTATTGTCATTCATGGTTAACCCGTGCAAGTCATTTAGCACAAGAAGTTGTGTAGGCTCGATCGTCCGTCAGTTTAAGGACACAGAGAGAAAAGACATTAAGATCAGTAACCTACTTGTCAGCACTTCGGCTCGGTGATGGCAGAGGAGGACGTGTCAGCACCCACCTCTTCCTTGTATACCCGCTGCCGACGACCTGCCAGGGAACACTCCGGTGTGTCCTCCCTTGCTCAGTACACTGACAAGTTCACTGTAAGTCTTACAGCTTTATACAGCTCCAGCCTAAGTTTTACATTCTTCCGTTTACTGTAAGTCTAATGCTCTTCTGGGTCTAGTACTCTTCTGTTTACTGTAAGTCTAACATTCTTCTGTTTACTGCAAGTCTAACACTCTTCTGTTTATCTTGTCTCACACTCTTCTCCCGTTTACCCTTCAGACTTATGTAATTACTGTTATTATATTCATGGGGAAGTGCTAAACACGCAAGGATTATATAGTGCCTTGGTAATGGGAATCATGTTTAGATTTTAGATTTTAGATTTTGCCACCGAAGTGGCTAGTTTATTGTGCACCCCATATCCATCCTGTGGACGGTAGCGCAAGAGCATATGGATACACAAAAGGCCTAGGAGCTAGGCCCCAAAAGGGTTAACAATTGTACATTTGGATTTATATTTACATTTCACTTATCTGTTACAAGCAAATTTAGGAAATATGCTTAGTATAACTGGTATCTTATTTCATGAATAAGATATCTTGACATGTCACATAGGTTATTATACTGTCTATCTCTATATTCCTCAATAAGTGGACAATTAAGCACATAGTGTTCAAGACAGTGACCATATGCCTGATCACATAATTTGCATTTAGTTTGATCATCATCTGTGTCTCCCAAACTGCCAGAAGTACCTGTAGCCAAGCCTAAGCCTGGCCACTACAATATCAGTCAGTCTGTTCACATTGCAAGTTGCTCCACAAACATGCCCATCTATGCTCACGTTATCATGAGCACAGATAGGCACGTTCATGGAAATTTGTGCTCATGATAACGTGAGCATAGATGGGCATGTTTGTGGAGCAACTTGCAATGTGAACAGACTGGCTGATATTGTAGTGGCCAGGCTTATGCTTGGCTACAGGTATTTCTGAATCATGTTGATCCAGGGAAGAGGAAAGTAAATCCGATTCCCAAGGCGCCCCTCCCCACTCCTCTTGAGGGGAGTGGCAGCATTAACAATAGCAGCAGGAGTAGTAAGCAGCAGCAGCAGCAATAGTAATATCAGTAATAGTAATAACAGCAGTAGTAAATATAAAAAAATATATATAAATGTTTACTTCATTAGCAAACATTGAGGCTACAGTCGATGGCTTTGTAATTTGTATAGTTACATGGTTCCAGTTTTTGGAAAAAAACTGTATTGTATATTTTAAGGAAAGCCCATTGTTAGAAAAATCATTAACAGTTGTAGCGATACTGATGTTGCATTACACTCTTGTTGGTTGCAGATGTCACTGGATGTTCAGCAGTTCAAGCCAGAGGAACTCAAGGTTCGAGTAGTGGAGGGAGTTGTTGAAGTGGAAGGTAAACACGAGTACAGGCACGACGAACATGGCTCCATCTTCAGACACTTCATAAGGTTGGTACACGAGTACAGGCACGACAAACATGGCTCCATCTTCAGACACTTCATAAGGTTGGTACACGAGTACAGGCACGACAAATATGGCTCCATCTTCAGACACTTCATAAGGTTGGTACACGAGTACAGGCACGACAAACATGGCTCCATCTTCAGATACTTCATAAGGTTGGTACACGAGTACAGGCACGACAAATATGGCTCCATCTTCAGATACTTCATAAGGTTGGTACACGAGTACAGGCACGACAAACATGGCTCCATCTTCAGACACTTCATAAGGTTGGTACACGAGTACAGGCACGACAAACATGGCTCCATCTTCAGATACTTCATAAGGTTAGTTCAACAAAGACACATGAGCAAACATTAGGACGTATTTATCAGAAAACGTTTTGGTCCTGGGATCTTGATCATTTTAAGGTGATCAGGACGGATTTCCTCAGAATTAAATGTCCAAACATCCCTCTGGAGGGTATCTAGACATGTCTTAGTGTTTGCTCACGTATCCATTACCAAGGTTGATACCAAACTTCATAAGGTTAGTGACACATCTTTTGTATTTTAAGAGTTCTTGCTTCTGTTTTACAAGCTAGCAACTATTATGCTACCTCACCTCTTTAATGGAAATTTATATATATTTTTTTTTACACTGGAGTTGACTGAACTTTGAATGGTCATGTTTTCACCAACTGCTTGTGTCAACAGCTCCCTTCCCCCGTGGCAGTCCTCTAGGTAAACCTTATATAACTGACTGAGTACCGTAATAACAATGGAAGCAAGTCACTGACTTTTTGGGCCTAAATAATTTACACTATGTATGAAAATTGTATATATGTGTACCTGTACCTAAATTAACTTACTTATCAAGAATAGGACGGGATGGAACCCATGGTAAACTAGTCAAAAAATTAGCAAGCCAGTGCTTTCACTGGGTTGCTAGCTTTATGACTGGCTTTTCATACCTTAAGGCACTACCTCACACTTGTCACTGTCAAGACACTTAAGAATATATCATTCTTCCTTGAGCCTCAAATGTGCATGTATTAAGTATTGACAGGTATCACCTATTGATAAGTAAGACATTATCATATCCACCACCTATTAGTAAGTAAAAGAGTCAAGTTGTGTTAGTGCTGTTCAGTCCTCAATCAATTTACACTTTATACTTGGATTACTTTATAGTATATTACTACTATATTTGTATATAAGTAGTAATTTATAATTGTAACTCGTGGTGTCCCATCTTCAACAATTGTATGCATACGTGTGATCTGTACAACTGAATGTATGTGCATAAAACGTATATATGTAATATGATGTGTGTGTGTGTTTTAATAGCCTACGTATCTGTTTGCAGGAAGTACACATTGCCTGAGGATGTCCTCGTCGATATGGTGGCGTCATCTCTTTCTCCTGACGGAGTACTAACCATCGAGGCACCGAAGAAGGTTTCTGGCTACCTCTCGTAGTAGATTATTGAGAACCTTGCTTACAATATGTCCTCACTACACTATTCTTAACAATACTGTGTCCGTAAAATACCAATATAATAATAATAATAATCTTTATCATTGTGGCTAAAATTATTGTTGTCTCTTCGCCAGCCCGTGGAGCCACCTCAACCAACACAACGCGAGGTTCCCATCCGCAAAGTGGACGAACCAAGCAAGGTTTAACCCCACTATGTGCCATCCTGCTGACCTTCAGGGCCTTACGCAAGTCCAGATAAACGACATAGTATCCTTAATCATGGTCCACTGACTTAAACAACCTGGTGATCTTTATCATGGTCCACTGCCTCAAATAAGCAACACTATTCATTATCATGCCTCAAATGTTCAGGGAGAAGGTTAGCGGGAACTCCCTTGGTTTAAACCTGATTACATCCCATGCCTTGCTGCCCTAAGGGGTTACCCACCTAGGGAGTCATACAGAGCCTGGGGAATAGCAGTTAATAAAGTTTGATATTAAGTGGAGGATGATCCGGTTCCGCAAATCAAGAGCCCTTCACCAAGGCACAAGCCGTGAAGGGACCTACAGCCGTGGTAGAACCTGTCTTCTGTACACGCGTAGGATGGTTCCTGTGTAGGGTGGTATGTGTAAGGGTGGCACTTGTCTAGTTCCCCTATTCAGGTTGTAGACAGCTTTATAAGCTTACACATCACCTACCAACGTCGCAGAGGGCTTAATAAGCCTATACTTAACGTATCAACGTTGCAGACAGCTTAGTAAGACTACATTTTATCTTCTAACGTTATAGACAGCTTAGTAAGCCTATACTTCACCTCTCAACGTTGCAGACAGTTTTATAAGCTTACACTTCATAAATCAACGTGTTAGACAGTTTAGTTAGTTGTTAGTTTGATATCTTTATTATGCACCCCATACCCATCCTGTGGGCGTTAGACAGTTTAAGGATGCTATAATTCACATAATAATGTCGTAGGCTGCTTAATAAGCCAAGACCTCCTCTACCAACGTTTTAAGCAGCTTAATAAGCTTGCAAATTATGCTCTCGCCAATAAATTCAGGTAATAATGCTGGGCACAATAAAATCTTAACTTATTTTAATATATTTTATTGTTTTTTATTACCCTGAAGATAAATAATATGCAATGCACTTTTTTTTATTATTATTGGTGTTATTATTGTTGGTATTATTAGTATTATTATTACTGGTATTATTATTGTGGGTGTTATTATTGTTTGTGATATTATTGTTGGTGTTGTGTTATTATAGTGTGTGAGGGATAGAAATGTATAAAGGTAGGAGGTTAGTTTTCATTAAAAAAAAATCAAAGAGTGTTTGCGTCGAAGGCGGGACTTTCAGCGAGGAGGCCAGTCAGAGTGCATTGGGGCGGTGTGTTTGGCTGACAGACGGGACAGTCCTTTAAGATACGTTAGAGTGACAGTGTGACCTGACAGTCCCGGCGGAGCGGTGCTTAGGACGTTTTTGAATGTGGTCAGAATATAGGAAGTGTCGGTTTGTTTTATAGGAAGTAAAGCAAGTCTTAGGTAGTTTTATAGGAAGTAAAGTAAGTGTTACGTTTTATAGGAAATAAAGTGTCAGGTTATTTTATAGGAAGTAAAGTGTTAAGTCGTGTTTAGCAAATCTTAGTTGTGTTGAGAGGAAACGCAACACCTGCCAGGGGTGGTACAACACCTGCCAGGGGTGGTACAACACCTAGAGACAGGAACGAGGGAGGAAATAAAGTCTGATCTTCGTATTTGTCCTTCAGCATCATCGAGGCATCTCATCCTGCCCATGATGGTTCATCAAGGGCAGGATGAGCACGTGTAACAGCAAGGGCAAGCAATAACAGTGTTGGTCACAGCTGTAACAGCGTTTTATTATTACGAGGTGGAGTGAGGACTAGGAGAGAGAGGCAGTAGCAGCCTCAGTTGTGGCTTAGCACTGGTGGAGTGAGTATGTTCCTCTCTCCCTCTCCCAGGTGATAGTGAGACAGGTTGCGACGTGACACATGTTTCTTTCAGGTGATAGTGAGACAGGTTGTAACTTGACACATGTTACTCCTAGGTGATAGTGAGGCAGGGTGTGATATGACACGTGTTACACTCCCACGTGATAATGAAGCAGGCTGTGACTTGACACATGTTCCTCTCTCCCAGGTGACAGTAAGGTGTAGGTAGTGACATGACACATGTTACTCTCCCAGGTAATATTGAGACAAGTCGTGACGGGACACATGTTACTCTCCAGGTGATAGTGAGGCAGGTTGTGACTTGACGCACGTTCCTCTCTCACACGTGATAGTGAGATACGTAACATTTCAACTCATGGTGTGACGTACAGAGTAACACTATCAAACTGATAGTGAGAACCTTAACTCATTGTGGGTACAGGAAAATTACCTGTGTCGTTACACTGTAACATTGTGGAAGCGAAAGCCCTGGTGTACGTGTCGTACGTAGCACTGGCGTGCGTACACTGTGTACACGCACACTGTGACGTACACTTGTGTACGTACACTGGTGTACGTACACTGGTGTACGTACACTGGTGTACGTACACTGGTGTACGTACACTGGTGTACGTACACTGGTGTACGTACACTGGTGTACGTACACTGGTGTACGTACCTCACGGAAAAACTTTTCACACATTCAGCAATGTTGACATTGAAGCATTTAAAGGCATTTATTACCCAGAAGATCAGAATGCGAGGCATTTATCACCGATCAGGTTTGTAAGTTCAAGAATTTCAGTGTTTTGGGAGTTTTCGTCCGTAAATTATGCTATGGAAACCTTTGTAATTATCGTCCGTGAATTATGTTATGGAAGTCACTGTAATTATCGTCCCATGTGCAACATGAGACACATGTGCAACCCAAGTGTTGTACACATGTCTCACTCATCAACGCTGCTAACACTCAAATTAATTAATATTCCTCATCACCACTGATATATTAAATATTTATACTGACCTTTGATATCTTTTGAATTACCTAGTAATATTATATCATTAATTTACAAATGTTAATCCGGGATTCAAAGATAATTTACATGATCAAATTATATATGTCGTGCCAAATAGGGAAAATTTAAAATTAAGTCCTTTCTAAAATTTTCTCTTATACGTTTAAAGATATATATATTTTTTCAATTATGTTAATGTAAAAATTAATAATTTTGTACAAAAAAAAAAGAGAAAACTTACCTAACCATATTATAACATGCATAATTTAATTTAGCCTAATCCAACTAAATATATTTTCGATACGTTTACAATAATTTAATAATAAACACACACAACAAAATATATATTTTTTCGTTAGGTTCAGAATTATTTTTTTGCGAAATTATTGCATACACAAATTTTCGCTTACCTTATTCGGCAAGAAGAGCGTTGCTATTTAAGCCAAAATAGCAAGTTTTACCTATTCGGCACGACATACATACAGAAGAATGGACATGGACTCGAACCATGGTTCTTATATGTAGGAGACCCAACACTGTAACCATTAAGCCACTGAGCTTACAATAGGATGACTTTACACACAGTACACCTGTGGCACCAACTGTGGCTACTGTCCCATACCACAGTCCCAGAAGCTGTCATGGTACATTTATTCTTATACCACAGCCCCTTACGTGTAAGTTAGTATAGGTAAAAGGTGATGACAGCGTCCTTGGCGTCCGTGGTGGACAATATCACCAGGGATGGTGACAGAAGCGTCCGTGGTGGACAATATCACCAGGGACGGTGATAAAAGCGTCCGTGGTAGACAATATCACCAGGGACGGTGATAGAAGCGTCCGTGGTGGACAGTATAACCAGGGACGGTGATAGAAGCGTCCATGGTGGACAATATCACCAGAGACGGTAATAGAAGCGTCCATGGTGGACAATATCACCAGAGACGGTAATAGAAGCGTCCATGGTGGACAATATCACCAGGGATTGTGATAGAAGCGTCCGTTGTGGAAAATATCACCAGGGACGGTGACAAGCGTCCGTGATGGACACTCACCAGGGATGGTGATAGAAGCGTCCGTAATGGACAACAGCACTAATTCAACTCAGAGTTGATATACGAATACAGTGGATGAGGCAATCACTCCCTCTTCTGTGCCATCGTCCGTGGCATCGTCCGTGACATCGTCCGTTTCAGGCAGTGGAGAGAGCAGGTAGCAATATCGGCAAACACAGCTCTGAGCGTCCGTTGTGCTAAGGTAAAGTGAACAATAGTGAATATTTATGAGGAATGACTGAAGCAATATGAGTAGGCTGCCTGCTCCTGGTGAAGTAATATAAGCAGGCTGCCTGCTCCTGCTGAAATAATATAAGCAGGCTGCCTGCTCCTGCTGAAATAATATAAGCAGGCTACCTGCTCCTGCTGAAGTAATATAAGAAGGCTACCTGCTCCTGCTGAAGTAATATAAGAAGGCTACCTGCTCCTGCTGAAGTAATATAAGCAGGCTCCCTGCTCCTGCTGAAGTAATATAAGCAGGCTGCCTGCTCCTGCTGAAGTAATATAAGCAGGCTGCCTGCTCCTGCTGAATATAAGCAGGCTGCCTGCTTCTGCTGAATATAAGCAGGTTGCCTGCTTCTGCTGAATATAAGCAGGCTGCCTGCTCCTGCTGAATATAAGCAGGCTGCCTGCTCCTGCTGAAGTAATATAAGCAGGCTGCCTGCTCCTGCTGAAGTAATATAAGCAGGCTGCCTGCTCCTGCTGAAGTAATATAAGCAGGCTGCCTGCTCCTGCTGAAGTAATATAAGCAGGCTGCCTGCTCCTGCTGAAGTAATATAAGCAGGCTGCCTGCTCCTGCTGAAGTAATATAAGCAGGCTGCCTGCTCCTGCTGAAGTAATATAAGCAGGCTGCCTGCTCCTGCTGAAGTAATATAAGCAGGCTGCCTGCTCCTGCTGAAGTAATATAAGCAGGCTGCCTGCTCCTGCTGAAGTAATATAAGCAGGCTGCCTGCTCCTGCTGAAGTAATATAAGCAGGCTGCCTGCTCCTGCTGAAGTAATATAAGCAGGCTGCCTGCTCCTGCTGAAGTAATATAAGCAGGCTGCCTGCTCCTGCTGAAGTAATATAAGCAGGCTGCCTGCTCCTGCTGAATATGAGCAGCCTGCCTGCTTCTGCTGAATATGAGCAGCCTGCCTGCTTCTGTTGAATATAAGCAGGCTGCCTGCTTCTGCTGAATATAAGCAGGCTGCCTGCTTCTGCTGAATATAAGCAGGTTGCCTGCTTCTGCTGAATATAAGCAGGCTGCCTGCTTCTGCTGAAGTAATATAAACAGGCTGCCTGCTTCTGCTGAAGTAATATAAACAGGCTGCCTGCTTCTGCTGAAGTAGTATAAACAGGCTGCCTGCTTCTGCTGAAGTAATATAAACAGGCTGCCTGCTTCTGCTGAAGTAATATAAACAGGCTGCCTGCTTCTGCTGAAGTAATATAAACAGGCTGCCTGCTTCTGCTGAAGTAATATAAACAGGCTGCCTGCTTCTGCTGAAGTAATATAAACAGGCTGCCTGCTTCTGCTGAAGTAATATAAACAGGCTGCCTGCTTCTGCTGAAGTAATATAAACAGGCTGCCTGCTCTCTGAGTAATATAACAGGCTGCCTCTCCTGCTGAAGTAATATAAACAGGCTGCCTGCTCCTGCTGAAGTAATATAAGCAGGCAGCCTGCTCCTGCTGAAGTAATATAAGCAGGCTGCCTGCTTCTGCTGAAGTAATATAAGCAGGCTGCCTGCTCCTGCTGAAGTAATATAAGCAGTGTGCCTGCTCCTGCTGAAGTAATATAAGCAGTGTGCCTGCTCCTGCTGAAGTAATATAAGCAGTGTGCCTGCTCCTGCTGAAGTAATATATGGAGGCTGGCTGCTCCTGCTGAAGTAATATAAGCAGGATGCCTGCTCCTGCTGAATATAAGCAGGATGCCTGCTCCTGCTGAATATAAGCAGGATGCCTGCTCCTGCTGAATATAAGCAGGATGCCTGCTCCTGCTGAATATAAGCAGGATGCCTGCTCCTGCTGAATATAAGCAGGATGCCTGCTCCTGCTGAATATAAGCAGGATGCCTGCTCCTGCTGAATATAAGCAGGCTGCCTGCTCCTGCTAACAATATAAGCAGGCTGCCTTGCCTCCTGCCTGCCGACAATATAAGCAGGCGCTGCCTGCTCCTGCTGACGTAATATAAGCCGGCTGCCTGCTCCTGTTGAAGCAATATAAGTAGACTGCCTGCTCCTGCTGAAGTAATATAAGCAGGCTGCATGCTTCAGCTGAAGTAATATAAGCAGGCTCCCTGCTTCAGCTGAAGTAATATAAGCAGGCTGCCTGCTCCTGCTGACGTAATATAAGCAGGCTGCCTGCTCCTGCTAACAATATAAGCAGGCTGCCTGCTCCTGCTGACAATATAAGCAGGCTGCCTGCTCCTGCTGACGTAATATATGCCGGCTGCCTGCTCCTGTTGAAGCAATATAAGTAGACTGCCTGCTCCTGCTGAAGTAATATAAGCAGGCTGCATGCTTCAGCTGAAGTAATATAAGCAGGCTCCCTGCTTCAGCTGAAGTAATATAAGCAGCCTGCCTGCTCCTGCTGAAGTAATATAAGCAGAATACCCTCCAAGTAGACTCGTCTGATTATCCCACAACCAGACACACTAAGGTGCAAGTGCATGGAGGCAGCCCTAACATCTCTCTTCAACACTTGTTATACCGATTAAAAGCAGCTTTATTTTCGCCAAGATTTTAGTACGAGTTATACATAAAACACACATCACTGCCCTCACTTGACTCATCTTCCATCTGACACTAAAATTATTACTGTTTATATTTACAAATGTAAATAATATTTTCAACAATCTATTTTTTTGGCTACAAGTCTTCCATTAAACTAACAACTTTGATTACAATTTTTTTGACATTATTCTTGAGTGAGTCTTGTGGTGAGTGTATATCACAGAATTTATACATTGAGAGATGCATATCACTGTGTATATACATCGACAAGTGTATATTTTTCAGTGAATATGCATCTTTAGTTGTATATCTCAAAGTGTATATACAATGAGTTGACTTAAATTCTGATTTTATAAATTTTGTTTATATATAAATGCTCGTTTTAATATAATATGATTTTTTTTGTGAGATACTCGCACGATAACATTCACAATTTACAGCCGCAAAAGTACAAACCAGACGACGTTTCGGTCTGTCCTGGACCGAAACGTAAAAACTCGTGAATGGAGAAGGGTCCAAAACAGACCGAAACGTTCAGTGTCTCCTCTTCAAACTGTGATAGTTGTAAGTTGTTCCAGCCAGAGTATTGTGACTTGCTCTTCCCTCACATCTTGTTTATATTTCCAGTTTGTGAGTTTGTTGTGAATTGTTCCATTATTATTATTAATTACTCGTATTATTCATGGGGAAACGCTAAACTCTTAAGGTCCACATAACGTATGGCACCAGCAAGAGACAGTAGTAGATACCGAAAAGTGGGACTTTTAAAAAAGCTTTTAGCATTAAAAGCGTTTCTCATACGACGTTTCACCCAGTGTGCAGGTGCTTTATCAAGCACTTGTTAAGACTCTACTGTAGGTGAAGTGTCTTGAAATAGAGACTTTCAGTAGTGAGTGTGTGTTTGTGTAAGAAGTGTGTCTACACAGGGATGTACAACCTGGTGGTGGCGGTGATAGTTGGAACAGGGTGTGTGGCCAGCCCCATGTCGCTAGCCAAGCCTGTTCCTGTGGCCAAGTCCGTGAGTGTGGACAGCCCCGAGGGTGTGGACATCCCCGAGGGTGTGGACATCCCCGTGGGTGTGGACAGCCCCGTGGGTGTGGACAGCCCCGAGGGTGTGGACAGCCCCGAGGGTGTGGACAGCCCGGAGGGTGTGGACAGCCCCGAGGGTGTGGACAGCCCCTTGGATGTGGACAGCCCCGTGGGTGTAAGGGTGTCCGTCCACGCTACTCGCGCATACAGACTCCAAGCTGCCAAAGACCTCCTTCAGAAGTCACCCCTCATTGACGGGTGAGTACCCTGTGTTTCCTGCTACACTGTATGATACTGCTACCCTGTATGACACTGCTACCCTGTATGATACTGCTACCTTGTATGACACTGCTACCCTGTATGACACTGCTACCCTGTATGACACTGCTACCCTGTATGACACTGCTACCCTGTATGACACTGCTACCCTGTATGACACTGCTACCCTGTATGACACTGCTACCCTGTATGACACTGCTACCCTGTATGACACTGCTACCCTGTATGACACTGCTACCCTGTATGACACTGCTACCCTGTATGACACTGCTACCCTGTATGACACTGCTACCCTGTATGACACTGCTACCCTGTATGACACTGCCACCCTGTATGATACTGCCACCCTGTATGACACTGCTACCCTGTATGACACTGCTACCCTGTATGACACTGCCACCCTGTATGATACTGCCACCCTGTATGATACTGCTACCCTGTATGACACTGCTACCCTGTATGATACTGCTACCCTGTATAATACTGCAACCCTGTATAATACTGCAACCCTGTATGACACTGCTACCCTGTATAATACTGCTACCCTGTATGATACTGCTACCCTGTATAATACTGCAACCCTGTATAATACTGCAACCCTGTATGACACTGCTACCCTGTATAATACTGCAACCCTGTATAATACTGCTACCCTGTATGATACTGCTACCCTGTATAATACTGCTACCTTGTATGACACTGCTACCCTGTATGACACTGCTACCCTGTATGACACTGCTACCCTGTATGACACTGCTACCCTGTATGACACTGCTACCCTGTATGACACTGCTACCCTGTATGACACTGCTACCCTGTATGACACTGCTACCCTGTATGACACTGCTACCCTGTATGACACTGTTACCCTGTATGACACTGCTACCCTGTATGACACTGCAACACCTGGTGGACAGGAGGTCCTCAGTCAGTTACAATATGTTAGATCAAGAATCCTTCACTAGCATCAAGGAAACTCTTAGAAGTAACGTTTATTTGTGTGTGAGATGCGACTCTCACCACAACAGCCCCTTGTATATATCTATCTTCTTATTCTTTTAGTCTCTTTTCTCAGCTATTATGTTTCTTTCTCTATTGCTGCTCCATGTCTTTCTTTACTGCTGTTCTGTCTCTTTCTTTACTGCCGTTCTGTCTCTTTCTTTACTGCCGTTCTGTCTCTTTCTTTACTGCCGTTCTGTCTCTTTCTTTACTGCCGTTCTGTCTCTTTCTTTACTGCCGTTCTGTCTCTTTCTTTACTGCCGTTCTGTCTCTTTACTGCCGTTCTGTCTCTTTCTTTACCGTTCTGTTCTTTCTTTACTGCGTTCTGTCTTCTTTACTGCCGTTCTGTCTCTTCTTTATCCGTTCTGTTCTTTTGCTTGTCTTTTTACGCCGTTCTGTCTCTTTTTACTGCGTTCTGTTCTCTTACTGCCGTTCTGTCTCTTCTTTACCGCGTTCTGTCTTTCTTTACTGCCGTTCTGTCTCTTTCTTTACTGCCTTCTGCTCTTTCTTTACTGCGTTCTGTTCTTTCTTTACTGCCGTTCTGTCTCTTTCTTTACTGCGTTCTGTCTTTCTTTACTGCCGTTCTGTCTCTTTCTTTACTGCCGTTCTGTCTTTTCTTTCTGCTTCTCTCTTTTCTTTACTGCGTTCTGTCTCTTTCTTTACTGCCGTTCTGTCTCTTCTTTACTGCGTTCTGTCTCTTTCTTTACTGCTTCTGTCTCTTTCTACTGCCGTTCTGCTCTTTTCTTTACTGCCGTTCTGTCTCTTTCTTTACTGCCGTTCTGTCCTTTCTTTACTGCCGTTCTGTTCTTTCTTACGCCGTTCTGTCTTTCTTTACTGCCGTTCTGTCTCTTTCTTTACTGCCGTTCTGTCTTTCTCTTACTGCCGTTCTGTTCTTACTGCGTTCTGTCTCTTTCTTACTGCCGTTCTGTCTCTTTACTGCGTTTGTCCTTCTTTACTGCCGTTCTGTCTTTCTTTACTGCCGTTCTGTCTCTTACGCCGTTCTGTCTTTTTTACTGCCGTCTGTTTTCTTACTGCGTTCTGTCTCTTTCTTTACGCGTTTGTCTTTCTTTACGCGTTTGTCTCTTTCTTTACTGCCGTTCTGTCTCTTACGCGTTCTGTCTTTTCTTTACTGCGTTTGTCTCTTTTTACTGCCGTTCTGTCTCTTCTAGCCGTTCTGTCTCTTTACGCGTTCTGTTTCTTTACGTTCTGTCTCTCTTTACTCGTTCTGTCTCTTTCTTACTGCCGTTCTGTTCTTTCTTTACTCCGTTCTGTCTCTTCTTACTGCCGTTGTTCTTTCTTTACGCGTTCTGTCTCTTTTACTGCGTTCGTTCTTTCACTGCGTTCTTCTTTTGCTTTGTTCTCTACTCCGTTTGCTTTCTTTACGCTGCTCTTCTTTACGCCGTTCTGTCTCTTTACGCCGTTCTGTCTCTTACTGCCGTTTGTTCTTTACTCGTTCTTTCACTGCCGTTCTGTTCTTTTTTACGCCGTTCTGTCTCTTCTTTACTCCGTTCTGTCTCTTTACTTACTCCGTTCTGTTCTCTTTCTGCGTTCTGCTCTTTTTCTTGTCACTGCGTTCTGTTCTTCTTTAGCCGTTCTGTCTCTTTTTACTGCCGTTCTGCTTTTACTCGTCTCTTTCTTACGCGTTCTGTTCTTTCTACCCGTTCTGCTCTTTCTTTAGCTTCTGTTCTTTTTACTGAGTTCTGTCCTTTCTTTATGCTGTTTGCTCTTTCTTACTGCGTTCTGTTCTTTTACTGCGTTCTGTCTCTTTCTTTACTGCTGTTACTGCTCTCTTCTTTACTGCTGTTCTGTCTACTGCCGTTTGCTTTACTTCCGTTTGCTTTACTTTGCTTACCCTTTGTTTAGCTGTTCTGTCTCTTTCTTTACTGCCGTTCTGTTCTTTTTACTGTTCTTTCTTCTTTACTCAGTTCTGTTCTTTAGCCTCTCTCTGTTCTTTACGCGTTCTGTTCTTTTACTGCCTTCTGTTCTTTCTTACGCGTCGTCTTTTTAGCGTTCTTTCTTCTTTACTGCCGTTCTGTCTCTTCTTTACTGCTGTTCTGTCCTTTCTTTACTGCTGTTCTGTCTCTTTTGCTTTACTGCGTTCTTCTCTTATGCGTTGTTTACTCTCTGTTGTCTTTACTGCTCTGTTCTTTTACTGTTCGTTTGTCTTTTACTGCCGTTTGTCTCTTTATGCTGTCTGTTCTACTGCCGTTCTGTCTTCTTTACTGCGTTCTGTCTCTTTCTTTGTTCTAGTTCTCTACTGCCGTTCTGTTCTTCTTTACTGCGTTCTGTCTCTTCTTTACTGCGCTGTCTTCTTACTCGTTCTGTCTTTCTATGCTGTTCTGTCTCTTTTACTGTGTTCTGTCCTTTCTTACTCTGTTCTGTCTTTTCTACTGCCGTTCTGTCTTTCTTTACTCCGTTCGTTCTCCGTTGTCTTCTTTGCTTTCTCTCTTAGCTGTTCTAGTCTCTTCTTTACTGCTGTTCTGTTCTTCTTTACTGCCGTTCTGTCTTTCTTTACTGTCTGCCTCACGTGTTGCTTCTTTCTTCTTTATGCGTTCTGTCTCAGCTGTTCTTTTTTCTTACTGGTTCTTCTCTATGCTGTTTGTCTCTTAGTTGTACGCGTTGTTTTTCACCGTTTGTCTCTTTTTACGCTCTGTCTCTTCTTTATCAGTTCTGTCTCATTTCTTTAGCGTTCTGTTCTTTTTTACTGCGTTCTGTCTCTTCTTACGTTCTGTCTTTTTTACTGCTGTTCTGTCTCTTTCTTTACTGTGTTCTGTCTCTTTCTTTACTGCCGTTCTGTCTCTTCTTTACTGCGTCATCTCTTCTTTACGCGTTCTGTCTCTTTCTTACTGCGTCTTCTTTCTTAAGGTTGTCTCTTTTACTGTGTCTGTACCTTGTCTTTAGCGTTCTGTTCTTCTTACTCCTGTTTGCTTTCTACAGCTCGTCTTGCTTTACTCCCTGTTCTTGAGCACTCATGTTGCTTTAGTCTACCCAAGTGTTGCTTTGATAGACTGCAGTTTGCTTTACTACCAGTGTTGCTT
Organism: Cherax destructor; assembly: GCA_009830355.1. Lineage (NCBI taxonomy): Eukaryota > Metazoa > Arthropoda > Malacostraca > Decapoda > Parastacidae > Cherax > Cherax destructor. Next base: position 246,238 of record WNWK01000953.1, read on the forward strand.
TATTACCCAAGTGTTGCTTTGAAGCTACCCAAGTGTTGCTTTGAAGCTACCCAAGTGTTGCTTTGAAGCTACCCAAGTGTTGCTTTGAAGCTACCCAAGTGTTGCTTTGAAGCTACCCAAGTGTTGCTTTGAAGCTACCCAAGTGTTGCTTTGAAGCTACCCAAGTGTTGCTTTGCACATGTGCTAGTACCAAGTGTTGCTTTGAAGCACCCAAGTGTTGCTTTGAAGCTACCCAGTGTTGCTTGAAGTACCCATGTTGCTTTGAAGCTACCCAAGTGTTGTTTGGCTACCCATGTTGCTTTGAGCTACCCAGTTTGCTTTAAGTACCAGTTTGCTTTGAGTTACTCAAGTGTTGCTTTAGCTCCCATGTTGCTTTGAGCTACCCAAGTGTTGCTTTAGCTAATAGTGTTGTTGTACTGTACTCTGAGTACCAAATTTTCTTATACAGTGTGCTTTGTACTTAGTGTATTACTGTTATATACACTGAGTGGTGTATAGCTCTCAGTTTAAATACACTGAGGAGTGCTGAATAAGACACGGTGCAACACTGATGTGTTGCACAACCGGTTCAACGACCAGTGACTTCTTCAGAGACAAACTTGCGTGTAAGTGTTTTGGTAATCAGCTTTATTTTTTACTCGATAAAACTACACAGAGCGAAACGTTGTCTCAATAAAGAGATTCAATAAAGCTCTACACAGAGAAAAACAATGTCTTCGTAAAGGGTTCAGTAAGGCTCTACACAGCGAAATTTTGTCTCAATAAAGATTCGTTCTGCATCCTGCGTTTTGTTATTTAATAATGATAATCTTTATTTCTATATGTACAGGGTATACAGTCTTAGCTGACATCAGTGACAAACTACCCTATAGAAAGCCCCCTTGTTATGTAGAGCATTTCGGGCAAATTAGGTCAATTTTGTCCCCAGGATGCGACCCACACCAGTCGACTAACACCCAGGTACCCATTTTACTGATGGGTGAATATAGACAACCGGTGAAAAGAAACACGCCCAATGTTTCTACCCTCGCTGGGAATCGAACGCTGACCCTCGCCGTGTGAAGCGAGAGCTTTAGCGACCAGGCCACGGGGCACCGTACAATGTTCTCTTATGGTGCCCACGGCGCCCCTGCTTTACACTGAGTTTATTTTACATTTATTTTTTTCTTAAAATTAATTTGTGTCGATTTAAGTTAAACGAGATATATACCGAAAGGTGCATATCTTCCAGTGTATATACACCGAGATGTATACAGGCATATTTCTCAGAAGTATGTATGTCACTGATAGTTATAATGAGTTTACTTTAATTCCAATTTTAAGAGTTAAAGAAATTTGATGTTGGCGTACATGGCAGCTGGTGTCTTAAGACCCTCGTGTCTTCCCTGAAGTTCCGAGACATCTTCACAATCCTGTCTCTGCTAAGAAGTTATTCCAGCCTTCCAGATAAGTTACTCAAAACTAATAATATATATTGCCTAAATAGACCTAGTAAAATAGTGATGAAGCGAGAAATCGTTGTTTGTCAATGTTGAAACTGACTTTGGGTGTTTGTTGGTTCAGACATAACGACCTGGCCTGGAATGTTCGTAAGTTTCTCCACAACAACCTGCACTCCTTCAACCTCTCCAGCGACCTGACTCAACACAAGCCTTGGAAGAACTCTCCTTTCTCACACACAGACCTGCCCAGGCTCAGGAAGGGGCAGGTGGCTGCCCAGGTGAGTATATTGGTGGTGGTGTGGGTGTGTGATTGTGGTAGTGCTGATGGTGTGTGATTGTGGTAGTAGTGCTGATGGTGTGTGATTGTGGTAGTAGTGCTGATGGTGTGTGATTGTGGTAGTGGTGCTGATGGTGTGTGATTGTGGTAGTGGTGCTGATGGTGTGTGATTGTGGTAGTGGTGCTGATGGTGTGTGATTGTGGTAGTGGTGCTGATGGTGTGTGATTGTGGTAGTGGTGGTGGTCTTGTATAACACTTTTACTTCAAAATAATAGAATTTTAACCAAAATATTTTAGTTTTGGTGGTACACAGGAAATAGTCTGAAAAACGGAAATTATCATAATTATAATTAAAACTGTTGTTACAATTGCATTTTAAGATAAAAAATAGAACATCGTGGTACGTGGGTGGTACACTCATACTGTCTCTCTCCCACAGTTCTGGTCAGTATATGTACCGTGTGACGGTGTGGGTGACATTATCATGATACACTCTCTCTCCTACAGTTCTGGTCAGTGTATGTACCGTGTGAGTCGCAGTACCTCAATACGGTGCAGCTTCTATTGGAACAAATCGATGTTGTGAAGCGAATGATCTCTATTAGCTCCAGCAGCACCACTCTCGTCCACTCCTCGGCCGGTGAGTTACAAGGACACACACACATGTAAGGGGTGAACATCGAACGAACAGAAGTTAGGTAAGACCCTCAAGTGGGTGAGCGGGGAAGTGTGGACAGCTGAAGTGTAGTCGGTGAGAGGATGGTCTTGAGTCGTAGATAAAGTGCCAGGGCTTAACCCAGCTGCGGAGCTATAGGGGACAGGAGCTGGAGAATCAGGAACTTGTAGACGATGTAGAGGCACGAAGAGGCTGGATGAGCCGGCTGCATCACTTTTGGGAAGTTCTAGCTGGTGACAAGGGCTGGCTTGGGTTAGTGGCAGAGGAGGGTGGCTTGCTATGTGGTAATCAGAGATTTCTAGCGAGGTGTCAGTGTAGACGTGGAAAGGTCTGAGGGCAGTTTTATGGGCAGGCTAAAGTCGCGGACCTCAGAGTTTACCGAGATTGTTGAGGACTCGAGTCCTGGACCAAACATTCAGTGAGAATGCTGTGGAACCAGAGGCGCGAACTGAAACGTTTACTGAGAAAGCTCCAGCTACGGGTCATCATATGACTAAGATCCGCTTCAGGAAGCACTTGTCCTGTTTTCTGACAAACCTTACCTAACCTAACCTGAGATCACCGAGGTGGTCAAGTCGCTGAATTATACTTTGTCATAGATTGTGTTAGTGGTGGAGTCACCCACAGGGACTCCACAATAAAGACCTCGATAAAAACCACGGGAGAGACCACCCTGTGGGCCAGTCAGTTTAAGAAATGAATGACACTATCCACGGAATGCCAAATGAGATCTCAGGCACGGTATATAGAGATTCTAGAATTGTCAGAATAATATTACTGGTGAACAACTATCAGTGTGAAAAAAATATTTTTGCTGGACTTGTCTATATTATGTATGAGAGCATAGTTATACCAACACTTGTATGGGTGTGAGACATGGGTTGTGAATGTTGCAACAAGGAGAAGGCTGGAGGCAGTGGAGATGTTATGTCTGAGGGCAATGTGTGGTGTGAATATAATGCAGAGAATACGTAGTTTGCAGATTAGGAGAAGGTGCGGGATTACCAAAACTATTATCCAGAGGGCTGAGGAGGGGTTATTGAGATGGTTTGGACATATAGAGAGGATGGAACAAAATAGAGTGACTTCGAGAGTGTATAAATCTGTAGTGGAGGGAAGGCGGGGTAGGGGTCGGTCTAGAAAAGGTTGGAGGGAGGGGGTAAAGGAGGTTTTGTGTGCGAGGGGCTTGGACTTCCAGCAAGCGTGCGTGAGCGTGTTAGATTGGAGCGAATGGAGACAAATGGTTTTTAGGACTTTACGTGCTGTTGGAGTGTAGACAAGGTAACATTTATGAAGGGTTTCAGGGAAACCGGCAGGCCGGACTTGATTCCTGGAGATGGGAAGTACAGTGCCAGCACTCTGAAGGAGGGGTGTTAATATTGCAGTTTTGTAGCTGTAGTGTAAGCACGCCTCTGGCAAGACAGTGATGGAGTGAATGATGATGAAAGTTTTTCTTTGTCAGGCCACCCTGCCTTGGTGGGAAACGGCCTATGTGTTAATAATAATAATAATAATAATAATAAAATGTCTATATTATGAAAAAAATATTCCAGGTACAGTCGTGAAATTGAAAATGAGAGATACTATCTGTGAACTTATCTATTTATAGGCAAAAATAATAAGAGCATGATACGTGATTCGTAGCTAGACAAGAATACTGCAATTGTTGACGTGTGTCACCAGGAATCCTGGAGGAGTTTGAGCGTGGGCGTGTAGCTAGTCTGATGGGCGTGGAGGGCGGTCATGGGCTGGCCAACAGCATGGGTGTACTAAGGGCCGTGTACGACCTGGGAGTACGTTATGTCACACTCACCCACAAGTGTCACACCCCATGGTAAGTCACACTCTGGGTAAGTCACACCCCATGGTAAGTCACACAACTTTCTAAAGTTTGTCTTGCTTTTGTGTCCTGCTTTTTCGGAGGTTACAATATAACTATCCTATTAGATTTAGATGACTGTAATTGTGAAGATGGTGACTGTGATCGTTAGGATTCTGACTGTCAGAATTGTCATTGTTTAGATTGTGAGGGCCGTGAGAATCTTAATGGTTGTGATTGTTAAGACTGTAAGGACTGTGACTGCGAGGATTGTGATTGCGGTGTGCGATCAAGAAGATTGATTTTACGTTGTCTTAACGTTGATTGTGCTGGTGCTTCCCCAGGGCCGAGTGTTCAGAACGAGGATCTCAACCTCCCAACACCCGGGGACTCACGCCCTACGGCAAGGTAACCAGTTACCTATTTGCTATTACCTGTACGTAATTACATATCTGTAGCCACAGTAGGATATTTATGCTCGTGTTGTTCCACCTTCCATACTTTCTTCACCGTATAAATGTTTAAAATTTCCAATGATTAAAACACTCACTACGTCTCTCTACTTTCTACCTCCAGGACTCAAGTCCGGTTAACCGGGTTTCCCCCGCCTCCCTTTTATAGATGTTACCGTGCTCACACTCCAACAGCACGTCAAACAATACAAATCACTTGCCTCCACCCACTCCGTTCTAACAGGCTCACATATGCCTCCTTCACACCCTCATATCGACCCTTCCTAGGACAATCCCTACCTGCCCTTCGTTCCACCCCAGACTTATACAACCTCTAGGTCAACCTATTCCGCTCCATCCTCTCTAAATGCCCAAACCACCTCAACCTCTCCACTGCTCTATAAATTATGTCTGGTCACTCCACATCATCTTATTTCTACGCTCACAGTTCTCACTATAATATTCACACCATATTACTTTCATCCATGACATCTCTACTGCCTCCAGCCTATTCCTCGCTGCAATGTGTAAAATTCGTTGCTTTTATCCTTTTCATTATTATATTATTATAATGTTTATTATTATTATTATTATTATTATTATTATTATTATTATTATTATTATTATAGTGAACCTCTACAGTGTAGGGCTCATACAGCGTCTGGGAAATGGGAAGTTATCAGGTTTAATCTGAGGTTATAAACTTAATCTTGTAGTGTGTACAATAATGTTGTGTGACACAACACTGTTATTGTAGTGTATACAGTAATGTTGTGTGACACATAACACTGTTATTGTAGTGTATACAGTAATGTTGTGTGACCACTGTTTATGTGTCAGTAATGTTGGTGACACACTGTTATTGTAGTGTATACAGTAATGTTGTGTGACACAACACTGTTATTGTAGTGTGTACAGTAATGTTGTGTGACACATAACACTGTTATTGTAGTGTGTACAGTAATGTTGTGTGACACAACACTGTTATTGTAGTGTGTACAGTAATGTTGTGTGACACAACACTGTTATTGTAGTGTGTACAGTAATGTGTGACACATGACACACTGTTTCTGGTTATTAACATCACAACCTTCAACGCTCTTTGCTCATAGATCATAATAGGTATCAGCTTCTAAGGCGATGGTTACTTAACCAAAATAAAATATGCTACCCAAAATTTATGGCGTTCACAGAGACAGTTTCATTGACGAATTTTCACTGGGGCTTAAAAATGGGTTCGTTATTTTTAATTTTATTTTAAAGAGTTGATGAATATTATTTCCGCATATTAAATCATTGTTTTATTTTTGAGTTGTCATTTGATACTGGCTCAGGCAAGAGTGAAACGTGCAGTATCGAAACGTTGATAATAGTTTTCACCGGCCGAAGTGTGGAATTTTTTATATTTGTCCATTATTTTGACTTTTATGTCATTTTTTTTAGACCTAAAAGGTGCCCGAAATGCATGCTAGTGGCTTTCTTTTGTGCGTATATATAGTTCCTTCCACTGTTTGAATTTCGAGGAATTTTTTTCAGGTAGAAATATCAAATTTCACATTATAATTATTATGTTCCATCTCGTGTGTTATTGTGTCCGTCTTCCAGCCTCTGTCTACCACCACTTGCTCTTGATCGACTTCTGCACAACTATGCTGTCACTTTGATCACAGATAGGAAGTACGACTGTCTGGTGTGAAGCAGACGGAGGATGAAGCCTCTACCAGGTCTTGCGGTGAATGACCCACATAGGTTTAGCGATTAACATGAATTAAACAAGCAAACTATCTGGAGATAAAAAAAAAATATCGACGCTATTTAACAGTTACGCAAATGCTGTATAATTCGATCATTTGTTGAGAACGTTTCTCCCATACAGTGTGCTTGGTAAAGCCCACTGTGTGGGCGAAACGTCAGTAAATGGCGGCATTATACTGTATTTGTGTTTCTATCTTGGCCCGCCCGTGGCTCGTACCAAGTGTGACTAATAGGGAGATAGTGGACCTGACAGAACCAATAATGCCGATTCCTGATACCTCCTGGGTGACGCTGTAACTGCAGCATTGACACCTCCTGGGTGACGCTGTAACTGCAGCATTGACACCTCCTGGGTGACGCTGTAACTGCAGCATTGACACCTCCTGGGTGACGCTGTAACTGCAGCATTGACACCTCCTGGGTGACGCTGTAACTGCAGCATTGACACCTCCTGGGTGACGCTGTAACTGCAGCATTGACACCTCCTGGGTGACGCTGTAACTGCAGCATTGACACCTCCTGGGTGACGCTGTAACTGCAGCATTGACACCTCCTGGGTGACGCTGTAACTGCAGCATTGCCTTCAACACCATGAGATGATGAGGACGATGCTGTTTTGTTCCTCAGGAAACAAACAAGTGTGTCCTAACACAAGTCTAACGAGACATTCAGTGGTTAACATCCACTAGTCAACCCACTCTACTTCTAAACTCTTTTGCTATATACAAGGCCAATGTTAGGCACGTTTATAACGTGTTAATTTAGTAACCAACTAGGTTATCAATTATACCACACACACATTATAATATAATATATAAAGGTAGAAAGTTGAAAGTGAACATAGATAAGAGTAAGGTGATGAGGGTATCAAACGATTTAAATAAAGAAAAATTGGATATCACATTGGAGAGAGGGATTATGGAAGAAGTAAATGTTTTCAGATATTTGGGAGTTGATGTGTCAGCGGATGGATTTATGAAGGATGAGGTTAACCATAGAATTGATGAAGGAAAAAGGTGAGTGGTGCATTGAGGTATCTGTGGAGACAAAAACGTTATCCATGGAGGCAAAGAAGGAATGTACGAAAGTATAGTGGTACCAACACTCTTATATGGGTGTGAAGCATGGGTTGCAAATGCTGCAGCGAGGAGGAGGCTGGAGGCAGTGGAGATGTCCTGTCTAAGGGCAATGTGTGGTGTAAATATTATGCAGAAAATTCGGAATGTGGAAATTAGGAAAAGGTGTGGAGTTACTAAAAGTATTTGTCAGAGGGCTGAAGAGGGTTGTTGAGGTGGTTTGGTCATTTAGAAGAATGGATCAAAGTAGAATGACTTGGAAGCGTATAAATCTGTAGGGAAGGAAGGCGGGGTAGGGGTCGTCCTAGAAAAGGTTGGAGGAAGGGGTAAAGGAGGTTTTGTGGGCGAGGGCTTGGACTTCCAGCAAGCATGTGTGAGCGTGTTAGATAGGAGTGAATGGAGACGAATGGTTTTGGGACATGACGATCTGTTGGAGTGTGAGCAGGGTAACATTGTGTGAAGGGATTCAGGAAACCAGTTAATTGATTTAGTTGGACTTGAGTCCTGGAAATGGGAAGTACAATGCCTGCACTTTAAAGGAGGGTCTGAGATAGTGACAGCTGGGAGGACTTTTCTCAGCTGTCGTATCTGAGCTCCTCTGCAAAGACAGTGATTATGTATGAGTGCGGTGAAAGTGTTGAATGATGATGAAAGTTTTTTCTTTTTGGGGATTTTCTTTCTTTTTGGGTCACCCTGCCTCGGTGGGAGACGGCCGACTTGTTGAAAAAAAAAAAAAAATATATATATATATATATATATATATATATATATATATATATATACAGTGAAACCTCGGTGTTCGAACTTAATTCGTAGGTGGGGTTCGAACTGCGAAAATTTCGATGTAATTAACTAATTAACTGGTTCTGGGCCACGAAAAGTTACCCAAAATAAAACAGCCCACATAAACAGAGAAGCTAGAACTTTACCTTTACTGACTTGAATTGACTGGAGTGTTGTGGTCTCGTTTCTGTCTCTTTGCACTAACACTAGAAGATTATGGGTACTCAGAACTGGCAGGGGCATTCGGTTCTTTCTGTTTTAAAAGGAATATGTCCAATGTGGTCTGTGTCTGCCCACCCCTCGTAATCTTCCTAAAGTCTTCAACCACATTGTCACTGAAACAATGTTGTGGCTCACCAGAGCAACGTCAGGGTGCCATTTCTTCATTATGCTCTGCGATTTTGACCAATACAAACAACTCTAAGTTTATCAGTGGAAATTTTAGCATTGCAAACCTCCTTATCATCATCCAATGACGAAAATTCCTCTACCAGTTTCTCTTGCTGCTCCTTGAGAAGATCTTGGTGTGAGGGGAAAAGTTCATTAAATAAGAGTGGAAGTATGGAAGTGGTGGAGGCAGTATGAATGGTAATATGACTTCTGCAAGGGGCGTGTGCGTCATTACCTCCATCTCTCCCCTTCCTCCACCCGGTGAGAGTTGACAAGTGACCCTTTCTGACACTTGGCTTCCAGCTCTCATCCAGTTTCTAAGTATGGAATTCCACTCTAATTATTTGTTGAATGTGGGGTTTACAGTTTATTTAAGATGTACATGAGTTCTACTCTTGTTTGGTAGATTTTGTGAAGTTTAATTTCTTAACCGGACTTGACTTTACTATTTCTATGTTGTCGTAATTTTCATTTCTCGCCATTCTTTTTAAAAGGCCTTCAGCCTATTATGTGAGTGTCTAGTTGTCCAATTTTTAATTTCTGTTTTATCCCAGCTTTGTGTGCGGATTATGTCACCCGACACTAAGCAAGATAAGAAGAGCTGCATGTCTACGATCTGAAATTCTTCATGCGTCATTTTGAGAATTGTTTCTCTACCTTTGTGCTTGCTGCTATTTCTACAATCTGCATTGAAGGACTTGGCATTTTCCCTATACCTCTGTTGCCTACCACGGCTAGTAGCCAACTCCTTTAAGCTGCTAAGATGAGTATCTTCATTGGCTTTGAAGCAAGACTTCACAATTACAATCATTGGTGACCACACAGCACTAGTACTGGTTTCCCACTCCACTACAGCTCTTCCTGTGCGCCTTGCTATACCAACGGCAAATTCAAAAAAAATCTTCCTGTACATATTAGTACTTAATTGATGTATTAATAATTTTTTTCAGATAGGAAGAGTTCATACTTGAGTGACTTTTATTTAATAAATGTTTACCCATTTTAAGATTTACTTCCTTTCCATAAAGAAGGGATTCTTTAAAATGCTCCTTAACTTCACGTTGGGTACTAGTTCCAGGATTATCTTCCTTATTCACTATTTAATTTTTTTGCCTTTTCACAAATTTACTGCCTCAAACTCTTATAACCCACCATCCTAACAAGTTCTTCCATAATTTCAATTGTGATCTTTGTGTAGTAAGTGGAAGTCTCTTTTAGCCACATTTGTTCCTTAAGTTTTTGTTCGTAAGTACGGTACAGTGTAGATTTATCCATAAAACTCTGGCAAGCTCATTAACCACTTCGCTCTGAATCAAGTTATTTTCTAAATTAAATTGTGGTTCTGTTTTCTAAATTTATTTTCACTTTTTCGAGGCTATGGTCACTAATTTTTAATAATATAATTAGTACTGTAAATATTTGCAACAAAACTACAATATAGTAAGAGCACGGAAGCCACACGCACAGAGAGCAAGACACCAACTGAACGTAAACAAACCAGTGTCAGGATTCTTCTGAACTAAATTGTTCGGTACGTTCAACAGAGGTTATAATATATATATATATATATATATATATATATATATATATATATATATATATATATATATATATATATATATATATATATATATATATATTATGCAAAGTTGCGTAGTTCTACAGTGGTAGAACTGGGGATGTTACAGCAACAGCTGTAAATTGCTTGGATCAAGAGCCCTTTACCTGGAGAGAATTCCAGGGGTCAACGCCCCCGCGGCCCGGTCTGTGACCAGGCCTCAGGTTGGACCAGAGCCTGATCAACCAGGCTGTTACTGCTGGCCGCACGCAGTCCAACGTACGAGCCACAGCCTGGCTGGTCAGGTACCGACTTTAGGTGCCTGTCCAGTGCCTGCTTGAAGACAGCCAGGGGTTTGTTGGTAATCCCCCTTATGTATGCTGGGAGGCAGTTGAACAATCTTGGGCCCCTGACACTTATTGTGTTGTTCCTCAACGTGCTAGTGGCACCCCTGCTCTTCATTGGGGATGTTACATCGCCTGCCGAGTCTTTTGCTTTCGTAGGGAGTGATTTTTGTGTGCAAGTTTGGTACTAATCCCTCGAACAATCCCTTGAACAATATCAAGGCACCTTCCTGGCTGGGAGTGATATCAAGCGAGTAATTACTGATCAACTTGTCTGTGATGAACACGTCTGCCATAATAAATCATCAAAGTTGCCTCATTACTTGAGGTGTGCACCTACAAAGTGCGAGAGAGAGATGGCAAGCTCCTACATTGAGTTCAGGTGTCACTGTTACAGCAGAATATCATTGACAATGATATTCTGCTTCCTCTTGCTTCATTGCCTCCCTCTCTTCACGTCTCCTTCACTCCCTCTCTTCTCGTCTCCTTCACTCCCTCTCTTCTCGTCTCCTTCACTCCCTTACTCCTCGACTCCTTCCTCTTCTCGTCTCCTTCACTCCCTCTCTCCTCGTCTCCTTCACTCCCTCTCTCCTCGTCTCCTTCACTCCCTCTCTTCACGTCTCCTTCACTCCCTCTCTTCACGTCTCCTTCTATTCCTTTATTTCGATCCCCTTCTGGGATCCTCTTCACCAAATGAAGAGGATCCCAGAAGGGGATCGAAATATACAGACCAATTAATCTCCTGAGTTATTATTGAGCATTGACAAGTGTTTATTACACTTCAGTTATCCACTGAGAGCTAACTTTAACCCCTAGTTAAGGTATTTAAAACATTCTCGACTGTTGATAACAGGCGACATGCAGACTGAATCACCCCTCGTATAATAGGTTTTAAACCTCCCCATTAACTAATATGTAAACACATTCATCGTCCAATATATGATCCTCGTCCGATCATTTTTTCGCCTCGTCAAAGCGCTCGTGTGGGTGTATGACCCACTTAATATTTGTACTTATAACTCATTACAATTGTGACCGGGTGTGGACGTGTCATTGGCTCATTACTTTGTAATTTGTTCATGATTGTAACCAAGTATAGGAGTGTAGATGGTTCATTACCTTTGTAACTTCCATGATTGTGACCAGATCTACCTGGAGTTTATTACCTTTGTAACTAGTTCAGCTATCATAACTTTGAGGTCCAGTCCCTGGACCCATTATGTACCTCTGTAATCTTTTGACTACCGCCCACAGGATGGGTATGTGGTGCATAATAAAGATGTTAAACTAACTCAAGGCACAATCACAAATGCACTCCGGCGAAAATAAAAGATTGGCCAGTTTTCGATAATAGAATGAAAGCCCTGGTGTAAAGAAAAGGTGGTAGGCTGGATCGCAATTTAATTTACTTTTATGAATTCTATTGTGCTATTTTTTTTATGGTTTTTATATTAGTTTGTCCTGCATAGTGCAATAAAATATTACTTTATTATCTCTGACGAGTACCATGCTTTTTATTTATCATTACTGATAATAATATAGTAACAATACTACTACTAATAATATTATTAATGACAATAATAAAGAAACGATAGTAGGACCAATAGGCTTAAGCAAACTAGTACTCATTTTCATGTTCGTTACATGGAAGCATCTTACCTGTGCATCCTCAGGAGATGATCCGGGAGATGAACCGCCTGGGACTGATGGTGGACCTGTCTCACGCCTCAGCTAGGACTGCTAGGGATGTGCTAGGCGCCACACGTGCCCCTGTCATATTCTCACACTCAGCTGCTAGGGCGCTCTGTGATATAGAGAGGAACGTACCTGACGATCTCCTCAGCTCCTTGGTGAGTGGTACCTGCTGTCTCAGCTAATTAATGAGTGGGACCTGCTGTAACAACCTACCCACTGCCTCACACACTTGCAACCTACCCACTGCCTCACACACTTGCAACCTACCCACTGCCTCACACACTTGCAACCTACCCACTGCCTCACACACTTGCAACCTCACTGCTCACACTGCAACTACCCACTGCCTCACACACTTGCAACCTACCCACTGCCTCACACACTTGCAACCTACCCACTGCCTCACACACTTGCAACCTACCCACTGCCTCACACACTTGCAACCTACCCACTGCCTCACACACTTGCAACCTACCTGCCACACACTTTCAACCTACCACTGCCTCACACACTTGCAACCTACCCACTGCCTCACACACTTGTAACCTACCACTGCCTCCACACTTGCCCTACCCTGCTCAATTTCATAAACTATAATTAAATTGCATTTACCTGTCTACCACGTGTTTCAAGGTCCATTATATTTCAATTTATATGAAGTGTATGTCTGTTATTCATTGAATATAATTTCGATTTGATATAAGTTTTAGTGTATTGATGAAGGTAATGTCTATAGGATTGTACTAAGTGAAGATTTAATAATAGTTAAGGAGCAGGTGACAAATATGTGAGGAGGGTGCTATTGTGTAGGTTGTGAAAAGGTTGTGAGTGTATATTGATGATCAGCTTTTATAGTGACTTCCTCACCTGCACTCCCTCAGCCTCCCTGCGAGACGTGGTAGGTACGTGTCTCAACACTCACCTCTAAGACGTGGTAGGTACGTGTTTCAATATATATATATATATATATATATATATATATATATATATATATATATATATATATATATATATATATATATATAACTTGTTCACCCCACAGCTCACATTAACCACGTGCTCACCCCACAGCTCACATCAACCACGTGTTCACCCCACAGCTCACACTAACCACGTGTTCACCCCACAGCTCACATCAACCACGTGTTCACCCCACAGCTCACACTAACCACGTGTTCACCCCACAGCTCATATCAACCACGTGTTCACCCCACAGCTCACACTAACCACGTGTTCACCCCACAGCTCATATCAACCACGTGTTCACCCCACAGCTCATATCAACCACGTGTTCACCCCACAGCTCACACTAACCACGTGTTCACCCCACAGCTCACATCAACCACGTGCGTACCATGGCTGGGGTGGACTACGTAGGAATAGGTGCTGGCTACGATGGCATTAATAGGTGAGTGTATCTCCCAGCTCCTTCCTGACACCTAGATTCTCTAACTTATTACCAGTAACGCTAACTCCTTCCTAACACCTATCTTATTATACTATTACTTCTACGTTATTATTAACATTAATCTCGTGTTTATTTTTTTTACGATAATTGACCTGACGAAATACTGCATATGAAGAGTTGTTATGAGGTATTGTGAGGGGGATCCAAGTGTTTTCAGTGATATATATGTGGATCATCTCTGAGGATCAAGAGGATCGGATCCTTCTCGGCGATGCACGATTCTCTGTCTCACCCTCCCCTTTTAGTTGTAAAATGCCTTAAATAATTATAAGCAATTCCATATAAGAAATCTTTATAGCACACGTATCTTGTGAAATAATTATTTTTATTGTTATTAATAGTACATAAATCAATGCAAGTTGATATCTTCCAATAATGTTGCCTCTTCATAAGATGTTAGAGAAAGGTTAATTTCCTTGCTGTCTAGGATACCTCAAGCTGCGTATCTTTCTGCAGGACTCCTGAAGGACTGGAGGACGTGTCCAAGTATCCTGAGTTGTTTGCCGAGCTGCTGCAGGACCCTACCTGGTCCCTGCAGGACCTGAAGAAGCTGGCAGGCCTCAACCTGCTCAGAGTACTCAAGAGGGTGGAAGAGGTAATTATGGGTGAGGTTCAGTACTCAAACAGATGGGATGTGTTGGTTGACTGGATGTTATGGCTGATGGCTGCCTGCCGTGGTGGGATGTCAGCTGTCTATTGTGGTTCTCCCTTGACTCTTGGGGATTCCTGGTTGCCAGACGTCTCGTTGTTACATAACTGTTATCTAGTAGTTACAGGACTGTTATCTAGTAGTTACGGGACTGTTATCTAGTAGTTACAGAACTGTTATCTGGTAGTTACAGGACTGTTATCTGGTAGCTACAGGACTGTTATCTAGCAGTTACAAGACTGTTATCAAGTAGTTACAGGACTGTTATCAGGTAGTTACAGGACTGTTATCTGGTAGCTACAGGACTGTTATCTGGTAGCTACAGGACTGTTATCTGGTAGCTACAGGACTGCTATCTGGTAGCTACAGGACTGTTATCTGGTAGCTACAGGACTGTTATCTGGTAGCTACAGGACTGTTATCTGGTAGCTACAGGACTGCTATCTGGTAGCTACAGGACTGTTATCTGGTAGCTACAGGACTGTTATCTGGTAGCTACAGGACTGTTATCTGGTAGCTACAAGACTGTTATCTGGTAGCTACAGGACTGTTATCTGGTAGCTACAGGACTGTTATCTGGTAGCTACAGGACTGTTATCTGGTAGCTACAGGACTGTTATCTGGTAGCTACAGGACTGCTATCTGGTAGCTACAGGACTGTTATCTGGTAGCTACAGGACTGTTATCTTGTAGCTACAGGACTGTTATCTGGTAGCTACAGGACTGTTATCTGGTAGCTACAGGACTGTTATCTGGTAGCTACAGGACTGCTATCTGGTAGCTACAGGACTGTTATCTAGCAGTTACAAGACTGTTATCAAGTAGTTACAGGACTGTTATCAGGTAGTTACAAGGACTGTTATCTGGTAGCTACAGGACTGTTATCTAGTAGCTACAGGACTGTTATCTAGTAGTACAGGACTGTTATCTGGTAGCTACAGGACTGTTATCTGAACGTAGCTACAGGACTGTTATCTGGTAGCTACAGGACTGTTATCTGGTAGCTGGACATCTGGCTAGGACTGTTATCTGGTAGCTACAGGACTGTTATCTGGTAGCTACAGGACTGTTATCTGGTAGCTACAGGACTGTTATCTGGTAGCTACAGGACTGTTATCTGGTAGCTACAGGACTGTTATCTGGTAGCTACAGATGCTACTGAGCTAGACTGTTATCTGGTAGCTACAGGACTGTTATCTGGTAGCTACAGGACTGTTATCTGGTAGTACTAGGACTGTTATCTGGTAGCTACAGGACTGTTATCTGGTAGCTACAGGACTGTTATCTGGTAGCTACAGGACTGTTATCTGGTAGCTACAGGACTGTTATCTGGTAGCTACAGGACTGTTATCTGGTAGCTACAGGACTGTTATCTGGTAGCTACAGGACTGTTATCTGGTAGCTACAGGACTGTTATCTGGTAGCTACAGGACTGTTATCTGGTAGCTACAGGACTGTTATCTGGTAGCTACAGGACTGTTATCTGGTAGCTACAGGACTGTTATCTGGTAGCTACAGGACTGTT
This sequence comes from Cherax destructor, assembly GCA_009830355.1. Classification (NCBI taxonomy): domain Eukaryota; kingdom Metazoa; phylum Arthropoda; class Malacostraca; order Decapoda; family Parastacidae; genus Cherax; species Cherax destructor. Next base: position 262,148 of record WNWK01000953.1, read on the forward strand.
ATCTGGTAGCTACAGGACTGTTATCTGGTAGCTACAGGACTGTTATCTGGTAGCTACAGGACTGTTATCTGGTAGCTACAGGACTGTTATCTGGTAGCTACAGGACTGTTATCTGGTAGCTACAGGACTGTTATCTGGTAGCTACAGGACTGTTTGTATCAGGTTTCAGCTACAGGACTGTTATCTGGTAGCTACAGGACTGTTATCTGTAGCTACAGGACTGTTATCTGGTAGCTACAGGACTGTTATCTGGTAGCTACAGGACTGTTATCTGGTAGCTACAGGACTGTTATCTGGTAGCTACAGGACTAGTTATCTGGTAGCTACAGGACTGTTATCTGGTAGCTACAGGACTGTTATCTGGTAGCTACAGGACTGTTATCTGGTAGCTACAGGACTGTTATCTGGTAGCTACAGGACTGTTATCTGGTAGCTACAGGACTGTTATCTGGTAGCTACAGGACTGTTATCTGGTAGCTACAGGAATGTTATCTGGTAGCTACAGGACTGTTATCTGGTAGCTACAGGACTGTTATCTGGTAGCTACAGGACTGTTATCTGGTAGCTACAGGACTGTTATCTGGTAGCTACAGGACTGTTATCTGGTAGTTACAGGACTGCTATCTGGTAGTTACAGGACTGTTATCTGATAGTTATATGACAGTTATCTGGTTGTTACATAACTGTTATCTGGTAGTTAAATGATCGTTGGATGTCATAATAACTGATGTATGGCTGACAGATTTGCCGTTTACCGTCATTTTTATATTTGTTGGCCGATGTCTGAAAGTCAGTTATTAATCTAACCGTCTTTTAAGAGATCTTGGTAAGCATTTGTCTGATTAATAAAACATAACAAACACGTATAACAGCAATCCCTATATTTCCACAAGTTTTCGCTCACAGGTCAGATTTTTCAAGTCATGGACTTAGGTTTGTCAAGTTCCTTTTCTCATTTATTTACTTTTTTTGTGGGGGGGATATGTTTGTTTACAGTAGGTCCTGGATACTGTATCGAGTGGATGATCCAAGGCAGCCTGTATGAGTGTTATTAACTGTGATTCACCATTTTGTAGCATTGCTTGTATGAGTGTTATTAACAATGATCACCAGTAGTGTATCACTGTATGAGTGTTACTAACTGTGATTGAAGGTACTGTATCACTGTATGAGTGTTATTAACTGTGATTGAAGGTACTGTATCACTGTATGAGTGTTATTAACTGTGATTGAAGGTACTGTATCACTGTATGAGTGTTATTAACTGTGATTGAAGGTACTGTATCACTGTATGAGTGTTATTAACTGTGATTGAAGGTACTGTATCACTGTATGAGTGTTATTAACTGTGATTGAAGGTACTGTATCACTGTATGAGTGTTATTAACTGTGATTGAAGGTACTGTATCACTGTATGAGTGTTATTAACTGTGATTGATGATAGTGTATGAGTGTTATTCATTGTGATTCACCATGTTGTTATTAACAGTGATCAATAGTAGCAGTATATCACTGCCTCTCTGATCACAGGTACGTGAAGAGATGGCAGGGGAGAGACCGTCAGAGATGATCATTCCCATACACGACATCGACACTCGCTGGCCTTGTAGGTACAAGTTCGCCAGTCTTGAAGACACGCGCTTCTGAGAGCCCCTCTAGTCCTCTTCAAGAAGGAAAGAAAGAGCAGTCTTGCCCTCTTCAAGAAGGAAAGAAAGAGCAGTCTTGTCCTCTTCAAGAAGAAAAGAAAGAGCAGTCTTGTCCTCTTCAAGAAGAAAAGAAAGAGCAGTCTTGTCCTCTTCAAGAAGGAAAGAAAGAGCAGTCTTGTCCTCTTCAAGAAGAAAAAAGGAGAGTCTTGTCCTCTTCAAGAAGAGGAGTGTCTTGTCCTCTTCGTGTTCACTCTATTCGTCGAGTGGACGCCGCCCCTAGACCTGTCCTCAGTCATATATACCAACACGTCTTGCTCATATCGAGGGGAGTCCATGGCCCACCGAGGGAGGTCCATGGCCCACCGAGGTATCCATAGCCCACCGAGGGGGTCCATGGCCCACCGAGGGGGATCAATGGCCCACCGAGGGATCTATGGTCCACCGAGGGGGTCCATGAACCAACGACGGGTGCATGGACCACCGAAAAGTCCATGGAACATCAGTTGAGAACCCCAGAACTATAGAACATGTCTTCTTGTAACTAAGGTCATTATTATTATGATTATTATATTTTAATATATGTCGTGTTGTATTGGTTAAGAATAAATTTATAACTGCTGAGAGAGATTTCTTTACCCCGGAACCAAACAAACAAACCACCATCAGTGACTGATTGACTGACTGAATTATTATCTGCTCTAACAGCCTAAGTGGTCAGAGCATCAACCAGAAGGCCTGGTCCGAGACCGCGCCGCGGGGACCATGATCTCCCTCAACCATGAAAGTGGAGTTTACCTGGAGAGAGTTCCAGGGGTCAACGCCCCTGCGGGGCGGTCTGTGACCATGCCTCATGTTGGATCAGAGCCTGATCAACCAGGCTGTTACTGCTGGCCGCACGCAGTCCAACGTACGAACCACAGCCTGGCTGGTCAGGTACCGACTTTAGGTGCCTGTCCAGTGCCTGCTTGAAGACAGCCAGGGGTCTATTGGTAATCCCCCTTATGTATGCTGGGAGGCAGTTGAACAGTCTTGGGCCCCTGACACTTATTGTGTTATCTCTCAACGTGCTAGTGGCACCCCTGCTCTTCATTGGGGGGATGTTACATCGTCTGCCGAGATTTTGCACACTCGTGTACAAGTTTGGTACTAATCCCTCTACGATTTTCCAAGTGTATATAATAATGTATCTCTCCCGTCTGCGTTCCAGGGAGTACATCCTCCATTACTTAGTAAAGTGTAGTGATCCTAGGGGATTTTACATTTAGTAAAGTGTAGTGATCCTAGGGAATTTTATACTTAGTAAAATGGAGTAATCCAAGAGGATTTTAAACTTACCAGACACACACTTTCAAAGAATAAATAGCATACCATCTTGTAGATAAATTGTTAAGAAAACCAACAAGTTGATGAATAAAACACTTAACTATAGTCATGACCTATTTCCACCCTGTGGATCTTTCCACTTGTGACGCCGCCTACGTCTGCTTCACCTTACCTCTCAGCAGTATATACTCATATTTTCCACGTATATACTGTACAAGAACTAATATCAATATCTAATGGTTATAATCGTGACTATAGTTTTTAATGGGGGTGGAGTGGTTAAGCTAGTGGAAGGCCTCGGTCAGTTGACCAAAAGCTCCAGCTGCGGGTCATCACATGACTAAGATCTGCGTCAGGAAACACTTGTTCTGTTTCCTGACAAACCTAATACCTACCTACCTATATGCTGTACTTTTATCAAGACTTATATACTTAACACTTCGAGTCCAGGCTGAGGGACTGATTACCTTAAACTCCTTCTGATCTTCAACCATTCTTCTTTGAATTGGACTGAGGAAGACAATGGTTGGCGAAACGTTTCCACAATAAAGATACCCAAGTTTTGCCCAAGTGTCTCATTCATCAACTTGTCGGTTCTCTGGACCATTTATCTGCAGTCTGGGTGTATTGAAGATGTTTCGCCCTCCAGCAGCTTTAGCAATACAATACATGGACATAATACGAAGACTGCAGCAGACAGTGGAAGATGAGGTAATCAGGCCCTCAGCCAAGTAGCAGGTAATGAGCACTACGGTGTTTATTACTTAATATATTCAACATTATTATCTAATTATCTCCCTTACACGTGTTTATACTCGTAATATACATATTCTACCACTACAACCACCACTACTATCACTACTACTACCACTCCTCGTCAGCAGCTGACAACACAACTACATCACGACAGTTATAAGTTATAATTGAGAGCAACTTGTCGACCTCTGAAGACGGGAGAGACAACTTAAGTTTATGATGGTATTGGGACGACCCAGCATCCTGCAGGTACTAGAACATCTTCTCTAGGACTGCCTCTCTAGTACCTCCTCTCTAGGACGCCTCTAGGGCCTCCTCCCTAGGACTGCCTCTCTAGCAACTCTCTAGTACTACACCTCTACGACCTCCTCTCTTGAACATCTATAGGGCCTCCCTAGGACTCCCTCTATAGGACTTCCTAGGACTACCTCTCTAGGACCTCCTCCCCTAGGACTACCTCTCTAGGACTACCTCTCTAGGACTTCCTCCCCTAGGACTGCCTCTCTAGGACTTCCTCTCTAGGACCTCCTCTCTAGGACTGCCTCTCTTGGACTGCTTCTCTAGTACCTTCTCTGGCTCTAGAACCCAAGAGTATTTTGTGTGAAGGCTTGTTCAGGTGTTCACTTTTGTGTTAATGTTCACTCATGTTCACTCTCACCTACCTCAAGACAATTTAGATACCGTAGATAATAAAGATACCCAGGTGTTGTACATTTATTTAATTTATCATCTTATTGGTATTGTGTACCAGTACTGTAATGAAACGATAACTACTGTGCCTTCCTCACACAGTATCAGTCACAGTCAGCTACAGTAGCTAACTATTCGTAATACAGTCAGTTACAATGGCTAACTATTCGTAATACAGTCAGTTACAATAGCTAACTATTCGTAATACAATCAGTTACAATAGCTAACTATTCGTAATACAATCAGTTACAATAGCTAACTATTCGTAATACAGTCAGTTACAATAGCTAACTATACGTAACTGCGATACAGCAACAAAAGCTGTCGCTGCTAACCTCATAATAATTCACATACCCTCGGTCACAATTAATAACAATAACACTTAAGGTATAAAAAACACAGACACACACACATTACCCAGGAAGGTAAAACAACTTAAGCTTGACACTTTAAAGTGAAGTGGCTGGCTACCTTGACCGGGAATGATGCAGCACCGCCATAACTTAGTTGCAACGAGGCACTCAATGTCACTGTACCAGCAGCTCCCTGCATATCATGGTAACACTGCCGCCCCACCATGCACTCAGGTAATGGAGGAATGAGCAGGCAAGTATCAAGTAGCAGCAGTGGTGATGGGGACGACACATTGGTGGTATGGTGCTGGAAGCGACACACAGGTGGTGTGGTGCTAGGAACGACATACAGGTGGGTGCGATGCTGAGAACGACACACAGGTGGTGGTGTGGTGCTGGGGACGACACACAGGTGGTGGTGTGGTGCTGGGGACGACACACAGGTGGTGGTGTGGTGCTGGGGACGACACATTGGTGGTATGGTGCTGGAGACGATACACAGGTGGTAGTGTGGTGCTGGGAGCGACACAAAGGTGGTGGTTTTGTGGTGCTAGGAACGACGTACAAGTGGGTGCGGTGCTGAGAACGACACACAGGTGGTGGTGTGCTGCTGGGAACGACACAGGTGGTGGCATGGTGCTAGGAACCACACAGGTGGTGGCATGGTGCTAGGAACGACACAGGTGGTGGCATGGTGCTAGGAACGACACACAGGTGGTAGCATGGTGCTAGGAACGACACACAGGTGGTGGCATGGTGCTAGGAACGACACACAGGTGGTGGCATGGTGCTAGGAACGACACACAGGTGGTGGCATGGTGCTAGGAACGACACACAGGTGGTGGCATGGTGCTAGGAACGACACACAGGTGGTGGCATGGTGCTAGGAACGACACACAGTATGGGACTTAACACTTATTATCTATCTTAATAAGAGCATAAATAAAAAAAAATCCATTTCAAAATGTCAAAAAACATCGCTATAAAATGTAACTTAAAGTTTATAAAAATGTAAAGGGATTTTTTTAAAAACTTACTGAAGTTTAATGAAATCTTATGAATTATTGACATAACTCTCTTTAACTTACGAACACTTATTATTTCTATAGAAAAATTCCAATATAAGCAATGTTTATGTTCTCTGGCATTGTCCCTTCCTTGGTGAGAGTTGACCTTGTTTCAAGACAAGGTCATCCTCTGCTACTGTAAAGGTCACTGGTTGTTATACGCTACGAAGGAAGGAGGATCAGGCATTAAGTTTATACACATTATGAGGTACAAACATTATCTCTCAGTCCATAGCAGGATTCGAACCTACACACTCTCCATCAAAGTACGTAGTACTTACGCCACTCGACCAGATGTCATATTTGCATCGCTACTACTTCTGCTGTCTCCATATTTAGTCACCTTTAATATGACTGAAGAAGTCTACGGTGTTGGCGAAACGTTTCACCAATAAAGATACGCAACAGATGCCCATGTGTCTTACTCATCAACATGTCAATACTACCTACCATTTTCATATGTATAACTCCCTATATACCAAGCTGAAAACATTGCAGTATATGTACTGTAGTATGCACTACATACAAAGATCCTGGTATATATATGTACTGTAGTATACACTACATATAAAGATCCTTGTATATATGTACTGTAGTATGCAGTATAATGGCTTTTCCTAATCTCGATTTAACAATATTTACACTCAAACTCTCTGGTCAGGAAACAAGTGAGAGAAACGAGACTTAAAGAACAGTCACAATACCGAGACTGGAACAATACACAAATGACCCTCATATAGGAGAGGAGCTTATGACGACGTTTTGGTCCGACTTGGACCATTTACAAAGTCACATTAACACAAAAGGATAGGTTAGGTAAGTTTTGTCGGGAAATAGGACAAGTGTTTCCTGATGCGGGTCTTAGTCATATAATGACCCACAGCTGGAGCTTTTGGTCATCTGACCGAGGCCTTCCGCTGGCTTACCGGTCCACCCCTTTAAAAAAATGGTCATAGTTATAACCGTTTATTAGTCTACTAACACAAAAGAGTGAGGGAGCCAGTATATATAGGCGAGGGGGCACAAGGGAGATTTAAACAGTGTGGTACGTGACTGTTATAGTGCATACAGTAGTATAATGCTACATTGCAACACCTTGGCCCTCTCCCCAGGTTCTGCAACACCCTGGCCCTCTCCCCAGGTTCTGGAATACCCTGGCCGTCTCCCCAGGTTCTGCAACACCCTGGCCCTCTCCCCATGTTCTGCAACACCCTGGTCTTCACCCCAGGCTTTTCAACACTCACACTTGTTGAATAAATGAACATATATGACCTGATCTATTGCAAGCCATAATTTGTATTAGCTTTCTAACAGACAGCAGATGTAAATAATTAACTTAGCTTGGTTACTACACTGTGAGTTAGCTACTACTCACCTTGCAACTCCAGGTTACCTAGCATCATGCAACTCCAGGTTACCTACCATCTTGCAACTCCAGGTTACCTAGCATCATGCAACTCCAAGTTACCTAGCGCCACCACTGGCTGCCAGCAACATACCATGTGTTGTTTATTTAAGTGCGGTTACCTAACCTCCTAGCTTCTGACAAAGGTTTCATTAAGAAACTGAAAGGCCTCAAGCTCTGTTTACAACCACAAATTTATTTACGTACCCTATTCCGTCCGTTTGTGATCTTACTGCACATATGTACATACACACATGTTTGCATACCTATCTACACACTAATACAGGTACACACACACGCAAATATATATATATATATATATATATATTTCTGCATGATGCAATGAACATATCTCAGGTAAACTCTACTGTAGGTAATTTATTACAATACATACTTGAAGTAATGGATAATTTGCATAATGTAAACTTTATCTGAGAGTAAATATTTGAGTGTGAACGTAATGGCAGAGTTTTCATGTTCTCAATGATCCAAGTAACGTTTGTTGTTGTTGTTGATATTGTTATTATTGTTATTGTTCTTGCTGTTATTTTTATTATTGTTTGTTGCTGCTGCCGAAATTTCTTACAAAAAATAATAAAATTTGTCTAACAGATAGCTACTAGATAAATTAGATTTTTTGTGGAAGTAAAGGCAATTTAGAAACCTAACTTGACCTAGCTTAAAACGGCAGTTTGAGTTCTGAGATCATTGTAGCTACGTAAGTTACAGTGATGCCTCTGTGGATTCCATCTCACATTGGTCTTCAGATGCATGATAGAACTGATAAATTGGCTAAGTTTTATGCTTTCAAAGAGGGAAGAGAGGCGGGAGAGATACATTATTATATACACATGGAAAATTCTCGAGGGCTTAGTACCAAACTTGCACACAAAAATCACTCCCTACGAAAGCAACAGACTCGGCAGGCGATGTAACATCCCCCCAATGAAGAGCAGGGGTGCCACTAGCACGTTGAGGGACAACACAATAAGTGTGAGGGGCCCAAGATTGTTCAACTGCCTCCCAGCATACATCAGGGGGATTACCAACAAGCCCCTGGCTGTCTTCAAGCAGGCACTGGACAGGCACCTCAAGTCGGTACCTGATCAGCCGGGCTGTGGTTCGTACGTTGGACTGCGTGCGGCCAGCAGTAACAGCCTGGTTGATCAGGCTCTGGTCCAACAGGAGGCCTGGTCACAGACCGGGCCGCGGGGGCGTTGACCCCTGGAATTCTCTCCAGGTAGACTCCAGGTAGGGGATAGATTACAATCTTGGCTTGTCAGTTAGCAGTTTGAGAACAATAATACGAAAAGAACTTCAACTGAATTTTATTGACTTAAGACTCAGGGAGTTTGACACCAGTCAGTCCATCTATCATCATTCTATCATGCAGGAGGAGCCACATGTCTATGGTGCATCCAACAAAATAAGCAGACTCTTGGATGTCACTACCGCCCGCCTCCGGCTGGGTTACAAGTATCTTTGGCAGGTTAAATCACAACCACCAGATGTAGACCAAACAAGATGTAAACTTTGCCAGTTGGATTATTGTCACACCCTGCGTCATTATGTACTGGAGTGCGATAAAATTAATGAATTCAGAGACTACTCATTCAGAAATGTTCAAGATATGTCAAAGTATTTTATCCACAGTGGTATATTACAGACCATTCTGGAAAAATACCCTGACTTTGCTCCCTGTAAATAAAGCATTGACACGTGTGTGTGTGTGTGTGTGTATATGTGTGTATGTGTATGTGTGTATGTATATGTGTGTATGTGTATGTGTGTATGTATATACATGTATGTGTGTATGTGTATATATGTATGTGTATATGTATATGTGTGTGTGTGTGTGACCCAACAATTAAAATTTGCACCAATAACTCATTACAATTGTGGCTGGGTGTAGACTAATAGATTGCTCATTGCTTTATAATTTGTTCATGAGTGCAACCATGTACAGACGTAAGTAAATTTACTTACATGATTCATTACCTTGTAACTAGTGAATTAATTACCATTGTACCTTGTTCAGCTATCAAAACTTTGGGGCCCAGTCTCTGGACCCTATATATACCTATGTAATCTGCAAATACCTTTGTAACTTGTCATGATTGTGACCATCTGAGTTCATTACCTTTGTAACTTGCTCAGCTATCAAACTTTGAGGTCCAGTCCCTGGACCCATTATGTACCTCTGTAATCTTTTGACTACCGCCCACAGGATGGGTATGGGGTGCATAATAAAGATATCAAACTAACTCTTACAGTGAAGCCTCTTAAAATGATACCTCTTACAATGATGCCTCTTACAATGACGCCTTTTACAATGCCTCAGACTGGGGAAGAGCAACACAAGAGCACCTGGAGCTGTCAAATTATTATTATTATAATCAAAAGAAGCGCTAAACCACAGGGGTCATACAGCGCCGCAGGGTAAAGTAGGATGCAGGAAGAATGGATTGTAAGAGGGAGAGGGATGATTAGTAGGGTATGGAGTGTAGCAGGGTAGTGGATAGTGCAAGGATAGAGTATAGCAAGAGATTGAGGTAGAAGGGACTGAGGGGAGTTGGAGCTGTCAAAGGCAATTTTATTGTTCTATCTGAAAGTTATGGAAAAAAAGTAAACTCACGGGTCAGAGGTTTCACCTGGCTTCCCGAAAGTTTCATCTACCTCCTCCAGAAGTTTCTTTCCCCACCTCCAGAGGTTTCATGCTCCTCCAAAGGTTTCCCCACCTCCAGAGGTTTCATAACCAAGCAACACAATCACCGTGTGAAACCGCTCGACTGGCAGCGCACTCGGCTCACACACTGAGGTTCCTAATTAGATTTCCTGGAGTTAGTGGAAACATTAGGTCGTGTTTCGTTAACACACCTGCTGTCCATGTTCACCAAGCAGTAAAATAGGTACCTGAGTTAGTCGACTGATGTTCGTTGCATCTTGGGGACAAAATTGAACTAATTTGCCCGAAATGCTCTACTTAACAAAAAGCTTTCTATAACGTAGTTTGTCACTGATGTCAGCAAGGACTGTATACCCTGTACATATAGAAATAAAGATTATCATTATTAAATAACAAAACGCAGGATGCAGAACGAATCTTCAGAGACAAAATTTCGCTGTGTAGAGCCTTATTGAACCCTTTATGGAGACAATGTTTCGCTCTGTGCAGTTTAGTCAAAAAATGAACCTCTACACTGAGAGAAACGTTCAGTGGAATATTATAATCAAGGGGAAGCGCTAAACCCGTAGGATTATATAGCGCCTGTGGGGGGATGGAAGGTATTCAGGCTTAATTCAGGGAACTGGAGCACAGATCCAGTTCCCTAGATCAAGAGCCCTTCACCAGCATCAAGGAACCTTCCATGAGGGGAACGTTCAGTGGAGAGATGTTATTTGCTCACTATTCTCAGAAGTACAGCACTGGGATACATTTGTATTATAATTATATTATTACTATAATTATATTATCAGTAATATTGACAAAATTACAAAAAAAGCAAGAAATGTTTAAAATAACCGAAGGAGTGTGCATCACACCTCAGGCGGTGGTTCATTGTGGTGATTGCAGTGGTTGTGATGATTCCCGTGATTGGGATAATTGCAGTGATTTGTGATTAATTGTGGTGGTTGATTTGTGTGCGGTGACTGCGGTTATGGTGCACACGTTAAGGCGGGTCTAAATATTCATGAACTATTACTACAGTTGTCACAATGTTTACGTAAGATGCCAGTCACTAGTACGTGTGTGTGTACTCACCTGTTTGTGGTTGCAGGGGTCAATTCATAGCTCCTGGCCCCGCCTCTTCACTGATCTCTACTAGGTCCTCTCTCTCCCTGCTCCATGAGCTTTATCATACCTCGTCTTAAAACTATGTATGGTTCCTGCCTCCACCATGTCACTTGCCAGACTATTCCACTTCCTGACAACTCTATGACTAAAGAAATACTTCCTAGCATCTTTTTGACTCATCTCAGTCCTCAACTGAGTGACCCATCTCTGGAACATCCTGTCTCTGTCTACCTTGTCAATTCTTCGCAGTTGTGTGTGGTTTTTGGTGAACGCGACTGAAAAAGTTCATGAAAATTTAATAGAGGGTTGAAAGGCCTTTATAGTACACACTATTCAATTTTGGATGCACATTTTACAATCCCATTTACAAAAAAAATTAAAGATCAATCCATAGGGAGGAACTTGATAAGAGAACTTATTGCATGCCAGTGAATACAAGCCAGTGAGTCTGATGACAGTGAACTGCTTTGCTGGGTTAGCCTGAGTTACTAGCACTCCACGTGTCTACCATAATAAATATAATAACATCTTTAATTAATTTCCAGTTAATTAATGAGTGAGAATGGAAGACTATTGACAATAAATAAAACACACTGAGCCACTCAACTCACAGTGAAATAATTATTACAAGAAGGCCAATAATATGCCTAGGCATTTCAGGCAGTCTTAACTCTCTCCAGGTATTAGTGACACAATGATTATACTGGTATTAAGGTTAGGTAATTGTAGTGATTAACTAGATTTACAAAATTGAGGTAGTTCAAAAATTTAAGAATTTAAAAATTAGTTTATATATTAATGGAAATGGTGACGTGTTGGCATGATACAGTTTCTATATTGGAGTGTCTTAGGCAAACTTATGACTAGCTTAAGAATTATGAAGCAATAGTTGTATTAGAATTTTGGTTACAGTCATGTGCAAATTAAGGGGAATCACAGATATCAATAAGTGTATTTTGCTGAGGATATGTGCAAGATAAAGTAGTTTTCATGTGGTTAGCTACCGGTTGGGTGAACACACACAACGCACACAAAAATCACTCCGTACGAAAGCAAAAGACTCGGCAGGCGATGTAACATTTCCCCAATGAAGAGCAGGGGTGCCACTAGCACGTTGAGGGACAACACAATAAGTGTGAGGGGCCCAAGATTGTTCAACTGCCTCCCAGCATACATCAGGGGGATTACCAACAAGCCCCTGGCTGTCTTCAAGCAGGCACTGGACAGGCACCTCAAGTCGGTACCTGATCAGCCGGGCTGTGGTTCGTACGTTGGACTGCGTGCGGCCAGCAGTAACAGCCTGGTTGATCAGGCTCTGGTCCAACAAGAGGCCTGGTCACAGACCGGGCCGCGGGGGCGTTGACCCCTGGAATTCTCTCCAGGTAGACTCCAGGCAGGTAGACACACACAGGAATTGACAAGGTGGATAGGGACAGGATGTTTCAGAGCTGGGACACAGCAACAAGGGGTCACAATTGAAAGTTGAAGACTCAGAAGACATAGGGAGTTTAAGAAGTATTTCTTCAGAGTTGTCAGGAAGTGGAATAGTCTGGAGAGTGATGCAGGGGAGGCAGGATCCATACATAGCTTTAAGAAGAGGTATGATAAAGCTCATGGTGCAGGGAGTGGACCTAGTAGCGACCAGTGAAGAGGCGGGGTCAGGAACTGTGAATCGACCCTTGCAACCACAATTGTGAGAATTAGGCGAGTACACACACAATGATGTAGTGGAGGCAGGATCCATACATAGTTTTAAGAAGAGGAATGATAAAGCTCATGGAGCAGGGAGAATGGACCTAGTAGCTGCGGGGGCGTTGACACATGGAACTCTCTCCAGGTATACTCCAGTAGCGACCAGTGAAGAGGGGCCAGGAGCTGTGAATCGACCCCTGCAACCACAATTAGGCGAGTACACACACAGTGATGTAGTGGAGGCAGGATCCATACATAGTTTTAAGAAGAGGAATGATAAAGCTCATGGAGCAGGGAGTGGACCTAGTAGCGACCAGCGATGTGACTCGACACCTGCAACCACAAATAAGCGAGTACACACACAAATGGAGTTTGAAAACTCAGATAAATCACAGTGATGTTAGTATTTCTTCAGCCATAAGTGTAACAATCTGGAGAGTGAAGTAGTGGAGGCAGGATCCACACATAGCTTTAAGATAAGGTATGATAAGGCTCTTGGAATACGAAGAGTGTAAGCTTATTTAGGCACAGGTACAGTGCAAATTACCTAGGATAACCGAAAAATGCCAGTGACTTATTTCCAGTGAAGAGCCGGGGCCAGGAGCTGTGAATCGACCCCTGCAACCACACATAGTACACATGAGTTTCAAGTCGCCTATAAGTATAGACGGAATACTAGAAAGGTCTCGGTTACCTTGACAACGGTGACTGTGAGGCCTCCCGTTGCCTTGACAACGGGAGGCTGGACACACTAATGCCATAACTAAATATGCAACCTTGTAAAGTTATTACATAGAGTTTTCACCTTGTCAACTATTACCTTGTCAAATTATTACTATATTATTATCTTGTCAAATTATCACTTTGTCGTTATTACCCTGTCAAATTATCAGTTAAATTATTACCATTTACCAGGTGTACATGATATAAACATTTACTTTTCATAACCTACAAACTTTACATAAAACTAAGATGACTGTTCGGTCATCATGTGTACCATTATGATAATGGTTCAGGATGGACCGAAACGTCGGTAAAGTTTCATCTCTAATTAGTGGGTTACTTGGGAGTAGTTTCAGCCACTGACATATTCTTAATATAGTGGGAAAAAGACACTTAAGAACAGTTCAGGACATTTATTTATGGGAACGTTTCGCCACGAGTGACTTCTTCCTAATACAGAGATAACTAAGAACGAGTATACATAGCAGCAGGAGTCAGGTGGTAAGCTGCGAGAGCGTAGTGGTAGTGGCGAAATTGTTCGTTTATGGTAGTGTTGAAAGTGCCGGGGTTTGCTGCATTTGCAAGGTGTGCATACACTATGCAGTACAGCACCTTTTAGGGAGCACCGTCTGGAAGTGGGATGAGCGAATTGCTGGGCAGAGTGGTCAGTTGAGTAGCTTGAAGAATCTTAGCAGTGATTGCAACATATGTAGGTGATCTAGAAGAGTTTTTGAATTATCTTGGTCACAACTTCTTTTCTCATTGAACACTTGGTTGCAAGGGTACGATGGGCATCCTTGCACTTTAGGCATGTTGGGGTAGAGTTGGTAGTGGTGCAGGCTTTATAGTCGTGTCCTTCACTTCCGCAGTTGGTGGAAAATTTTCTATTCTTGATAGGGCAGTCCTTTGTAGCTTGGTTATATGAATAGCAGGTCCAGCAGGGAGAGATATGTTTAAAACGAACAGGCTCATGTGGCTAGAGTGAATAAAGTAGTATGAAATGGCCAGTCCATCAGATGGATTATAATAAAAAAGAATTGCTAAACCTACAAGGGCCATATAGCGCAGCAGGACAGGGAAGGGTGCAGGGTATTGGGTAGCAAGAGGGAGGGGGCCGGGTGGCTAAAGCTCTCGCTTCACACACGGAGGGCCCGGGTTCGATTCCCGGCGGGGTGGAAATATTTCGACGTGTTTCCTTACACCTGTTGTCATGTTCACCTAGCAGCAAATAGGTACCTGGGTGTTAGTAGACTGGTGTGGGTCGCATCCTGGGGGACAAGATTGAGGACCCCAATGGAAATAAGACAGACAGTCCTCGATGACACACTGACTTTCTTGGGTTATCCTGAGTGGCTAACCCTCCGGGGTTAAAAATCTGAAGAAATCTTATCTTATTAGGTCATGGAGTGCAGCGGTAGAGGGTAGCAAGAGATTAAGGTAGAAAGGGCTGTGAGAAGTGCTAGAGGCACCATCATCAGTTTGTGCAGTATATCAGTTGCTGTCAAAAAGTCAATGAGAGTCTGAGTTTAAGGAGGGTCCATCAGCAAGAAGGGAAGGTAAAGTAAGGGCAGTAGAGTGGTGAGGACATTGAAGGTAAATTCTGTGCCCGTTGATAGAGTGGGCAGTCCAACAAAATATGGCTAACAGAAACTGGAACCTAACAATTCTCAGAGTGGAACAGGGCACCTCTCCATGAGATACCCGTGAGTAAGACAAGTGTGGCCGATTTCACATAATACATAGTTAACATGCCAACTACTACTACAATTAAGTTAACTAGTATGGCACCCCACTTCCTACCCATTCAGTAATACATATATATATGTAAAAAAAAAATGTCGCATGTTGGCCATGAAATAGTGTTTATCTCTAATTCAAAAATAAGAAAACAAATTAGCAAAATCTAAAAAATTAAATTGAATAATGAACTGACTGCTGAAAAATTAAGAGATGCCACAGTATTCTATGTTCACCAGCCCACTCCGATGAGGTCTGCAACTACCGGAAAGGACGGGGTAAATCGTCTGGAGACAAATCCTTTGTTGCCAAAGGAAAAATCTTCGTTGCTTGTAACCCCAAACCATGAACCTAGTACATAACATAATTCTTAGTAAATAAGAGAATGAAATTACACACCAAAGGTACTTTAGGATTATGGGTGGTAGATAGGTTACCACTCAAAATCTCTCACCCCCCCCCCCATACCACCAATCCAACGACATTCATCTTTGCAAATATACAGGGTCTAAAGCCAGCGACGAACAACAAAATACCTTACATCTGTGGACTGCTCACAGAGTCAAATGCAAAGTTTGCAGCTTTCACAGAGCCCTACATAAAGGATCACTTGGACATATATAGATGTACCTATATAGATGTGACAGAGTGAACAGGCAAAAGGGGGGGGTTGGCCTGTATATCACAGAGTCACTTATATGCTCAGAACTACTAAATGCCTCAAATGATGTACTATGTAGTTGAAATTTTAGCAGTAAAGATCGAGAATCAAAACATGGTCATCGTGGTTGTATACAAGCCTCCGGATGCAACGTCCCAACAATTCCAGGAACAGCTTCTGAAAATTGACCACTGTCTGGAAAACCTTCCAGCTCCTGCCCCCAACATCTTGCTCCTGGGGGACTACAACCTAAGGCACCTAAAATGGAGGAATATTGCAAATAATGAATGTGGTAGCAGATAACACCAGGAGGCAGCTCAGATGAAAACTCGCACACACACGAGCTTTTAAATCTCTGCAAAAAATTCACCTTAAACCAGCAAATAATAGAGCCTACAAGATTGGAGAATACACTGGACCTCATCTTCACTAACAATAATGATCTGATACGAAATGTCATCATATAAAAAACAATATACAGTGGACCCCCGAGTTTCGTAAAAACTTCACTCCTGAAGTCTGCTCAAGTGCCATTACCGAACGAATTTACTCCCTTAAGGAAAATTTTCACATAGGTTAGTCTATTTCAGACCCCCAAAAATACACTTCCACAAGAACTTACAAAATTATACTTACATAATTGCACGATTTCCGGGGTATTCGTTAACCGAGGGTCCACTGTACTACTCAGATCGCCGGGGGTCAAGACCGACAAAATGTGATCAGTCACGATGGAGCCTTCACCAAATTCAACTTCAATAACAAAAGCATAAGGTGGGACAAAGTAAACCAAGTCCTAAATGATATAAACTGGGAAGATAGCCTACGCATCTCAGATCCTAACCTATGTCTAGAACGAATTAACTCTGTGGCACTTGAGGTTTGCTCAAGACAAATTCCCTTAAGGAAAAGGAGATGTAAACTAGAAAGAGAAAGGCGCTCTCTATACAGGCGAAGGCAAAGAATAACAGAGCGGCTACAAGAGGCCAATACATGTATATCTTAAATACGTAGGGAGACACTGGTCAGAGAAATAGCAAACATCGAACTAAAACTAAAGGAATCTTACAGGAATCAAGAAATGCAGGAAGAACTAAAAGCCATAAATGAAATTGAAAGAAACCCAAAGTATTTCTTTTCTTATGCCAAATTTCTGCTCTAGACAGCATACTCCACCAATATTCAAAAACCTAAAACTACTCACCATAAAGAACATTCACACTTATTCTTGTGCCTACTACATACATAGAACTCTACACTCTAATATAAACCCTCTGCTCAAAATTCTCCTCACCAACTTTAATAGGACCCATGACCACAACACAAGACACAGATCACTTTTTGATATACCCCGTTACCATATCATCCTATGTAAAAATTCTATGCACATAAAGGGCCCCAGAATCTGGAATTCATTACCAGTAAATACTAAAATAACCTTGTCTGAAAATCATTTTAAGACTCTTCTCAAAAACCGCCTACTCACCCTAAACTAAATACTCGTACTGTAAATTACTTTCAAAAATGCTCAATGTTATTTTCCTTAAGATAATTTCAATTTTTACTATTATATTACCATCCTACAAAACACTTATTACAATGTAATATCATCATATTGTAATTTGAACAATCTAATATTTAAATAAAACAAACTCAATCAATTTCTCTAATATTATGTACATAGTCTATAAGCCATTAGATTAAGCTGCCCTTAATGCCATGGAATGTCAGTGGCTCTCCTTGCACTTCACTTTATGATTGTACAGTAATTACAAAACCTATGTAAACTTGCAATGAAATAAATATTTGAATTTGAATCAAAGTCGAGAACAACATCCAGTATTGGGTCCCTACTTAAATGGGATGGGTCCTACACAGATGACAGCAAGGAAATGAGTGAGCTACTAAAGTCCCACTATGACTCAGTTTTTAGCGAGCCGCTAACCAGACTGAAAGTCAAAGACCTAAATGAATTTTTTATGAGAGTGCCACAGAACTTGATAGACGCAAACCTATCTGACATTATCCTGACGTCAAATGACTTTGAAGAGGCAATAAATGACATGCCCATGCACTCCGCCCCAGGCCCAGACTCGTGGAACTCCGTGTTTATCAAGAACTGCAAGAAGCCCCTAGCACGTGATTTTAACATCCTATGGAGAGGGAGCATGGACACTGGGGTCGTACCGCAGTTACTAAAAACAACAGACATAGCCCCACTCCACAAAGGGGGCAGTAAAGTATTGGCTAACATCCTATATCATAAAAATCTTTGAAAGGGTTCTAAGAAGCAAGATCGCCACTCATCTAGATACCCATCAATTACACAACCCAGGGCAGCATGGGTTTAGAGCAAGTCGCTCCTGTCTGTCCCAACTACTGGACCACTATGACAAGGTCCTGGATGCTCTAGAAGACAAACAGAATGCAGATATTATATACACAGACTTTGCAAAAGCCTTTGACAAGTGTGACCATGGTGTAATAGCACACAAAATGTGTGATTAAGGAATAACAGGAAAAGTGGGTAGATGGATCTATAATTTTCTAACAAATAGAACACAAAGAGTAGTAGTCAACAGAGTAAAGTCTGAGGTGGCTATGGTGAAAAGTTCTGTTCCACAAGGCACAGTACTCGCTCCCATCTTGTTCCTCATCCTCATATCGGACATAGACAGGGATATAAACCACAGTGCCATGTCTTCCTTTGCAGATGACACCCAAATCTGCATGATAGAGTCCACCATTGAAGACTCCAAGCAGACATCAACCAAATCTTTAAATGGGCTGCAAAAAACAATATGAAGTTCAATGATGAAAAATTTCAATTACTCCGAAAACGTGAGGAAATTAAAATTTCATCGGAGTATAAAACAAATTCCAACCACACAAGAGCGAAAAACTAATGTCAAAGACCTGGGAGTGATCATGTCAGAGGATCTCACCTTCAAGGACTATAACACTGTAGCAATCGCATCTGCTAGAAAAATGACAGGATGGATAATGAGAACCTTAAAAACCAGGGATACCAAGCCCATGATGACACTTTTCAGGTCGCTTGTTCTAGCTAGGCTGGAATATTGCTGCACACTAACTGCACCTTTCAAGGCAGGTGAAATTGCTGAACTAGAAAATATGCAGAGAACCTTCACAGCATGCATAACTGCGATAAACCACCTCAATTACTGGGAACGCTTGAAGTTCCTAAACCTATACTCCCTAGAACGCAGGCAGGAGAGATACACTTGGAAAATCCTAGAGGGATTAGTACCAAACTTGCACATGCGAGTCACTCCCTACGAAAGCAAAAGACTCGGCAGACGATGCAACATCCCCCCAATGAAAAGCAGGGGTGCCACTAGCACGTTGAGAGACAACACAATAAGTGTCAGGGGCCCAAGACTGTTCAACTGCCTCCCAGCGTACATAAGGGGGATTACCAACAAACCCCTGGCTGTCTTCAAGCAGGTACTGGACAGGCACCTGACCAGCCGGGCTGTGGTTCGTACGTCGGACTGCGTGCAGCCAGCAGTAACAGCCTGGTTGATCAGGCTCTGATCCACCATGAGGTCTGGTCACAGACCGGGCCGCGGGGGCGTTGACCCCTGGAACTCTCTCCAGGTAAACAGCAAGCTGCCGATGATATGCTGGCGATCCATAAGATGTGGCATTGAGGGAAAGATCAGGAGAAACAGTAGTGAGAGAATAAAAGAATAAGATTATACGATGGAGATAAAGTCATATGAACATAGTTCACTGCCTGAGGTCTGTGGACAGTGTCCAACTACCTAAAACAATTATTCAGTCCACTGACTGCATGGCACTGTAGATATACAAATACCATTTTATTACTGTTCACAGTGCACTGACTGGAAAATGGTTAAGAGAACCAATGATGATCTAATATCTTGATAGAGGTTGGTCTTCAGGTTATAACCTAGAATAGTTCAAGAAACTAAAGCAGTGTGGAATATTTCCAGTAGGTTCTTCAGGTACTTTCGTACGATGCTACACATAAGCTAACAACATCCAAGATACAGTATCAACTTGATATTATATAAATATGGGCAGACATATACACACACACTGCCATACACCTTGCTTTGCATGGAAATCAATCCTTGGTCCTTTCAGATGTGAACCAAATGCTCTACTACTAAGATGTGGGCAGAGTTCATTTATTGAAATAACAGAACTAGGTCCTTTATGTGATCCAAACACATCTCTAGTGTACGTATTTTAGGTGCACTTCTTCAATATGTAACTTCAGCAGGTCAAGTTCCCCAAATTAATGACACTGACCTCCCTCAACAAATGGAAAGGAAAAAGCTAAAATCAACAGTCCACAGCCTGAAACATTATCCAAATAAAAAAACATTCTTGTTCCTGATTTTAAACTAGCAAAGTAGCATTTACTGGATTTTAGTCTGCAAAAATAGTCACATTCCTGTTTTTATAATGTGAGAAGTTTAATTCCAAGTTTTTCGATATAGAGACATACTCCAGACTTTTCAACTTAATAAACACATCCCAAATGGATTTCTCAACTTTAAAGAAAGTTGTTCCTATTTAACTAACAAACTGGGGTACGTACCCAGCAATGCCCTCAGAAATGAGGTTCATCGGAGCCAATGGGGGGCTATTGATCAAAGGAACCACACAAGACTTCCATTCATATGGATTAAACGTCAATGCCTACCATACCATGAAGGCAGTGTGACCTGTGCAGGTTTAGTACACTCACAAATATAATACAGTGGACCCCCGGATTACGTCATTATTTCGTTCCAGAATGCTGTTCATGCCGTTACCGAACGAATTTGTTCCCATAAGAAATAATGTAAATTAGATTAGTCCTTTTAGACCCCCAAAAATACACTTACAAAGATACACTTACATAATTGTTCGAGTTTGGTGCAGTACATAATCCGGGGGTCCACTGTACTGGCCCGTCTCAGGACATCCACACAGTTTTCAGAACCCATGATGCCAAATTCCCAGTGTCTACATTGTGTCACCAGGTTTCAAAGAAATTTATCCCAAATTTTCATAGTAAGCAGAAAATGTTAGTTAAGAGGTAGTAGATAAAAAGCAGGTGTGCAACTAACACAATAAGTGTCAGGGGCCCAAGACTGTTCAACTGCCTCCCAGAATACATAGTCTCCTGACTGTCTTCAAGCATGCACTGGAGAGGCACTTAAAGTCAGTACCTGACCAGCCGGGCTGCAGTTCATACGTCAGTTTGCGTGCAGCCAACAGTAACAGCCTTGTTGATCAGGCCCTGATCCACCATGAGGCCTGGTCACAGACTAGGCCACTGGGGCGTTGACCCCCGGAACCCTCTCCAGGTAAACTCCAGATGCAATAGGGAGCACTGTATGCAATGATGCCAAGACAACAAACATCGTGAGAAAAGTTCACACAGCACAGGAATGTGGTGAAGTGATGACATACACTTACATAATTGTTCAAGTTGGGAGCTACTCGTAAGTAGAGGTACAGTGGACCCCCAAGTTTCGGTCACCTCGGAAATCGAACAATTATGTAAGTTTAATATTGTAAGTGCTTTTGTATGTGTATTTTTGGGGGTCTGAAAGGACTAATCTAATTTACATTTTTCCTTAAGGAAACAAATTCGTTTGGTAATGGCACTTGAACAGCCTTCTAGAATGAATTATGACCGAAACTCAGAGGTCCACTGTACCACTGTATACTACATAGATGAAAAAGTAATTTAATATACACTAGAAAAATATAAATTAGTATTTGACATTAAATCAAGGTACTGTATATAATATACAGTACATAAATAACTATATTACTGAAGGTTCACATACCATGGGAAAATTTATATTTCACAGAACAGTTAACTTATTGCAACTACTACGTACTTCATTTCATAGTTAACTAGTATGGCAACCAACTTCCTACCCATTCAGTAATACAGTGGACCCCCCGTGTTCGTACTGCTCCAAACTCGAACAATTATGTAAGTGTATTTTTGTAAGTGCTTTTGTAAGTGTATTTTTGGGGGTCTAAAAGGACTAAGCTAATTTATATTATTCCTTATGGGAACAAATTCGTTTGGTAACAGCACTTCAATAGCATTCTGGAATGAATTAATCACGAACACCGAGGGTCCACTGTATACATAAAAAAAAAAAAATCGCATGTTGGCCATGGAAAAGTGTTTATCTCTAATTCAATAATAAAATTTTTTTTTAGCAAAATCTTAAAAATTAAATTAAATAATGAATTGACTGCTGAAAAATTAAGAGATTCCATTGTATTCCATGTTCACCAGCCCACCACGATGAGGTCTGCGACTACCGGACTGGACAGGGGGTAAATCGTCCAGAGACAAATCCTTTGTTGCCAAAGGAAAAATCTTCGTTGCGTGGAACCCCAAACCACGAACCTGGTACGTAACTACATAATCTTAGTAAATAAGAGAATGTTATTACATACCAGAGGTACTTTAGGATTATGGGTGGTAGCTAGGCTACCACTCAAAATCTCTCACCAGCAGCAAGCTGCCGATGATATGCTGGCGATCCACAAGATGTGGCATTGAGGGAAAGATCAGAAGAAACAGTAGTAAGAGAATAAAAGATTAGATTAAGATTATATGATGGAGATAAAGGCATGTGAACATAGTTCACTGCCTGAGGTCTGTGGACAGTGTCCAACTACCTAAAACAATTATTCAGTCCACTGACTGCATGGCACTGTAGATATAAAAATGCAATTTTATTACTGCTCACAGTCCACTGACTGGTAAACAATTATTCAGTCCACTGTCTGTTACACCAGAAATTACTATAGTAGTGTGAATTGGGTGACCGCAATACTAGTCTCCTGTTCCCAGCTCAACCAAAACTCTCCCCCCCCCCTTCCATTTGAAATGATTGACTGAGATTACGGTATGCTGTAACAGCTGATTTGTCTTGACGACCCTGCGACCTGTTTCTGGAGTTTTTCTAACCTCTCAGCCTGGCCATTTTTTATTGCTTGCCTGTTTAACTAGGGTGAACTGTTGGCAATCCATTGGGCCACATATCCATAACAGCCTACTTGATCCAGCACCTGGAAAATATAATTATCCAGTTTCCCCAGAATTTTTTTAACAATTGTTCTGTCACTATTCCTGATACATTGCTGGTAGCAGGTAAATAATCTTGGGATATTGATACCGTTTGTTCATCTCCAATTTTTCTTTTTTAACACATTGGCCATTTCCCACTTAACGTAGGGTGACCCAAAAAAGAAGAAACACTTTCACCATCATTCATTCTATTGCTCTCTTGACAGAGGCAAGCCAATATTACATTTCAGTAGCCTCTCTAAACTGCAAATCCCCCCACCTCTCCTTCAGAGTGTAGGCACTGTGCTTCCAACCTTCACAATTCAAATCTGGCTAACCAGTTTTCCTGAATCCCTTCACAAAATGTCACCTTGCTCACACTCCAACAGCTCATCAAATTCCAAATGCCATTGGCCTCCACTCCTAACATGCTCACACATGGCTGCTGGTTGTCCATGCCCCTCACACCAAAAACCTTCCCTACCCACTCTCTCCAACCTTTCATAGGATGACCCCTACCCTGCCTTCCTTCCACTACAGTTATACTCTCCAAGTCATCCTATTTTGCTCCATCTCTATATATGTCCAAACCACCTCAACAACCCCTCCTCTGCCCTCTAGATAATACGTTTAGTAACCCCACATCCTAATCTCCATGCAAGAAACTCTCTCCACAATATTCACACCACACACTGCCCTCAGATACGGCATCTCCACTGTCTGCAGCCTCCTCCTCGCTGTAACATTCAAAACCCATGCTTCACACCCATATAAGTGTGTTGGCATCACTATACTCTCATATATTTCACTCTTTGCCTCCATGGATAATGTTCTTTGTCTGCACAGATGCCTCAATGCACCACCCAAGTTTTCTCCATCAATTCTATGGTTCACTTTGTGTTTCATACACCCATCTTCTGAAGATCACTCCCAAATATTTGAACACATCCACTTCCTCTATACTCCCTTCCCCGAATCTGATATCCAATCTTTGCTTAAATTTTGTTACCCTCATTACTTTGCTCTTTCCTATATTCACTTTAAATTTCTCTCATCAATTTGCTCTTTCCTATGTTCACTTTTAATTTCCTTTTACATACCCTCCCAAATTTGTCGACCAACCTTTGCAACTTCTCTTCAGAATCTCTCAAAAGCACAGTATCATCAGCATAAAGCAACTGTGACAACTCTCACTTTTCATCAGATCCCAAATATTTTAATCCCACACCTCTGCACAACACTAGCATTCACTTCTTTTATAATTCCATGTATAAATAGTATGTTAACCAACCATACATCTCAGCTGTTAGTGGACATGCATCGTACAGTAGTGGACATGCTTAGTGCAGTAGTGGACATGCATGGTGCAGTAGTGGACATGCTTGGTGTGCAGTAATGGACATGCTTGTTATAGTACTGAACATGCTTGATATAATAGTGAACATGCTTGATATAATAGTGAACATGCTTGATATATTAAACATGCTTGATATAGTATGTATACAAAATATCCCTCGTATATTCTGGTGATAATTGTGGTAGTGGTGGTTGTAAAAGGGTACATAGTAACAGTTTAATTTTAAGTGTGGTACAGTGCAACCTGCCTCAAATATCTATTAATAATTTCTCATCATGAATCAAATAAAAAATTCTTTAAAATGAAATTACTGTACCTAGATCTGATTAATATATAATGTACAACAAATTATATAAATACAGACCTATGAACATATACGCAATATCAAAATTCTTATGTTATACTGATTTTTATTAATTTTATGAAAAAAAAAAAAATGGTTACACTGTACTATACACGAGACTCAATACACATACATATATAAAAATATACCAAAGGGACAAAAATATAAAAAAAAAAATTTTTTGATACATAAAAAATATATGGAAGTAACAAAAATATAATAGTGATAACAATAATAAAACTTACATGGCTAAAATTTAGACGATACAGTCGGAGCCAAAAATATTGCTGATAAGAAGAAACATTCAAAATCTATATGTATTATGGAAAAAATTAACATTGCACAGAAACATGAAAAATGGCTAGATAGGAAAACAATAAATTTTAATTTAGACTTCATAAAAAAAAACATGATTGTAAGTTGAACAATGTAATTTTGTAATAAATATTAGTCTGTAAATGACAACAGCCTGTAAATATTGATTAGACTGTAAGTATTCTATAAACAAACATTAAGCTGTAAACAATATATTAAGTAAACATTAGGGTGTAAACATATTAAAAGAACATTAATTTATAAAGTAAACATTAGGTTGTAAACAGTCTATACATAAACAGTTTACAAACATTAGGCTGAAAAGTAAACAATAGTCTGTAAAGTAAATATAAAGCTGTAAATATGCTGAAAGGTAAACATTAGGCTGTAAATATTAGACAGAAAAGTAAACAAAACACTGAAAACTAAACATTAGGCTGTAAATATGCTGAAAAGTAAACATTATAAAGTAAATATTATGCTGAAAAGTAAACATTACACTGAAAAGTTAACATTAGGCTGAAAAGTAAACATTACGCTGTAAAAATTAGGTGTCAAAGTAAACATATGGCTGGAAAGAACATAATAGGCTGTAAACATTAGGTATTAAATTAGCTGTAAACATTAGGCTGAAAAAATTAGGTAAATAGGCTGTAAACAATAACAGGTTGAAAACAATAGGCTGTAAACATTAGGTATTAATTAGGCACTAAACATTAGCCTATAAACAATAATGGCCTTGTATAAAAACAGAAAATGATCAATTATAATGTATTGAGGGACCTTGGACCCCAGGAGGGACATCAGGGATCCCAGGTGAGGGACCTCATGACCCATGTGGAGGGACCTTAGGGGCCCCAGGTGAAGGACCTCATGGATGCTATACCCCAGGCAAGGGACCTTGGAGACCCTGTACCTACGTGAGGGACCTTAGGGCCCCCAGAGACCCCAGGTGAGGGACCTAGGGCCCTTAGATGTTAATGACCACAAGGGCCCCCAGACGTAATGAATCTCAAGGCCCCCAGATATAAGGGACCTCAGGGCCTCATGCAGCTGGGCTCCAAAAGTCAGTTTAGTATAAACCTTTAGATTTCAAATTATTATGACTACTTCTACTACCACTCATTACTACTACTACTATCATTACTAGTATTATCACTATTAAGAACAAGCAATAAGCATGTATGAGTCATACAAAAATTCACCAATCATATACAAATTAGCATTTAAAAATATTAACATTTATAACATAGTTACACCTTAACTTTTTCCATTTATGACATTAAAATGATAAATCATAAATACGTATATACCAGAAATAATATAAATTAATATAAATGAAATTAAAATATTTATATAGAAATAATTCAATTTTTTTAAATACATTTTATAAATGTCATATTAAATACACCAGTAAATTACAAATTAACAATGTACAATAAACCAAGGTATTTAATACACAGTACATAATAAAAAAAATAGTGGACCTAGAGTTTGCCATAATTCGTTCCAGAAGGCTGTTCGAGTGCCGTTACCGAACAAATTTGTTCCCTTAAGGAATAATGTAAATTACATTGGTCTGTTTCAGACCCCAAAATATATCTTACAAAAGCACTTACAATAATACACTTACATAATTGTTCGAGTTGGGAGCTGTACGAAACTCGGGTACCACTGTATATTACTGAAGGTTCACATACCATGGAGAAATTTATATCACATAATAGTTAACACTTATCCCAACTACTACTATAAATAATAATTAACTAGTATGCCACTCCACTTACTACCCATTCAGTAATATAGATGTCGCATATTGGCCATGAAATACATACGTATTTATCTCTTAATTTAAACATAAGATCAAAATTTAGTAAAATCTAAAGAACTAAATTTAAAAATATTGACTTGATTGCTTAAGAATTAAGAGTATTCCATGTTCACCAGCCCACCCCGATGAGGTCTGCGACTCACGGACTGGACAGGGGGTAAATCGTCCGAAGACGAATCCTTTGTTACCAAAGGAAAATCTTCGTTGCGTGGAACCCCAACCACGAACCTGGTACGTAACTACATAATCTTAGTAAATAAGAGAATGTTATTACATACCAGAGGTACTTTAGGATTATGGGTGGTAGCTAGGCTCCACTCAAAATCTTCACCAGCAGCAAGCTGCCGATGATATGCTGGCGATCCACAAGATGTGGCATTGAGGAAAGATCAGAAGAAACAGTAGTAAGAGAATAAAAGATTAAGATTATGTGATGGAGATAAAGGCATGTGAACATAGTTCACTGCCTGAGGTCTGTGGACAGTGTCCAACTACCTAAAACAATTATTCAGTCCACTGACTGCATGGCACTGTAGATATAAAAATGCAATTTTATTACTGCTCACAGTCCACTGACTGGTAAACAATTATTCAGTCCACTGTCTGGTAAACCAGAAATTCCTATAGTAGTGTGAATTGGGTGACCACAAATAGTCTCCTGTTCCCAGCTCAACCAAAACTCTCCCCGCCCCTTCCATTTGAAATGATTGACTGAGATTACGGTATGCTGTAACAGCTGATTTGTCTTGACGACCCTGCGACCTGTTTCTGGAGTTTTCTAACCTCTCAGCCTGGCCATTTTTTATTGCTTGCCTGTTAACTAGGGTGAACTGTTGGCAATCCATTGGGCCACATATCCATAACAGCCTGCTTGATCCAGCACCTGGAAAATATAATTATCCAGTTTCCCAGAATTTTTTAACAATTGTTCTGTCACTATTCCTGATACATTGCTGGTAGCAGGTAAATAATCTTGGGACATTGATACTGTTTGTTCATCTCAATTTTTCTTTTTAACACATTGGCCATTTCCCACTTAACGTAGGGTGACCCAAAAAAGAAGAAACACTTTCACCATCATTCATTCTGTTGCTCTCTTGACAGAGGCAAGCCAATATTACATTTCAGTAGCCTCTCTAAACTACAAATCCCCCCACCTCTCCTTCAGAGTGTAGGCACTGTGCTTCCAACCTTCACAATTCAAATCTGGCTAACCAGTTTTCCTGAATCCCTTCACAAAATGTCACCTTGCTCACACTCCAACAGCTCATCAAATTCCAAATGCCATTGGCCTCCACTCCTAACATGCTCACACATGCCTGCTGGTTGTCCAATCTCCTCTTACACACAATACCTCCTTTACCCACTCCCTCCAACCTTTCACAGGACGACCTCTACCCCGCCTTCCTTCAACTTCAGATACCCTCTCCAAGTCATCACATTTTGCTCCACCTCTCAAAATGTCAAAACCCTCCTATGCCCTCTGGATAATAATTTTAGTAAACCCACACATCCCTAATCTCCAAGCTACAAATTCTCTGCATATTATTCACACCAACATTGCCCTCAGATACGGCATCTCCACTGTCTCCAGCCTCCTCCTCGCTGCAACATTCTCAACCAATGCCTCACACCCATATAAGTGTTGGTATCACTATACTCTCATATATTCCCCACTTTGCCTCCATGGATAATGTTCTTTGTCTCCACAGATGCCTCAATGCACCACCCACCTTTTCTCCTTCAATTCTATAGTTCACTTTGTCTTTCATGAATTCATCTGCTGATAAGTCCACTCCCAAATATCCGAACACATTTACTTCCTCCACACTACCTTCCTACAATCTGATGTCCAATCTTCATTGCCTAAATTTTTATCCTCATCACCTTGCTCTTTCCTATGTTCACTTTTAATTTCCTTCACATACCCTGCTGATCATATGCTGGTGATCCACAAGACGTGGCATTGAGGAAAGATCAGAAGAAACAGTAAAGAGAATAAAAAGTTTATATGATGAGATAAAGGCATGTGAACATAGTTCACTGCCTGAGGTGGACAGTGTCCAACTATCTAACACAATTATTCAGTCCACTGACTGGTAAACAATTATTCAGCCCTGTCTGCTAAACTAGACATGAGTCTGGTAAATCAGAAATTCATATAGTAGTGTGAATTGGTGACCACAATATAGTCTCCTGTCCCCAGCACAATCAAAACTCTCTTCCCTTTTCCATTTGAAATCCCTCAAGGGAAGTTTTTTGCCCTGGTGAGGGGTTTGATCTAGGGAATTGGATCTGTGCCCCAGTTCCCTGAATTTCCTGATACCTTCCACATCCCCCACAGGCGCTGCATAATCCACAGGTTTAGCGCTTCCTTGATTATAAATAATCCATTTGAAGTGATTAACTGTGATTACAGTTTGCTGGAACAGCTGATGGATGTCTTTACACGCCCTGTGACCTGTTTCTGAGTTTTCGTAACTTGCAGCCTGGCCATTTTCTGTTGATTGCCTGTTTAACTACGGTGTTACTATTGGCAATCCAATGGCCAATATCCCAGCTCTTGATCCAGCACTTGGAAAATAAAATGATCCATTTTCCCCATAATTTTTTAACAATTGTTGTCACATTGCTGGTAGTAGGCATATAATCTGGGGACACTGACACTGTTCATCTGTTTTTTTTTTTTTTTTTTAACACATTGGCCATTTCCCCACCGAGGTAGGGTGACCCAAAAAAGAAGCACTTGCACATCATTTATTCTATCGCTCTCTTGACATAGGCGAGCCGATATTACAGTTCAGATGTTTCTCCAAACTGCAAATTTCTACTCCTCCTTCAGAGAGTGGCACGGGCCCTTCCCACCTTCAGGACTCAAATCCGGGTTAACCAGTTTTTGTGAACCCCTTCACAAATTGTCCCGCTCACATTCCATCCAAATACCATTGGCCTCCACTCCTAACATGCTCACACATGGCTGCTGGTTGTCCATGCCCTCACCCCAAAAAACCCTTTCCCCTACCCACTTTCCAACCTCAGATGACCCCTACCCTGCCTTCCTTCCACTACAGTTATACTTCCAAGTCATCCTATTTTGCTCCATCTCTATATATGTCCAAACCACCTCAACAACCCCCTTTGCCTCTAGATAATACGTTTAGTAACCCCACATCCAAACTCCATGCAAAAACTCTTCCAATATTCACACACACACTGCCCTCAGATATCGGCATCTCCACTGTCTGCAGCCTCCTCCTCGCTGTAACATTCAAAACCCATGCTTCACCCATATAAGGTGTTGCATCACTATACTCTCATAATTTCACTCTTGCCTCCATGGATAATGTTCTTTGTCTGCACAGATGCCTCAATGCACCACCCAAGTTTTCTCCATCAATTCTATGGTTCACTTTGTGTTTCATACCCCCATCTTCTGAAGATCACTCCCAAATATTTGAAACATCCATTTCCCTCTACTCCCTTCCCGAATCTGATATCCAATCTTTGTTAATTTTGTTACCCTCATTACTTTGCTTTTCCTATATTCACTTTAAATTTCTCTATAATTTTTTTCCTATGTTCACTTTTAATTTCTTTACATTTTCCCAAATTTTTCACCAACCTTTTCAACTTCTCTTCAGAATTCTCAAAAGCACAGTATCATCAGCATAAAGCAACTGTGACAACTCTCACTTTCATCAGATCCCAAATATTTTAATCCCACACCTCTGCACAACACTAGCATTCACTTCTTTTATAATTCCATGTATAAATAGTATGTTTAAACCCAAACCCTACATCTCAGCTGTTAGTGGACATGCATCGACAGTAGTGGACATGCTTAGTGCAGTAGGACATGCATGGTGCAGTATGGACATGCTTGGTGTGCAGTAATGACATGCTTGTTATAGTACTGAACATGCTTGATATAATAGTGAACATGCTTGATATAATAGTGAACATGCTTGATATATTAAACATGCTTGATATAGTATGTATACAAAATATCCCTGGTATATTCTGGTGATAATTGTGGTAGTGGTGGTTGTAAAAGGTATAGTAACAGTTTAATTTTAAGTGTGGTACAGTGCAACCTGCCTCAAATATCTATTAATAATTTCTCATCATGAATCAAATAAAAATTCTTTAAAATGAAATTACTGTACCTAGATATGATTAATATATATATGTACACAAATTATATAAATACAGACCTATGAACATATAGCAATATCAAAAAATTTTATGTTATACTGATTTTTATTAATTTTATGAAAAAAAAAAAATGGTTACACTGTACTATACACAGACTCAATACACATACATATATAAAAATATACCAAAGGGACAAAAATATAAAAAAAAAAATTTTGATACATAAAAATATATGGAAGTAACAAAATATAATAGTGATAACAATAATAAAACTTACATGGCTAAAATTTAGACGATACAGTCGGAGCCAAAATGATCTGATGAAGAAACATTCAAAATCTATATGTATTATGGAAAAATTAACATTGCACAGAAACATGAAAAATGGCTAGACAGGAAAACAATAAATTTTAATTTAGACTTCATAAAAAACATGATTGTAAGTTGAACAATGTAATTTTGTATAAATATTAGTCTGTAAATGACAACAGCCTGTAAATATTGATTAGACTGTAAGTATTCTATAAACAAACATTAAGCTGTAAACAATATATTAAGTAAACATTAGGGTGTAAACATATTAAAGAACATTAATTTATAAAGTAAACATTAGGTTGTAAACAGTCTATACATAAACAGTTTACAAACATTAGGCTGAAAAGTAAACAATAGTCTGTAAAGTAAATATAAAGCTGTAAATATGCTGAAAGGTAAACATTAGGCTGTAAATATTAGACAGAAAAGTAAACAAAACACTGAAAACTAAACATTAGGTTAATGCTGAAAAGTAAACATTATAAAGTAAATATTATGCTGAAAATAAACATTACACTGAAAAGTTAACATTAGGCTGAAAAGTAAACATTACGCTGTAAAATTAGGTGTCAAAGTAAACATATGGCTGAAAGAACATAATAGGCTGTAAACATTAGGTATTAAATTAGCTGTAAACATTAGATGAAAAAAGTAAAATAGCTGTAAACAAATAACAGGTTGAAAACAATAGGCTGTAAACATTAGGTATTAATTAGGCACTAAACATTAGCCTATAAACAATAATGGCCTTGTATAAAAAGAAAATGATCAATTATAATGGTTGGAGGGACCTTGGACCCAGGAGGACATCAGGATCCCAGGTGAGGGACCCATGACCATGTGTGAGGGACCTTAGGGGCCCCAGGTGAAGGACCTCATGGATGCTATACTCCAGGCAAGTGGACCTTGGAGACCCTGTACTCCTACGTGAGGGACCTTAGGGGCCCCCAGAGACCCAGGTGAGGGACCTATGGGCCCTTTAGATGTTAATGACCACAAGGGCCCCCAGACGATGAATCTCAAGGCCTCAGATATAAGGGACCTCAGGGCCTCATGCAGCTGGGCTCCAAAAGTCAGTTTAGGTATAAACCTTTAGATTTCAAATTATTATGACTACTTCTACTACCACTCATTACTACTACTACTACATATAGTATTATCACTATTAAGAACAAGCAATAAGCATGTATGAGTCATACAAAATTCACATATCATATACAAATTAGCATTTAAAAATATTAACATTTATAACATAGTTACACCTTAACTTTTTCCATTTATGACATTAAAATGATAAATCATAAATACGTATATACCAGAAATAATATAAATTAATATTAATTGAAATAAAATATTTAATAGAAATAATTCAATTTTTTTAAATACATTTTATAAATGTCATATTAAATACACCAGTAAATTACAAATTAACAATGTACAATAAACCAAGGTATTTAATACACAGTACATAATAAAAAAAATAGTGGTACCCAGAGTTTCGGGCCATAATTCTCCAGAAGGCTGTTCGGAGTGCCGTTACGAACAAATTTGTTCCCAAGGAATAATGTAAATTACATTGGTCTGTTTCAGACCCAAAATATACTTCACAAAAGCACTTAACAATACACTTTACATAATGTTCGAGTTGAGCTGTAAAAACTGGTACACTGTATACTGAAGGTTCACATACCATGGAGAAATTTATATCACATAATAGTTAACACTTATCCCAACTACTACTATAATAATAATTAACTAGTATGCCACTCCACTTACTACCCATTCAGTAATATAGATGTCGCATGTTCCATGAAATACATACGTATTAAATTTTCTTAATTTAAACATAAGATCAAAATTAGTAAATCTAAAGAACTAAATTTAAAAATATTGACTTGATTGCTTAAGAATTAAGAGTATCTCCATGTTCACCAGCCCACCCCGATGAGGTCTGCGACTACGGACTGGACAGGGGTAATCGTCCAAGACATCCTTTGTTACCAAAGGAAAATCTTCGTGGAACCCCAACCACTAACCTGGTACGAACTACATAATCTTAGTAAATAAGAGAATGTTATTACATACCAGAGGTACTTTTAGATTATGGGTGGAACTAGGCTACCACTAAAATCTCTCACCAGCAGCAAGCGCGATGATATGCTGGCGATCCACAAGATGTGGCATTGAGGGAGATCAGAAGAAACAGTAGTAAGAGAATAAAGATTAAGAGTGTGATGGAGATAAAGGCGTGACATAGTTCACTGCCGAGGTCTGTGGAGATCCACTACCTAAACAATATTCAGTCCACTGACTGCATGGCACTGTAGATATAAAATGCAATTTTATTATGCTCACAGTCCACTGACTGGTAAACAATTATTCAGTCCACTGTCTGGTAAACCAGAAATTCCTATAGTAGTGTGAATTGGGTGACCACAATAAGTCTCCTGTTCCCAGCTCAACCAAAACTCTCCCCGCCCCTTCCATTTGAAATGATTGACTGAGATTACGGTATGCTGTAACAGCTGATTTGTCTTGACGACCCTCACCTGTTTCTGGAGTTTTAACCTCAGCCTGGCCATTTTTATTGCTTGCCTGTTTAACTAGGGTGAACTGTTGGCAATCCATTGGGCACATATCCATAACAGACCTGCTTGATCCAGCACCTGAAAATATAATTATCCAGTTTCAGAATTTTTTTAACAATTGTTCTGTCACTATTCCTGATACATTGCTGGTAGCAGGTAAATAATCTTGGGACATTGATACTGTTTGTTCATCTCCAATTTTTCTTTTTTAACACATTGGCCATTTCCACTTTAACGTAGGGTGACCCAAAAAAGAAGAAACACTTTCACCATCATTCATTCTGTTGCTCTCTTGACAGAGTGCAAGCCAATATTACATTTCAGTAGCCTCTCTAAACTGCAAATCCCCACTCTCCTTCAGAGTGAGGCACTGTGCTTCCAACCTTCACAATTCAAATCTGGCTAACCAGTTTTCCTGAATCCCTTCACAAAATGTCACCTTGCTCACACTCCAACAGCTCATCAAATTCCAAATGCCATTGGCCTCCACTCCTAACATGCTCACATGCCTGCAGGTTGTCCAATCTCCTCTACACACAATACCTCCTTTACCCACTCCCTCCAACCTTCATAGGACGACCTCTACCCCGCCTTCTTCAACTTCAGATACCTCTCAAGTCATCACATTTTGCCCACCTCTCAAATGTCAAAACTTCATGCCCTCTGGATAATAATTTAGTAAACCACACATCCTAATTCCAAGCTACAAATTCTCTGCATATTATTCACACACATTGCCCTCTAGATACTGTCATTCCACTGTCTCCAGCCTCCTCCTCGCTGCAACATTTCCAACCAATGCCTCACACTCCATATAAGTGTTGGTATCACTATACTCTCATATATTCCCCACTTTGCCCATGGATAATGTTCTTTGTCTCCACAGATGCCTCAATGCACCACCCACCTTTTCTCCTTCAATTTATAGTTCACTTTGTCTTTTCATGAATTCATCTGCTGATAAGTCCACTCCCAAATATCCGAACACACTTTACTTCCTCCACACTACCTTCCTACAATCTGATGTCCAATCTTCATTGCCTAAATTTTTATCCTCACCTTGTTCTTTCCTATGTTCACTTTTAATTTCCTTCTACATACCTGCTGACTATATGCTGGTGATCATAAGACGGGCATTGAGGGAAAGATCGAAGAAACAGTAGTAAGAGAATAAAAGATTATATATTCGAGATAAAGGCAGTGAACATAGTGTTCATCTGCCTGAGTGTGGACAGTGTCCAACTATCAACACAATTATTCAGTCCACTGACTGGTAAACAATTATTCAACCCACTGTCTGCTAAACTAGACATGAGTCTGTAAATCAGAAATTCATAGTAGTGAATTGGTGACCACACACTAGTCTCCTGTCCCCAGCACAATCAAAACTCTTTTCCCCTCTTTCCATCTTGAAACCCTCAAGGTTCTGACGCTGGTGAGGGGCTCTTGATCTAGGGAATTGGATCTGTGCTCAGTTCTGAATTAAGCCTGATACCTTCCACATCCCCCACAGGCGCTGCATAATCCTACAGGTTTAGCGCTCCTTGATTAATAATAATCCATTTGAAGTGATTAACTGTGATTACAGTTGTGATTGGAACAGCTGATGTTTTCGTCTTGCAGCCTGGCCATTTTCTGTTGATTGCCTGTTTAACTACGCTGTTACTATTGGCAATCCAATGGCACATATCCATAACAGCCTGCTTGATCCAGCACTTGGAAAATATAATGATCCAGTTTCCCATATTTTTAACAATGTTGTCACATTGCTAGTAGGCATATAATCTGGGGACACTGACACCTGTTCATCTGTTTTTTTTTTTTTTTTTTAACACATTGGCATTTCCACCAGGAGGGTGACCAAAAAAAAGCACTTGCACCATCATTCATTCTATCGCTTCTCTTGACATGAAGGAGCCGATATTACAGTTGCTAGATGTTTCTCCAAACTGCAAATTTCTACTCCTCCTCAGAGAGTAGGCACTGTGCTCCACCTTCAGGACTCAAATCAGGTTAACCAGTTTTTGTGAATCCCTTCACAAATTGTCACCTTGCTCACATCTCCATCCAAATACCATTCCTCCACTCCTAACATGCTCACACATGGCTGACAGGTTCCATGCCCTCACACCAAAAAAACTTCCTACCCATCTTCTCCAACCTTCATAGGATGACCCCTACCCTGCCTTCCTTCCACTACAGTTATATCCAAGTCATCCTATTTTGCTCATCTCTATATATGTCCAAACCACCTCAACAACCCTCCTCTGCCCTCTAGATAATACGTTTAGTAACCCCACATCCTAATCTCCATGCAAGAAACTCTCTCCACAATATCAATACATTACACTGCCTCAGATACGGCATCTCCACTGTCTGCAGCCTCCTCCGCAACATTAAAACCCATGCTTCAACTCCATATAAGTGTAATTGGCATCACTATACTCTCATATTTCACTTTGCCTCCATGGATAATGTTCTTGTCTGCACAGATGCCTCAATGCACCACCCAAGTTTCTCCATCAATTCTATGGTTCACTTTGATTATACACCCATCTTCTGAAGATCACTCCCAAATATTTGAACACATCCACTTCCTCTATACTCCCTTCCCTAATCTGATATCCAATCTTTGCTTAAATTTTGTTACCTCATTACTTTGCTCTTTCCTATATTCACTTTAAATTTCTCTAATTGTCTTTCCTATGTTCACTTTTAATTTTTTGACATACCTCTCTCCAAATTTGTCGACCAACCTTGCAACTTCTCTTCAGAATCTCTCAAAAGCACAGTATCATCAGCACAGCAACTGTGACAACTCACTTTTCATCAGATCCCAAATATTTTAATCCCACACCTCTGCACAACACTAGCATTCACTTCTTTTATAATTCATGTATAAATAGGGATTTAACTCAACATGCAATCTCTAGCTGTTAGTGGACATCATCATGTACAGTAGGACATGCTTAGTGCAGTAGTGGACATGCATGGGCAGTAGTGGACATGCTTGGGTGCAGTGATGACATGCTTGTTATAGTACTGAACATGCTTGATATAATAGTGAACATGCTTGATATAATAGTGACATGCTTGATATAATAGACATGCTTGATATATTAAAATGCTATATAGTATATACAAAATATCCCTGTATATTCTGGTGATAATTGTGGTAGTAGTGGTTGTAAAACGGTACATAGTAAACAGCTAATTTAAGTGTGGTAAGTGCAACCTGCCTCAAATATCTATTAATAATTCTCATCATGAATCATATAAAAATTTTAAATGAAATTACTGTACCTTAGATCTGATTAATATATATATGTACAACAAATTATATAAATACAGACCTTGAACATATAAGCTAATATCAAAATTATGTTATACTGATTTTATTAATTTTATGAAAAAAAAAAAAATGGTTACACTGTACTATACATTGACTCAATAACATACATATATAAAATATACCAAAGGGACAAAATATAAAAAAAAAATTTTTTTGATACATAAAAATATATGGAAGTAACAAAAATATAATAGTGATAACAATAATAAAACTTACATGGCTAAAATTTAGACGATACAGTCGAGGTTTAAAAAATTGCTGATAAAGTAAAATTCAAAATCTATATGTATTATGGAAAAAATTAACATTCACAGAAACATGAAAATGGCTGATAAAAACAATAAATTTAATTAGACTTATAAAAAAACATGATTGTAAGTGAACAATGTAATTTTGTAATAAATATTAGTCTGTAAATGACAACAGCCTGTAAATATTGATTAGACTGTAAGTATTCTATAAACAAACATTAAGCTGTAAACAATATATTAACAAACATTAGGTGAAACATATTAAAAGAACATTAATTTATAAAGTAAACATTAGGTTGTAAACAGTCTATACATAAACAGTTTAAAACATTGGGCTGAAAAGAAAACAATAGTCTGTAAAAAAATATAAAGCAAATATGCTGAAAGGTAAACATTAGGTTGAAAATATTAGAAGAAAAGAAACAAAACACTAAAAATTTAAAAATTTAACAAATATGCTGAAAGTAAACATTATAAAGAAGTTTATGTTGAAAAGAAAACATTACACTGAAAAGTTAACATTGGGCTGAAAAGTAAACTTTGCTGTAAAAATTGGGTGTCAAAGTAAACATATTTAAAAATTTTAATGGGTTGTAAAAAATTAGGTTTTAAATTGGGCCAAATAGGCTAAATTAGTAAAAAATTAAACAATAACGGGTTGAAAAAATAGGCTGTAAAATTAGGTTTTAAAATTAAACTTTAGCCTATAAACAATAATGGCCTTGTATAAAAACAGAAAATGATCAATTAAAAATGAAATTGGGGGCCCTTCCCCCCCGGAGGGGACTAGGGACCCGGGGGGGAAACTCAGCCCCATGTGGGGGGCCCTTTAAAACCCAGGTGAAGGACCATGGATGATACTCCCAAAGGGGGGACCTTGGAGACCTGTAATCTTGTGGGGGCCCTTTAGGGCCGAACCCCGGGGAGGCCCCATGGGCCCTTAGATGTTAATGACCACAAGGGCCCCCAGACGAATGAACTCGGCCCCCAGAAGGGTGGCCCCGGGGCCTCAGAAGGGGGTTCAGTCAGTTTAGAAAACCTTTTTAGATTTCAAATTATTATGACTACTTCTACCACCATCATTACTACTACTACTATCATTATTTAACATTTTAAGAAAATAAAAAGGGTGAAGAGTCATAAAAAAAATTCACATATCATATAAAATTAATTTAAAAATTTTAAAATATAAATGGGGACCTTAAACTTTTCCTTTTAAATTAAAATGATAAATCATAAACTAGATTGGAAATAATAAAAATTAAATAATAAAATTAAAATTTTTTATAAGAAATAATTAAATTTTTTTAAATAATTTTAAAATGTCTTTTAAAAAAATAAATTAAAATTTAAAATGAAAATAAACCAAGGTTTTTAAACAACACATATAAAAAAAAAAATAGGGGAAACCTCAGAGTTTCGCCATAACTGCTCCAGAAGGCTGTTCGAGTGCCGTTACGAACAAATTTGTTCCCCTTTGGGAAAAATGAATACAATTGGGTTTTTGGGCCCCAAAAAATACTTACAAAGCCACAACAACACTTAAAAATTGTTTTTGGGAGCCAACAAATTAAATGTTATATTACTAGTTTACATGGAGAAATTTTTAAACACATAGAAAACTTACCCTTAAATACTATTAAAATTAACTAGTATGCACCCACTTCCACCATTCAATATAGATTGCTTTATGGAAAAGAAAAACATAATGTATTTTCTTTAATTTAAAAATAAGATCAAATTTAGTAAAATCTAAAGAACTAAATTTAAAAATATTGACTTTATTGCTTTAAAAAAAGATATTCCCTGCACCAGCCCACTTTAAGGGCCTGGGCATTCCCGGGCGGGGCAGGGGGTAAACGCCCCAAGACTCAACCTTGTTACCAAAAAAAAATCTTTCCCGTGGAACCCAAAACCACGAACCTGGTACGTAACTACATAACTATAAAAAGAGAAGAAACATAAAGATACTTAGGGTTATGGTGGAAATAGGGTAAATAAAAATTCTTTCCCCTAAGTTTCCAAAGAAGGGTGCGATCCACAAGATGTGGAATGAGGGAAAGATCAGAAGAAACAGAAAAGAGAATAAAGAAAGATTATTTGAGATAAAGGCATGTGAACATAGTTCACTGCCTGGGGGCCTTTGGGCAGTGTCCAACTACCTAAAACAATTATTCAGTCCAATGACTGCTGGCACTGGAAAAAAGGAAATTTATTACTGTCAAACCACTGACTGGTAACAATTTTTCAGTCCACTGGGCTTAAAGAAATTTAATAGTAATTGGTGACACAAAATAGCCCCTGTCTCAAATTCCCCGCCTTCATTTGAAATATTGACTGAGATTAAGGTATGCTGTAACAGCTGATTGGTCGACGCCCGCACCTGTTTCTTGGGGTTTTTCAACCCTCAGCCCTTTGCGGTTTTGTTTAATAGTGAACTGTTGGGGAATCCA
The DNA here is from genome assembly GCA_009830355.1 of Cherax destructor. Taxonomy (NCBI): domain Eukaryota; kingdom Metazoa; phylum Arthropoda; class Malacostraca; order Decapoda; family Parastacidae; genus Cherax; species Cherax destructor. Next base: position 302,041 of record WNWK01000953.1, read on the forward strand.
TTGCCAACATATCCAAAAGGCTGCTTGATCCAAAAACCTGGGAAAAAATAATTATCCAGTTTCCCAGAATTTTTTAACAATTGTTCTGTCACTATTCCTGATACATTGCTGGTAGCAGGTAACAATCTTGGGACTTTGATATGTTTGTTCATTCCAATTTTTTTAAACATTGGCCTTTTTAATTTAATTAGGTGACCCAAAAGAAAAAATTTTTTTCACCATCATTATTCTGTTGTTCTTTGACAGAGGAAACCAATATTAATTTAGAAAATTTCTAAACTTAACTAAACTCTCCCCCTTCAGAGTGTACAGGTTAAAAAACCCTTCAAAATTTAAAATTTCTATAACCATTTTCCTAAAACTTCAAGGGTTTTTGTTAAAACCCCAAAGTCAAAAAATTTCCCAAAGGGTTTTTTCCCACTCAATATGTCAAAAATTTGCCTCAGGTTCCCAACTCTCAACACAATAATTTTTCCCCACTCCCCCAACCTTTCATAGGACGCCCTTACCCCGCCTTTCCTTCAACTTCAGATACCCTTTCCCCTTTTACCATTTTGCTCCACCTTCAAAACAAAACCTTCCATCCCCTTTGGATAATAATTTTAGTAAACCCACACATCCTAATTCAAAGCTACAAATTTTTCCCATATTATTCACCCCATACATTGCTCTCAGATACGGTACCCATTTGCCCCCAGCCTCTATGAAATTCTCAACCCAAATTTCACCCCATATAAGTGTTGGTATCATAACCTCACATTTCCCCCACTTCCCCAGGATAATTTTCTTTGTCTCCAAAATGCCTCAATGCACCACCCACCTTTTCCTTCAATTTATAGTTCACTTTTTCTTATAATCACTGCTGATTTTCCACTCCCTAAAATCCTAAACACATTTATTCTCCACACACCTTCCACAATCTGTTTCCCAACTTTCATTGCCAATTTTTATCCTACCCCCTTCTTTTCCATGTTCATTTTTAATTTTTCATCCCCTTGATCAAGGTTGGTGATCCACAAGAGGGGCACGAGGGAAAGATAAAGAAAGCAGTGGGGGGTGAAAAAGGTTTTGATCGAGAAAAAGGGGGGGTGGAAATGACGCCGGGGGGACAGTGTCCAACTATTTAACACAATTATTCAGTCCACTGACTGGTAAACAATTATTCAGCCCAATTTTCCAAAACTAGACAAGTCGGTAAATAAAAATTTCAATATAAAGAAGGGGGTGACCACAAATTTAGCCCTGTCTCACACAATAAAAACCTTTCCTTTTCCTTTTTCCCTTTGAAATAAGGGGTTTTTTTTGAGCTGGTGAGGGGTTTTTGATCGGGGAATTGGATCTGTGCCCCCATTTCCCTGAATAGCCTTGAACTTCCCTTCCAAGGGCCGGCATAACCTACAGGTTTAGCGCTTCCCTTGATTATAATAATAATCCATTTGAAGTGATTAACTGCATTACAGTTTGCTGACAGCTGATGATGCCCTTACACGCCCTGTACCTGTTTCTGAGTTTTCAATTGCGCTGGCCATTTTCTGTTGATTGCCTGTTTAACTACGGTGTTACTATTAGCAATCCAATACCACATATCCATAGACAGCCTGCTTGATCCAGCACTTGAAAATAGAATGATCCAGTTTCCCATAATTTTTTAACAATTGTCACATTGCTGGTAGTAGGCATATAATCTGGGACACTGACACTGTTCATCTGTTTTTTTTTTTTAACACATTCCATTTCACCGGGTGGGTGACCAAAAAAGAAGCACTTGACATCATTCATTCTATCGCTCTTGACATAGGTATGAATGACATTACAGTTCAGATGTTTCTCCAAACTGCAAATTTCTCTATCTCCCTCCTTCAGGGAGGAGGCACTGAGCTTCCACCTCGAGACTCAAATCCAGGTGTACCAGTTTTGTGAATCCCTTCACAAATTGTCACCTTGCTCACATTCCATCCAAATACCATTGGCTCCACTCAACATGCTCACACATGCTGCTGGTTGTCCATGCCCTCACACCAAAACCTTCCCTACCCACTTCTCCAACCTTTCATAGGATGACCCCTACCCTGCCTTCCTTCCACTACAGTTATACTTCCAAGTCATCCTATTTTGCTCCATCTCTATATGTCCAAACCACCTCAACAACCTCCTCTGCCCTCTAGATAACAAGTTAGTAACCTCACATCCTAATCTCAAAAGAAACTCTCTCACAATATTCCACCACACACTGCCTCAGATAGCGGCATCTCCACTGTCTGCAGCCTCCTCCTGCTGTAACATTCAAAACCCATGCTTACACCCAAGTGTGTTCACCTACTCATATTTCACTCTTGCCTCCATGGATAATGTCTTTGTCTCACAGATGCCTCAATGCACCACCATTTTTCCATCCTATGGTTCACTTGTGTTTCATAACCCATTCGAAGATCACTCCAAATATTTGAACACATCCACTTCCTCTATATCCTTCCCGAATCTGATATCCAATCTTGCTTAAATTTTGTTACCTCACTTTGCTCTTTCCTATATCTCTTAAATTTTCTCATCATTGTCTTTCCTATGTCTACTTTTAATTTCCTTTTACATACCCTCCCAAATTTGTCGACCAACCTTTGCAACTTCTCTTTCAGAATCTCTCAAAAGCACAGTATCACTGCATAAAGCAACGTGACAATCTCACTTTCATCAGATCCCAAATATTTTAATCCCACACCTCTGCACAACACTAGCATTCACTTCTTTTAATTCCATCTATAATAGTATGACCAACTCAACATTCTAGCTGTTAGTGGACATGCATCGCACAGTGGACATGCTTAGTGCAGTAGTACATGCATGTGCAGTAGTGACATGCTTGGTGTGCAGAATGGACATGTGTTGTTAAGAATGAACATGCTTGAAAATAGTGAACATGCTTGATATAATAGTGAACATGCTTGATATATTAAACATGCTTGATATAGTATGTATACAAAATATCCCTGGTATATTCTGGTGATAATTGTGGTAGTGGTGGTTGTAAAAGGTACATAGTAACAGTTTAATTTTAAGTGTGGTACAGTGCAACCTGCCTCAAATATCTATTAATACTTTCTCATCATGAATCAAATAAAAATTCTTTAAAATGAAATTACTGTACCTAGATCTGATTAATATATATATGTACAACAAATTATATAAATACAGACCTATGAACATATACGCAATATCAAAATTCTTATGTTATACTGATTTTTATTAATTTTATGAAAAAAAAAAAAAAAATGGTTACACTGTACTATACACGAGACTCAATACACATACATATATAAAAATATACCAAAGGACAAAATATAAAAAAAATTTTTGATACATAAAAATATATGGAAGTAAAAAATATAATAGTGATAACAATAATAAAACTTACATGGCTAAAATTTACGATATCATCGGAGCCAAAAATATTGCTGATAAGAAGAAACATTCAAAATCTATATGTATTATGGAAAAAATTAACATTGCACAGAAACATGAAAATGGCTAGATAGGAAAACAATAAATTTTAATTTAGACTTCATAAAAAAACATGATTGTAAGTTGAACAATGTAATTTTGTAATAAATATTAGTCTGTAAATGACAACAGCCTGTAAATATTGATTAGACTGTAAGTATTCTATAAACAAACATTAAGCTGTAAACAATATATTAAGTAAACATTAGGTGAAACATATTAAAAGAACATTAATTTATAAAGTAAACATTAGGTTGTAAACAGTCTATACATAAACAGTTTACAAACATTAGGCTGAAAAGTAAACAATAGTCTGTAAAGTAAATATAAAGCTGTAAATATGCTGAAAGGTAAACATTAGGCTGTAAATATTGACAGAAAAGTAAACAAAACACTGAAAACTAAACATTAGGCTGTAAATATGCTGAAAAGTAAACATTATAAAGTAAATATTATGCTGAAAAGTAAACATTACACTGAAAAGTTAACATTAGGCTGAAAAGTAAACATTACGCTGTAAAAATTAGGTGTCAAAGTAAACATATGGCTGGAAAGAACATAATAGGCTGTAAACATTAGGTATTAAATTAGCTGTAAACATTAGGCTGAAAAAATTAGGTAAATAGGCTGTAAACAATAACAGGTTGAAAACAATAGGCTGTAAACATTAGGTATTAATTAGGCACTAAACATTAGCCTATAAACAATAATGGCCTTGTATAAAAACAGAAAATGATCAATTATAATGTATTGAGGGACCTTGGACCCCAGGAGGGACATCAGGGATCCCAGGTGAGGGACCTCATGACCCATGTGTGAGGGACCTTAGGGGCCCCAGGTGAAGGACCTCATGGATGCTATACCCCAGGCAAGGGACCTTGGAGACCCTGTACCCTACGTGAGGGACCTTAGGGCCCCCAGAGACCCCAGGTGAGGGACCTAAGGGCCCTTAGATGTTAATGACCACAAGGGCCCCCAGAGCGTAATGAATCTCAAGGCCCCAGATATAAGGGACCTCAGGGCCTCATGCAGCTGGGCTCCAAAGTCAGTTTAGTATAAACCTTTAGATTCTCTTATTATGACTACTCTACTCACTCATTACTACTACTACTATCATACTAGTATTATCACTATTAAGAACAAGCAATAAGCATGTATGAGTCATACAAAAATTCACCAATCATATACAAATTAGCATTTAAAAATATTAACATTTATAACATAGTTACACCTTAACTTTTTCCATTTATGACATTAAAATGATAAATCATAAATACGTATATACCAGAAATAATATAAATTAATATAAATGAAATTAAAATATTTTATATAGAAATAATTCAATTTTTTTTAAATACATTTTATAAATGTCATATTAAATACACCAGTAAATTACAAATTAACAATGTACAATAAACCAAGGTATTTAATACACAGTACATAATAAAAAAAAAATAGTGGTACCCAGAGTTTCGGCCATAATTCGTTCCAGAAGGCTGTTCGAGTGCCGTTACCGAACAAATTTGTTCCCTTAAGGAATAATGTAAATTACATTGGTCTGTTTCAGACCCCCAAAAATATACTTACAAAAGCACTTACAATAATACACTTACATAATTGTTCGAGTTGGGAGCTGTACGAAACTCGGGGTACCACTGTATATTACTGAAGGTTCACATACCATGGAGAAATTTATATCACATAATAGTTAACACTTATCCCAACTACTACTATAAATAATAATTAACTAGTATGCCACTCCACTTACTACCCATTCAGTAATATAGATGTCGCATGTTGGCCATGAAATACATACGTATTTATCTCTTAATTTAAACATAAGATCAAAATTTAGTAAAATCTAAAGAACTAAATTTAAAAATATTGACTTGATTGCTTAAGAATTAAGAGTATTCCATGTTCACCAGCCCACCCCGATGAGGTCTGCGACTACGGACTGGACAGGGGTAAATCGTCCGAAGACGAATCCTTTGTTACCAAAGGAAAAATCTTCGTTGCGTGGAACCCCAAACCACGAACCTGGTACGTAACTACATAATCTTAGTAAATAAGAGAATGTTATTACATACCAGAGGTACTTTAGGATTATGGGTGGTAGCTAGGCTACCACTCAAAATCTCTCACCAGCAGCAAGCTGCCGATGATATGCTGGCGATCCACAAGATGTGGCATTGAGGGAAAGATCAGAAGAAACAGTAGTAAGAGAATAAAAGATTAAGATTATGTGATGGAGATAAAGGCATGTGAACATAGTTCACTGCCTGAGGTCTGTGGACAGTGTCCAACTACCTAAAACAATTATTCAGTCCACTGACTGCATGGCACTGTAGATATAAAAATGCAATTTTATTACTGCTCACAGTCCACTGACTGGTAAACAATTATTCAGTCCACTGTCTGGTAAACCAGAAATTCCTATAGTAGTGTGAATTGGGTGACCACAATAATAGTCTCCTGTTCCCAGCTCAACCAAAACTCTCCCCCGCCCCCTTCCATTTGAAATGATTGACTGAGATTACGGTATGCTGTAACAGCTGATTTGTCTTGACGACCCTGCGACCTGTTTCTGGAGTTTTTCTAACCTCTCAGCCTGGCCATTTTTTATTGCTTGCCTGTTTAACTAGGGTGAACTGTTGGCAATCCATTGGGCCACATATCCATAACAGCCTGCTTGATCCAGCACCTGGAAAATATAATTATCCAGTTTCCCCAGAATTTTTTTAACAATTGTTCTGTCACTATTCCTGATACATTGCTGGTAGCAGGTAAATAATCTTGGGACATTGATACTGTTTGTTCATCTCCAATTTTTCTTTTTTAACACATTGGCCATTTCCCACTTAACGTAGGGTGACCCAAAAAAGAAGAAACACTTTCACCATCATTCATTCTGTTGCTCTCTTGACAGAGGCAAGCCAATATTACATTTCAGTAGCCTCTCTAAACTGCAAATCCCCCCACCTCTCCTTCAGAGTGTAGGCACTGTGCTTCCAACCTTCACAATTCAAATCTGGCTAACCAGTTTTCCTGAATCCCTTCACAAAATGTCACCTTGCTCACACTCCAACAGCTCATCAAATTCCAAATGCCATTGGCCTCCACTCCTAACATGCTCACACATGCCTGCAGGTTGTCCAATCTCCTCTTACACACAATACCTCCTTTACCCACTCCCTCCAACCTTTCATAGGACGACCTCTACCCCGCCTTCCTTCAACTTCAGATACCCTCTCCAAGTCATCACATTTTGCTCCACCTCTCAAAATGTCAAAACCCTCCTATGCCCTCTGGATAATAATTTTAGTAAACCCACACATCCTAATCTCCAAGCTACAAATTCTCTGCATATTATTCACACCACACATTGCCCTCAGATACGGCATCTCCACTGTCTCCAGCCTCCTCCTCGCTGCAACATTCTCAACCAATGCCTCACACCCATATAAGTGTTGGTATCACTATACTCTCATATATTCCCCACTTTGCCTCCATGGATAATGTTCTTTGTCTCCACAGATGCCTCAATGCACCACCCACCTTTTCTCCTTCAATTCTATAGTTCACTTTGTCTTTTCATGAATTCATCTGCTGATAAGTCCACTCCCAAATATCCGAACACATTTACTTCCTCCACACTACCTTCCTACAATCTGATGTCCAATCTTTCATTGCCTAAATTTTTTATCCTCATCACCTTGCTCTTTCCTATGTTCACTTTTAATTTCCTTCTACATACCCTGCTGATCATATGCTGGTGATCCACAAGACGTGGCATTGAGGGAAAGATCAGAAGAAACAGTAGTAAGAGAATAAAAAAGATTATATGATCGAGATAAAGGCATGTGAACATAGTTCACTGCCTGAGGTGGACAGTGTCCAACTATCTAACACAATTATTCAGTCCACTGACTGGTAAACAATTATTCAGCCCACTGTCTGCTAAACTAGACATGAGTCTGGTAAATCAGAAATTCATATAGTAGTGTGAATTGGGTGACCACAATACTAGTCTCCTGTCCCCAGCACAATCAAAACTCTCCTTTCCCCTCTTTCCATTTGAAATCCCCTCAAGGGAAGTTCTTTGACGCTGGTGAGGGGCTCTTGATCTAGGGAATTGGATCTGTGCTCCAGTTCCCTGAATTAAGCCTGGATACCTTCCACATCCCCCCCACAGGCGCTGCATAATCCTACAGGTTTAGCGCTTCCCCTTGATTATAATAATAATCCATTTGAAGTGATTAACTGTGATTACAGTTTGCTGGAACAGCTGATGGATGTCTTTACACGCCCCTGTGACCTGTTTCTGAGTTTTCGTAACCTTGCAGCCTGGCCATTTTCTGTTGATTGCCTGTTTAACTACGGTGTTACTATTGGCAATCCAATGGCCCACATATCCATAACAGCCTGCTTGATCCAGCACTTGGAAAATATAATGATCCAGTTTCCCCATAATTTTTTTAACAATTGTTGTCACATTGCTGGTAGTAGGCATATAATCTGGGGACACTGACACTGTTCATCTTTTTTTTTTTTTTTTTTTTTTTTTAACACATTGGCCATTTCCCACCGAGGTAGGGTGACCCAAAAAAGAAGCACTTGCACCATCATTCATTCTATCGCTCTCTTGACATAGGCGAGCCGATATTACAGTTCAGATGTTTCTCCAAACTGCAAATTTCTCTACTCCTCCTTCAGAGAGTAGGCACTGTGCTTCCCACCTTCAGGACTCAAATCCAGGTTAACCAGTTTTTGTGAATCCCTTCACAAATTGTCACCTTGCTCACATTCCATCCAAATACCATTGGCCTCCACTCCTAACATGCTCACACATGGCTGCTGGTTGTCCATGCCCCTCACACCAAAAACCTTCCCTACCCACTCTCTCCAACCTTTCATAGGATGACCCCTACCCTGCCTTCCTTCCACTACAGTTATACTCTCCAAGTCATCCTATTTTGCTCCATCTCTATATATGTCCAAACCACCTCAACAACCCCTCCTCTGCCCTCTAGATAATACGTTTAGTAACCCCACATCCTAATCTCCATGCAAGAAACTCTCTCCACAATATTCACACCACACACTGCCCTCAGATACGGCATCTCCACTGTCTGCAGCCTCCTCCTCGCTGTAACATTCAAAACCCATGCTTCACACCCATATAAGTGTGTTGGCATCACTATACTCTCATATATTTCACTCTTTGCCTCCATGGATAATGTTCTTTGTCTGCACAGATGCCTCAATGCACCACCCAAGTTTTCTCCATCAATTCTATGGTTCACTTTGTGTTTCATACACCCATCTTCTGAAGATCACTCCCAAATATTTGAACACATCCACTTCCTCTATACTCCCTTCCCCGAATCTGATATCCAATCTTTGCTTAAATTTTGTTACCCTCATTACTTTGCTCTTTCCTATATTCACTTTAAATTTCTCTCATCAATTTGCTCTTTCCTATGTTCACTTTTAATTTCCTTTTACATACCCTCCCAAATTTGTCGACCAACCTTTGCAACTTCTCTTCAGAATCTCTCAAAAGCACAGTATCATCAGCATAAAGCAACTGTGACAACTCTCACTTTTCATCAGATCCCAAATATTTTAATCCCACACCTCTGCACAACACTAGCATTCACTTCTTTTATAATTCCATGTATAAATAGTATGTTAACCAACCATACATCTCAGCTGTTAGTGGACATGCATCGTACAGTAGTGGACATGCTTAGTGCAGTAGTGGACATGCATGGTGCAGTAGTGGACATGCTTGGTGTGCAGTAATGGACATGCTTGTTATAGTACTGAACATGCTTGATATAATAGTGAACATGCTTGATATAATAGTGAACATGCTTGATATAATAGTGAACATGCTTGATATATTAAACATGCTTGATATAGTATGTATACAAAATATCCCTGGTATATTCTGGTGATAATTGTGGTAGTGGTGGTTGTAAAACGGTACATAGTAACAGTTTAATTTTAAGTGTGGTACAGTGCAACCTGCCTCAAATATCTATTAATAATTTCTCATCATGAATCAAATAAAAAATTCTTTAAAATGAAATTACTGTACCTAGATCTGATTAATATATATATGTACAACAAATTATATAAATACAGACCTATGAACATATACGCAATATCAAAATTCTTATGTTATACTGATTTTTATTAATTTTATGAAAAAAAAAAAAAAAAATGGTTACACTGTACTATACACGAGACTCAATACACATACATATATAAAAATATACCAAAGGGACAAAAATATAAAAAAAAAAATTTTTTTGATACATAAAAAATATATGGAAGTAACAAAAATATAATAGTGATAACAATAATAAAACTTACATGGCTAAAATTTAGACGATACAGTCGGAGCCAAAAATATTGCTGATAAGAAGAAACATTCAAAATCTATATGTATTATGGAAAAAATTAACATTGCACAGAAACATGAAAAATGGCTAGACAGGAAAACAATAAATTTTAATTTAGACTTCATAAAAAAAAACATGATTGTAAGTTGAACAATGTAATTTTGTAATAAATATTAGTCTGTAAATGACAACAGCCTGTAAATATTGATTAGACTGTAAGTATTCTATAAACAAACATTAAGCTGTAAACAATATATTAAGTAAACATTAGGGTGTAAACATATTAAAAGAACATTAATTTATAAAGTAAACATTAGGTTGTAAACAGTCTATACATAAACAGTTTACAAACATTAGGCTGAAAAGTAAACAATAGTCTGTAAAGTAAATATAAAGCTGTAAATATGCTGAAAGGTAAACATTAGGCTGTAAATATTAGACAGAAAAGTAAACAAAACACTGAAAACTAAACATTAGGCTGTAAATATGCTGAAAAGTAAACATTATAAAGTAAATATTATGCTGAAAAGTAAACATTACACTGAAAAGTTAACATTAGGCTGAAAAGTAAACATTACGCTGTAAAAATTAGGTGTCAAAGTAAACATATGGCTGGAAAGAACATAATAGGCTGTAAACATTAGGTATTAAATTAGCTGTAAACATTAGGCTGAAAAAATTAGGTAAATAGGCTGTAAACAATAACAGGTTGAAAACAATAGGCTGTAAACATTAGGTATTAATTAGGCACTAAACATTAGCCTATAAACAATAATGGCCTTGTATAAAAACAGAAAATGATCAATTATAATGTATTGAGGGACCTTGGACCCCAGGAGGGACATCAGGGATCCCAGGTGAGGGACCTCATGACCCATGTGTGAGGGACCTTAGGGGCCCCAGGTGAAGGACCTCATGGATGCTATACCCCAGGCAAGGGACCTTGGAGACCCTGTACCCTACGTGAGGGACCTTAGGGCCCCCAGAGACCCCAGGTGAGGGACCTAAGGGCCCTTAGATGTTAATGACCACAAGGGCCCCCCAGACGTAATGAATCTCAAGGCCCCCAGATATAAGGGACCTCAGGGCCTCATGCAGCTGGGCTCCAAAAGTCAGTTTAGTATAAACCTTTAGATTTCAAATTATTATGACTACTTCTACTACCACTCATTACTACTACTACTATCATTACTAGTATTATCACTATTAAGAACAAGCAATAAGCATGTATGAGTCATACAAAAAATTCACCAATCATATACAAATTAGCATTTAAAAATATTAACATTTATAACATAGTTACACCTTAACTTTTTCCATTTATGACATTAAAATGATAAATCATAAATACGTATATACCAGAAATAATATAAATTAATATTAATGAAATTAAAATATTTTATATAGAAATAATTCAATTTTTTTTAAATACATTTTATAAATGTCATATTAAATACACCAGTAAATTACAAATTAACAATGTACAATAAACCAAGGTATTTAATACACAGTACATAATAAAAAAAAAATAGTGGTACCCAGAGTTTCGGCCATAATTCGTTCCAGAAGGCTGTTCGAGTGCCGTTACCGAACAAATTTGTTCCCTTAAGGAATAATGTAAATTACATTGGTCTGTTTCAGACCCCCAAAAATATACTTACAAAAGCACTTACAATAATACACTTACATAATTGTTCGAGTTGGGAGCTGTACGAAACTCGGGGTACCACTGTATATTACTGAAGGTTCACATACCATGGAGAAATTTATATCACATAATAGTTAACACTTATCCCAACTACTACTATAAATAATAATTAACTAGTATGCCACTCCACTTACTACCCATTCAGTAATATAGATGTCGCATGTTGGCCATGAAATACATACGTATTTATCTCTTAATTTAAACATAAGATCAAAATTTAGTAAAATCTAAAGAACTAAATTTAAAAATATTGACTTGATTGCTTAAGAATTAAGAGTATTCCATGTTCACCAGCCCACCCCGATGAGGTCTGCGACTACGGACTGGACAGGGGGTAAATCGTCCGAAGACGAATCCTTTGTTACCAAAGGAAAAATCTTCGTTGCGTGGAACCCCAAACCACGAACCTGGTACGTAACTACATAATCTTAGTAAATAAGAGAATGTTATTACATACCAGAGGTACTTTAGGATTATGGGTGGTAGCTAGGCTACCACTCAAAATCTCTCACCAGCAGCAAGCTGCCGATGATATGCTGGCGATCCACAAGATGTGGCATTGAGGGAAAGATCAGAAGAAACAGTAGTAAGAGAATAAAAGATTAAGATTATGTGATGGAGATAAAGGCATGTGAACATAGTTCACTGCCTGAGGTCTGTGGACAGTGTCCAACTACCTAAAACAATTATTCAGTCCACTGACTGCATGGCACTGTAGATATAAAAATGCAATTTTATTACTGCTCACAGTCCACTGACTGGTAAACAATTATTCAGTCCACTGTCTGGTAAACCAGAAATTCCTATAGTAGTGTGAATTGGGTGACCACAATAATAGTCTCCTGTTCCCAGCTCAACCAAAACTCTCCCCCGCCCCCTTCCATTTGAAATGATTGACTGAGATTACGGTATGCTGTAACAGCTGATTTGTCTTGACGACCCTGCGACCTGTTTCTGGAGTTTTTCTAACCTCTCAGCCTGGCCATTTTTTATTGCTTGCCTGTTTAACTAGGGTGAACTGTTGGCAATCCATTGGGCCACATATCCATAACAGCCTGCTTGATCCAGCACCTGGAAAATATAATTATCCAGTTTCCCCAGAATTTTTTTAACAATTGTTCTGTCACTATTCCTGATACATTGCTGGTAGCAGGTAAATAATCTTGGGACATTGATACTGTTTGTTCATCTCCAATTTTTCTTTTTTAACACATTGGCCATTTCCCACTTAACGTAGGGTGACCCAAAAAAGAAGAAACACTTTCACCATCATTCATTCTGTTGCTCTCTTGACAGAGGCAAGCCAATATTACATTTCAGTAGCCTCTCTAAACTGCAAATCCCCCCACCTCTCCTTCAGAGTGTAGGCACTGTGCTTCCAACCTTCACAATTCAAATCTGGCTAACCAGTTTTCCTGAATCCCTTCACAAAATGTCACCTTGCTCACACTCCAACAGCTCATCAAATTCCAAATGCCATTGGCCTCCACTCCTAACATGCTCACACATGCCTGCTGGTTGTCCAATCTCCTCTTACACACAATACCTCCTTTACCCACTCCCTCCAACCTTTCATAGGACGACCTCTACCCCGCCTTCCTTCAACTTCAGATACCCTCTCCAAGTCATCACATTTTGCTCCACCTCTCAAAATGTCAAAACCCTCCTATGCCCTCTGGATAATAATTTTAGTAAACCCACACATCCTAATCTCCAAGCTACAAATTCTCTGCATATTATTCACACCACACATTGCCCTCAGATACGGCATCTCCACTGTCTCCAGCCTCCTCCTCGCTGCAACATTCTCAACCAATGCCTCACACCCATATAAGTGTTGGTATCACTATACTCTCATATATTCCCCACTTTGCCTCCATGGATAATGTTCTTTGTCTCCACAGATGCCTCAATGCACCACCCACCTTTTCTCCTTCAATTCTATAGTTCACTTTGTCTTTTCATGAATTCATCTGCTGATAAGTCCACTCCCAAATATCCGAACACATTTACTTCCTCCACACTACCTTCCTACAATCTGATGTCCAATCTTTCATTGCCTAAATTTTTTATCCTCATCACCTTGCTCTTTCCTATGTTCACTTTTAATTTCCTTCTACATACCCTGCTGATCATATGCTGGTGATCCACAAGACGTGGCATTGAGGGAAAGATCAGAAGAAACAGTAGTAAGAGAATAAAAAAGATTATATGATCGAGATAAAGGCATGTGAACATAGTTCACTGCCTGAGGTGGACAGTGTCCAACTATCTAACACAATTATTCAGTCCACTGACTGGTAAACAATTATTCAGCCCACTGTCTGCTAAACTAGACATGAGTCTGGTAAATCAGAAATTCATATAGTAGTGTGAATTGGGTGACCACAATACTAGTCTCCTGTCCCCAGCACAATCAAAACTCTCCTTTCCCCTCTTTCCATTTGAAATCCCCTCAAGGGAAGTTCTTTGACGCTGGTGAGGGGCTCTTGATCTAGGGAATTGGATCTGTGCTCCAGTTCCCTGAATTAAGCCTGGATACCTTCCACATCCCCCCCACAGGCGCTGCATAATCCTACAGGTTTAGCGCTTCCCCTTGATTATAATAATAATCCATTTGAAGTGATTAACTGTGATTACAGTTTGCTGGAACAGCTGATGGATGTCTTTACACGCCCCTGTGACCTGTTTCTGAGTTTTCGTAACCTTGCAGCCTGGCCATTTTCTGTTGCCTGTTTAACTACGGTGTTACTATTGGCAATCCAATGGCCCACATATCCATAACAGCCTGCTTGATCCAGCACTTGGAAAATATAATGATCCAGTTTCCCCATAATTTTTTTAACAATTGTTGTCACATTGCTGGTAGTAGGCATATAATCTGGGGACACTGACACTGTTCATCTGTTTTTTTTTTTTTTTTTTAACACATTGGCCATTTCCCACCGAGGTAGGGTGACCCAAAAAAGAAGCACTTGCACCATCATTCATTCTATCGCTCTCTTGACATAGGCGAGCCGATATTACAGTTCAGATGTTTCTCCAAACTGCAAATTTCTCTACTCCTCCTTCAGAGAGTAGGCACTGTGCTTCCCACCTTCAGGACTCAAATCCAGGTTAACCAGTTTTTGTGAATCCCTTCACAAATTGTCACCTTGCTCACATTCCATCCAAATACCATTGGCCTCCACTCCTAACATGCTCACACATGCCTGCTGGTTGTCCATGCCCCTCACACCCAAAACCTTCCCTACCCACTCTCTCCAACCTTTCATAGGATGACCCCTACCCTGCCTTCCTTCCACTACAGTTATACTCTCCAAGTCATCCTATTTTGCTCCATCTCTATATATGTCCAAACCACCTCAACAACCCCTCCTCTGCCCTCTAGATAATACGTTTAGTAACCCCACATCCTAATCTCCATGCAAGAAACTCTCTCCACAATATTCACACCACACACTGCCCTCAGATACGGCATCTCCACTGTCTCCAGCCTCCTCGCTGCAACATTCAAAACCCATGCTTCACACCCATATAAGTGTGTTGGCATCACTATACTCTCATATATTTCACTCTTTGCCTCCATGGATAATGTTCTTTGTCTCCACAGATGCCTCAATGCACCACGCACCTTTTTTCCATCAATTCTATGGTTCACTTTGTGTTTCATACACCCATCTTCTGAAGATCACTCCCAAATATTTGAACACATCCACTTCCTCTATACTCCCTTCCCCGAATCTGATATCCAATCTTTGCTTAAATTTTCTGTTACCCTCATTTCTTTGCTCTTTCCTATATTCACTTTAAATTTATCTCATCACTTTGCTCTTTCCTATGTTCACTTTTAATTTCCTTTTACATACCCTCCCAAATTTGTCGACCAACCTTTGCAACTTCTCTTCAGAATCTCTTAAAAGCACAGTATCATCAGCATAAAGCAACTGTGACAACTCTCACTTTTCATCAGATCCCAAATATTTTAATCCTACACCTCTGCACAACACTAGCATTCACTTCTTTTATAATTCCATCTATAAATAGTATGTTAACCAACCATACATCTCAGCTGTTAGTGGACATGCATCGTACAGTAGTGGACATGCTTAGTGCAGTAGTGGACATGCATGGTGCAGTAGTGGACATGCTTGGTGTGCAGTAATGGACATGCTTGTTAAAGTAGTGGACATGCTTGTTATAGTACTGAACATGCTTGATATAATAGAGAACATGCTTGATATATTAAACATGCTTGATATAGTATACATGCCAAATATTGTAAAACAAAATATCCCTGGTATATTCTGGTGATAATTGTGGTAGTGGTGGTAATTGTGATAGTGGTTTTAACTGTTGTAGTGGTGGTGGTAAAAGGGTACATAGTAACAGTTTAATTTTAAGTGTGGTACAGTGAAACCTGCCTCAAATATCTATTAATAATTTCTCATCATAAATCAAATAAAAAAATCCTTAAAATGAAAATACTGTACCTAGATCTGATTAATATATATATATATATATGTACAACAAATTATTTAAATACAGACCTATGAACATATACACAATATCAAAATTTTTATGTTATACTGATTTTTATTAATTTTATGCAAAATAAAAAGAAAAAGAAAATGGTTACACTGTACTATACACATGAGACTCAATACACATACATATATAAAAATATACCAAAGTGACAAAAATATAAAATAATTTTTTTTGATACATAAAAAATATATGGAAGTAATAAAAATATAATAGTGACAACAATAATAAAACTTACATAGCTAAAATTTAGATGATACAATCAGAGCCAAAAATATTGCTGATAAGAAGAAACATTCAAAATCTATATGTACGTAGTATAATGGAAAAAATTAACATTGCACAGAAACGTGAAAAATGGCTAGACAGGAAAACAATAAATTTTAATTTAGACTTCATAAAAAAAAACATGATTGTAAATTGAACAATGTAATGTTGTAATTAATATTAGTCTGTAAATGACAACAGCCTGTAAATATTGATTAGACTAAGTATTCTATAAACAAACATTAAGCTGTAAACAATATATTAAGTAAACATTAGGCAGTGAATAACATTAGGGTGTAAACATTATATTAAAAGAACATTAATTTATAAAGTAAACATTAGGTTGTAAACAGTCTATACATAAACAGTTTACAAACATTAGGCTGAAAAGTAAACAATAGTCTGTAAAGTAAACAAAGCTGTAAATATGCTGAAAGGTAAACATTAATCTGTAAATATGCTGAAAAGTAAACATTATAAAGTAAATATTATGCTGAAAAGTAAACATTACACTGAAAAGTGAACATTAGGCTGAAAAGTAAACATTAATCTGTAAATATTAGACAGAAAAGTAAACATTACGCTGTAAAAATTAGGTGTCAAAGTAAACATATGGCTGGAAAGAACATAATAGGCTGTAAACATTAGGTATTAAATCAGCTGTAAACATTAGGTATTAAATCAGCTGTAAACATTAGGCTGAAAAAATTAGGTAAATAGGTTGTAAACAATAACAGGTTGAAAACAATAGGCTGTAAACATTAGGTATTAATTAGGCACTAAACATTAGCCTATAAACAATAATGGACTTGTATAAAAACAGAAAATGATCAATTATAATGTATTGAGGGACCTTGGACCCCAGGAGGGACATCAGGGATCCCAGGTGAGGGACCTCATGGCCCATGTGTGAGGGACCTTAGGGGCTCCAGGTGAAGGACCTCATGGATGCTATACCCCAGGCAAGGGACCTTGGAGACCCTGTACCCTACGTGAGGGACCTTAGGGCCCCCAGAGACCCCAGGTGAGGGACCTAAGGGCCCTTAGATGTTAATGACCACAAGGGACCCCCAGATGTAATGAATCTCAAGGCCCCCAGATATAAGGGACCTCAGGGCCTCATGCAACTGGGCTCCAAAAGTCAGTTTAGTACAGTGGACCCCGAGTTCTAAACTTCCTCCTGAAGTCTGCCAATGCCATAGACAATTTACTCCTTAAGGAAAATTTCAAAGTAGTTAGTCTATTTAGATCCCCAAATACACTTCACAAGAACTTACAAAATTATACTTACATAATTGCACGATTTCCGGGGTATTCGTTAACGGTCCACTGTATAAACCTTTAGATTTCAAATTATTATGACTACTTCTACTACCACTCATTACTACTACTTCTATCATTACTAGTATTATCACTATCACTATTAAGAATAAGCAATAAGCATGTGTGATTCATACAAAAAATTAACCAATCATATACAAATTAGCATTTAAATATATTAACATTTATAACATAGTTACACCTTAACTTTTTCCATTTATGACATTAAAATGATAAATCATAAATATATACCAGAAATAATATAAATTAATATTAATGAAATTTAAATAATTTTATATAGAAATAATTCAATTTTTTTTAAATACATTTTATAAATGTCATATTAAATACACCAGTAAATTACAAATTAACAATGTACAATAAACCAAGGTATTTAATATACAGTACATAATAAAAAAAAATAGTGGTACCAAAAGTTTCGGCCATAATTCGTTCCAGAAGGCTGTTCGAGTGCCGTTACCGAACAAATTTGTTCTCTTAAGGAATAATGTAAATTACATTGGTCTGTTTCAGACCCCCAAAAATATACTTACAAAAGCACTTACAATAATACACTTACATAATTGTTCGAGTTGGGAGCTGTACGAAATTCGGGGTACTACTGTATATTACTGAAGGTTCACATACCATGGAGAAATTTATATCACATAATAGTTAACACTTATCCCAACTACTACTATAAATAATAATTAACTAGTATGCCACTCCACTTACTACCCATTCAGTAATATAGATGTCGCATGTTGGCCATGAAATACATATTTATCTCTTAATTTAAACATAAGATCAAAATTTAGTAAAATCTAAAGAACTAAATTTAAAAATATTGACTTGATTGTTAAGAATTAAGAGTATTCCATGTTCACCAGCCCACCCCGATGAGGTCTGCGACTACGGACTGGACAGGGGGTAAATCGTCCGAAGATGAATCCTTTGTTGCCAAAGGAAAAAGCTTCGTTGCGTGGAACCCCAAACCACGAACCTGGTACATAACTACATAATCTTAGTAAATAAGAGAATGTTATTACATACCAGAGGTACTTTAGGATTATGGGTGGTAGCTAGGTTACCACTCAAAATCTCTCACCAGCAGCAAGCTGCCGATGATATGCTGGCGATCCACAAGATGGCATTGAGGGAAAGATCAGAAGAAACAGTAGTAAGAAAATAAAAGATTAAGATTATGTGATGGAGATAAAGGCATGTGAACATAGTTCACTGCCTGAGGTCTGTGGACAGTGTCCAACTACCTAAAACAATTATTCAGTCCACTGACTGCATGGCACTGTAGGTATAAAAATGAAATTTTATTACTGCTCACAGTCCACTGACTGGTAAACAATTATTCAGTCCACATTCTGGTAAACCAGAAATTCCTATAGTAGTGTGAATTGGGTGACCACAATACTAGTCTCCTGTTCCCAGCTCAAACAAAACTCTCCCCCTCCCTTCCATTTGAAATGATTGTCTGAGATTACGGTATGCTGTAACAGCTGATTTGTCTTGGCGACCCTGCGACCTGTTTCTGGAGTTTTTCTAACCTCTCAGTCTGGCCATTTTTTATTGCTTGCCTGTTTAACTAGGGTGAACTGTTGGCAATCCATTGGGCCACATATCCATAACAGCCTGCTTGATCCAGCACCTGGAAAATATAATTATCCAGTTTCCCCAGAATTTTTTTAACAATTGTTCTGTCACTATTCCTGATACATTGCTGGTAACAGGTAAATAATCTTGGGACATTGATACTGTTTGTTCATCTCCAATTTTTCTTTTTTAACACATTGGCCATTTCCCACTTAACGTAGGGTGACCCAAAAAAGAAGAAACACTTTCACCATCATTCATTCTATTGCTCTCTTGACAGAGGCAAGCCAATATTACATTTCAGTAGCTTCTCCAAACTGCAAATTCCCCCACCTCTCCTTCAGAGTGTAGGCACTGTGCTTCCAACCTTCACGATTCGAATCTGGCTAACTAGTTTTCCTGAATCCCTTCACAAAATGTTACCTTGTTCACACTCCAACAGCTCATTAAATTCCAAATGCCATTGGCCTCCACTCCTAACATGCTCACACATGCCTACTGGTTGTCCAATCTCCTCTCACACAAAACCTCCTTTACCCACTCCCTCCAACCTTTCATAGGACGACCTCTACCCCGCCTTCCTTCAACTTCAGATACACTGTCCAAGTCATCACATTTTGCTCCACCTCTCAAAATGTCAAAACCCTCCTATGCCCTCTGGATAATAATTTTAGTAAACCCACACATCCTTATCTCCAAGCTAAAAATTTTCTGCATAATATTCACACCACACATTGCCCTCAGATACGGCATCTCCACTGTCTCCAGCCTCCTCCTCACTGCAACATTCACAACCAATGCCTCACACCCATATAAGAGTGTTGGTATCACTATACTCTCATATATTCCCCTCTTTGCCTCCATGGATAATGTTCTTTGTCTCCACAGATGCCTCAATGCACCACCCACCTTTTCTCCTTCAATTCTATAGTTCACTTTGTCTTTTCATGAAATCATCTGCTGATAAGTCCACTCCCAAATATCCAAACACATTTACTTCCTCCACACTACCTTCCTACAATCTGATATCCAATCTTTCATTGCCTAAATTTTTTATCCTCATCACCTTGCTCTTTCCTATGTTCACTTTTAATTTCCTTCTACATACCCTGCTGATCATATGCTGGTAATCCACAAGACGTGGCATTGAGGGAAAGATCAGAAGAAACAGTAGTAAGAGAATAAAAAAGATTATATGATCGAGATAAAGGCATGTGAACATAGTTCACTGCCTGAGGTGGACAGTGTCCAACTATCTAACACAATTATTCAGTCCACTGACTGGTAAACAATTATTCAGCCCACTGTCTGCTAAACTAGACATGAGTCTGGTAAATCAGAAATTCATATAGTAGTGTGAATTGGGTGACCACAATACTAGTCTCCTGTCCCCAGCACAATCAAAGCTCTCCTTTCCCCTTTTTCCATTTGAAATCCCCTCAAGGGAGGTTCCTTGACGCTGGTGAGGGGCTCTTGATCTAGGGAATTGGATCTGTGCTCCAGTTCCCTGAATTAAGCCTGAATACCTTCCACATACCCCCCACATGCGCTGCATAATCCTACGGGTTTAGCGCTTCCCCTTGATTATAATAATAATCCATTTGAAGTGATTAACTGTGGATGTCTTGACACGACCCTGTGACCTGTTTGTGAGAGTTTTCGTAACCTTGCAGCCTGGCCATTTTCTGTTGATTGCCTGTTTAACTAGGATGTTACTATTGGCAATCCAATGGCCCACATATCCATAACAGCCTGCTTGATCCAGCACTTGGAAAATATAATGATCCAGTTTCCCCATAATTTTTTTAACAATTGTTGTCACATTGCTGGTAGTAGGCATGTAATCTGGGGACACTGACACTGTTCATCTCTTTTTTTTTTTTTTTTTTTAACATATTGGCCATTTCCCACCGAGGTAGGGTGACCCAAAAAAGAAGCAATTGCACCATCATTCATTCTATCGCTCTCTTGACAGAGGCGAGCCAATATTACAGTTCAGATGTTTCTCCAAACTGCAAATTTCTCCACTCCTCGTTTAGAGAGTAGGCACTGTGCTTTCCACCTTCAGGACTCAAATCCAGGTTAACCAGTTTTTGTGAATCCCTTCACAAATTGTCACCTTGCTCACACTCCATCCAAATACCATTGGCCTCCACTCCTAACATGCTCACACATGCCTGCTGGTTGTCCATGCCCCTCACACCCAAAACCTTCCCTACCCACTCTCTCCAACCTTTCATAGGACGACCCCTACCCTGCCTTCCTTCCACTAGTTATACTCTCCAAGTCATCCTATTTTGCTCCACCTCTATATATGTCCAAACCACCTCAACAACCCCTCCTCTGCCCTCTAGATAATACGTTTAGTAACCCCACATCCTAATCTCCATGCAAGAAACTCTCCACAATATTCACACCACACTGCCCTCAGATAGAGCATCTCCACTGTCTCCAGCCTCCTCCTTGCTGGAACCTTTACAACCCATGCTTCACACCCATATAAGTGTGTTGGCATCACTATACTCTCATATATTTTCCTCTTTGCCTCCATGGATAATGTTCTTTGTCTCCACAGATGCCTCAATGCACCACCCACCTTTTCTCCTTCAATTCTATGGTTCACTTTGTCTTTCATACACCCATCTTCTGAAGACCACTCCCAAATTTTTGAACACATCCACTTCCTCTATACTCCCTTACCCCAATCTGATATCCAATCTTTGCTTAAATTCTCTGTTACCCTCATTACCTTGCTCTTTCCTATATTTACTTTAAATTTCCCTCTAGAACTGCAGACACAACCTCCATTTTCAAAAGCACCGTTAAAAAACATCTTATCTCACTTACGCACCCAACCGGTAGTTAACCATACGAAAACTACTTTATCTTGCACATATCCACAGCAAAATACACTTATTGATATCTGTGATTCTCCTTAATTTGCACATTACTAACCACAGCAAAATACACTTATTGATATCTGTGATTCCCCTTAATTTGCACAGTTCCAACCAAAATTCTAATACAACTATTGCTCCATAATACTTAAGCTAGTCATAAGTTTGCCTAAGATACTCCAATATAGAATCTATATTATGCCAATATATCACCTTTATCATTAATATATAAACTAATTGCTAACTTTTTATACTAATTGTTAAATTCTCAATGTTTAAATTCCAGTACCTAAATTTTGTAAACCTAACCTTACAATCTGTATATCCATTGTATAGCTATTGAGTAAGACCTATCATAAGACTGCCTGAAAAGCCTAGGCATACCTAGGCATATTATTGGCCATCTTGTAATATCAACTTTAATGTATAACTATAAGTACCCCCCACCTTGTATTACATGAAATAAAGGATTTGAATTTGAATTTGAATTTGAATCATTTTGCTCTTTCCTATGTTCACTTTTAATTTCCTTTTACATACCCTCCCAGATTTGTCGACCAACCTTTACAACCTCTCTTCAGAATCTCTCAAAAGCACAGTATCATCAGCATAAAGCAACTATGACAACTTTCACTTTGCATCAGATCCAAAATATTTTAATCCCACACCTCTGCAGAACACTAGCATTCACTTCTTTTATAACTCCATCTATAAATATGTTAACCAACCATACATCTCAGCTGTTAGTGGACATGCATGGTACAGTAGTGGATATGCATGGTGCAGTAGTGGACATGCATGATGCAGTAGTGGACATGCTTGGTACAGTAGCGGACATGCTTGGTACAGTAGTAGATATGCTAGGTACAGTAACAGACATGCTTGATACAGTACTGGACATGCTTAATACAATATTGGACATGCTTGATACAATAATGGACATGCTTGATACAATACTGGACATGCTTGATATAATACTGGACATGCTTGAACATGCTTGATGCAATATTGAACATATCTTTATACAATACTGGACATGCTTGATACAATACTGGACATGCTTGATACAATACTGGACATGCTTGATACAATACTTGACATGCTTTATACAATACTGGACATGCTTTATATAATACTAGACATGCTTGATACAATATTGGACATGCTTACATTCTTGGTACAGTAGAGGACAGGGTACCTCTGTAATCATATACGTAATTTGCATGAAATCTTTAGGATCTCAAGGTATTTAATTCCAAGTAAATTCCATAAGTATGCATAATAATGCTGGTACAGACTGGTTGTGATTGTGGTAGTGTTGCTGTATTGGTACACAGTAGTGGTAATTGTGGTAGTGGTAGTAAAAGAGGGTGATAGTACCAAGTACAGTGGCACCTGTCTAAAATATCAATAATCTTGGATCTTGAAATTAAAATAATTTACCTAGATTTGATTAATAAATTATATATATGCATAGGCTGTGTCAAAATTCATACAGCATATTGAAATTCATTAAATTTTCGCTATAAAAAAGTTAATTGTACATTCTTATCAGATTAAAGAAAATATTGACAAAAAAAAATGTGGGTAACATACAGTACTGAATAAAATTAATATAACTTACTTGACCAAAAAAATGAAACAATTCAGAGCCACAAATATCAGTAATAAAAGACACTGAAAAACTATTATAAGTAAAAAGATTTACAAACTACAGTACAAAAAAAGCACTCAAAAAGATATAACAAAAAACCAGTAACATTATGAATAATAAAAAAGTTATTGAATGGAAACACATGAAAATTTATCAGACAGGAAGGAGATAAATTTGAATGGATTTAGATTAAAAGAAAAATGTTTATAATGTCAATACCAGTATTATGTAAACAAAAATAGGCTGTAAACATTAGCAGTAAATAAAACGCTGTGAATAACATTCAGCAGTAAATAATTGTAAACATTGGGCTGTAAGTAATAGGTTGTAAACATTAATCCCTACGGGTTTTGTGCTCCCCATAATAATAGGTTGTAAACAACATTATACTGTAGACACTAGAATGTATACATTAGAAAGTAAATATTAGGCTGTAAATAACACTGGGTTATAAACATTAGTTTTCAGATAATATTTGGCTGTAAACATTAGGTTGTAAACACTAAATTGTAAATAACAATGAGCTGTAAATACTGTAAATAACATTGGGCTGTAGAAAACATTGAATTGTAAATAATATTGAGATGTAGACATTAAGTTGTAAATAATATAAATGTAAACATTAAATTATAAATATCATTGGGATGTAAACCTTTGAATTGTAAATAACATTGAGATGTAAATAAATTGTAAATAACATGCGAGTCCTCAGGCCCACAAGTGAGAGCTCAAGGCTCCCGAGGGTGAGTCCTCACAGGCCCCCAGGGAAGTGCAAGTCCCACTTAGACCTCACTCCCATTTAAACCTCAGGGTCCCCAAATTTGAGACATTACGGGGACCATGCACGAAACCTCAGAGGCCCCAAGACCTCAGGGGTCCCAAGTGTGAGCTGTCATGGGCCATGAGTGAAATATCAGGGCCCCCAAGTGTGAGACCTTAATACCAAGTGTGACCTCAGGGCCCAAAGTATGAGACCTCAGAGGCCCCAAATGTGAGACCTCAGGGTCCTGAGTATGAGATCTCAGGGTCCTGAGTATGAGATCTCAGGGGCCAGAAATGCAGGACCTCTGGGGTCCCAGATGTAAGACCTCAGGGGCCCCAGGTGAGAGCCCTAAGGGTCCCAAGCTCCATTTTGTATAATCAATGGAGCAAAATTATATTAGTAGTATAATTATTATTATTATTATTATTATTATTATTATTGAAAAACAAGCACTAAACACACATGGATCACACATCAGAAAATATATAAATTAACATTTATAGAATTTTTTTAAGTCTGGTGGTCTGGTGGCTAGAGCTCTCGCTTCACACACGGAGGGCCCGGGTTCGATTCCCGGCGGGTGGAAACATTTCGACGTGTTTCCTTACACCTGTTGTCATGTTCACCTAGCAGTAAATAGGTACCTGTGGTGTTAGTCGACTGGTGTGGGTCGCATCCTGGGAGACAAGATTAAGGACCCCAATGGAAATAAGACAGACAGTCCTTGATGACGCACTGACTTTCTTGGGTTATCCTGGGTGGCTAACCCTCCGGGGTTAAAAATCCGAAGAAATCTTATTATTAAGACACATTAGGATAAACAAATTTATTTACATACAACATATTATTTAAAAATAATAGTCAATTATTAAACAGAAATAATGTCAATTTTCATATATATCATTAAAATAAGTCATTTAATATACATCAGAAAACCACAAATTTATATTAACATCAGAAAGACACAAATTTATATTAACAAAAACACAAATTTATATTAATATCATAAAAATGAAACATGCACATAAAAACTTTTAAAAATAATTAATATACACACAAAAAAATAAACATATTAATAAAAATAAAATAAAGCATTTAATACATGTGCATAAAAAATATATTAAAAATAACTAATATACAGTACATAAGAAATATAAAAATTTACATTAATAACATTAAAATGCAGCATTTCATATACTAAATAAAAATTTAATACAGTAGTACAAACATATATATGCCAGAAAACTACCAATTTATATTAAGGACATTAAAATGCATCATTTAATAAATGAGAAAAATAAACAATTATATTAACATTAAAATGAAGCATTTCATATATAAAAAAATATTAAAAATATATATACCAGAAAACTACAAATTTATATGAAAGACATTAAAATGTCATTTAATACACACAAATTTATATTAATAAACATTCACAACAAAATATTTACGAAAATTCTTAGTTACGTAACAATGTAATTTTTTTTTCAGATACCTTATTACCTGCCCAGTGATGTCATAATTTTTTTTAGATACCTTATTACCTGCCCAGTGATGTCATAAACTATGTGGTTACTGGTGACATTTTTTGGGGGATGATCAGCATGGACCAGATGGATTTCTGAAAAGAAGGAAATGCATGGTTATAATTTTTTTTTAAATTATTATAAAAGATTACATTTTGCTGATGAAGTGGCTAGTTTATTGTGTACCTCATATCCATCCTGTGGATGGTAATGTAGTTTATTGTGCACCACATATCCATCCTGTGGATGGTAGTGGCTAGTTTATTGTGCACTGTTATGGAGTACTGTATTAAAAAAATTATATAAAAAAAACAATGTTTTATAGCTCCGGTATTATTCCCAATCCAGACGCGTTTTATTCCTGTCAAGGCAGAGTGGCCAGTACAGGAGCAGATGAGGTGTTTAGTTCAGTACGAAACGGGTGGTGACGGGGTGAAGTCATCATGTTTGGGTAGTAGTGAGTAGGTAATTTGGTAAGGTTTTTTTTAGTGTATACCATTGGTGTTTTTACTGTTGGTAACTAGTCTACCAGGCAGAAGTGAAGAGGGGTAGGGGTTTATGTCATGGAGCCTCCCTGTTGATATAATTTTATTTTACTCAATAGTAGCAGTGTGCTAGTGAGTTAATGTAAACTGGAGTGTGGTGGTTTTTTGTAGTAGGTTATAAGTTGTGTATAATTTACTATAATATATAGACATACACACAACCCGCAAATATAAAAGAGAGGAGCTTACGACGACGTTTCGGCCCGACTTGGACCATTTACAAAGTCACACTAACACACAGAGACAGTGGAAGGGTATTTATAGGCAGGCAGACAGGGGAGGGTACCAGAGAGTGGGGTAATAATGGAGTAAGTAGTGGAAGTAGTAGTACTAGTAATAGTAGTAGTGGAGACAGTCATATTCTAGAGGAGCACTGCAATGAGGCTAGCGGCCCGCAAGGGTGGGACGAGAACACAGAGGGAAGAAAGGTGAAAAAATGAAGGACAAATACAAGGCAAAAGAAAAGAAAGAAAGGAAAACCCATAGGAGAAAAAAAGAGAATGGGGAAGAGAAGAAAGGGGAAGGAATCAGGTTAAGTCACGGATGTTCTGAAGTTTAGAGCATTTAACAATGTAATGAGAGGAAAGCATCAACAGAGACAAAGCCAGGGCTAAGATTCATACAGGGAAAGTTGTGTATAAGGAGGATTCAACCAGGCGCGACTATGAAAGTTGGACGTAGGGTAGACAGTTTTAGCAGAAGACCAATCAATAGGATGACTGTGATCTCTGACATGACAGAAAAGAGCATTATTAGTGTCGGCAAGCCTAACACTATTTTTGTGCTCCTTGAGTCTGTCAGAAAGAGATCGCCAGTTTCTCCGAAGTACTGAAGAGGACAGGAGGAGCAAGAAATAGAGTAGACACCAGGAGAATCTGTGGAGGAGGGGAAGTATGAACTAGATTAGTGCGAAGAGTGTTAGTCTGCGAAGGTAAGTTTGATGTCTAAGACGGAGAGAGTTGCTGAGATTAGAGAGACCAGAGATGTAGGGAAGGCAGAGGACTGGAGAGTTTTCAGGAGTAGAGGGTTTAGGAGAGAAAAATCCGTTTGGCACGAGAGAAAGCAGAGTCTATGAAATGGGAAGGGTAGCCCAGGCGGGAAAATGAATTATGAAGAGTGGAAATTTCTGCTTCAAGAAACTGAGGATCACAGATGCGGAGAGCACGGAGAAAGAGGAGATAAGAACACTCTTCTTGACAGAGGAAGCATGATAAGAGAAGTAATGAATGTACATGCCACTGTGCATAGGCTTGCGGTACACGGAGAAGGCAAAACCTGTAACTGAGCCTTCTCCGTGTACGCAAGCCTATGCACAGTGGCATGTCATTCATTACTTCTCTTATCATGCTTCTCTGTCAGAAGAGTGTTCTTATCTCCTCTTCTCCATGCTCTGCATCTGTGATCCTCAGTTTCTTGAAGCAGAAATTTCCACTCTTCATAATTCATTTCCGCCTGCACTTCCCATTTCATGACTCTGCTTCTCTCGTGCCAACGACTCTTCTCCTAAACCTCTGCTCCTGAAACTCTCCAGTCTCTGCTCCCATCTCTGCTCTCGTCTCAGCAATTCTCCGTTCCTTAGAGCATCAAACTACCTTGTCAGACTAACCTTCGCATATCAGTTCATACTTCCCTCCTCCACAGATTCTCCTGGTGTCTACTCTATTTCTTCCTCCTGTCCTCTTCAGTACTTCGGAGAAACTTGCCGATCTCTTTCTGACAGACTCAGGAGCACAAAAATAGTGTTAGGCTTGCCGACACTAATAATGCTCTTTCTGTCATGTCAGAGATCACAGTCATCCTATTGATTGGTCTTCTGCTAAACTGTCACCCTACGTCCAACTTTCATAGTCCACCTGGTTGAATCCTCCCTATACACAACTTCCTGATGATCTTAGCCCTGGCTTTGTCTCTGTTGATGCTTTCTCTCTCATTACATTGTTAAATGCTCAAACTTCAGAACACCCGTGACTTAACCTGATTCCTTCCTTCTTCTCTTCCCCATTCTCCTTTTCTCCTATGGGTTTTCCTTTCTTTCTTTCTTTTGCCTTGTATTTGTCCTTCATTTTTCGCCTTTCTTCCTCTGTGTTCTCGTCCCACCCTTGCGGGCCGCTAGCCTCATTGCAGTGCTCCTCTAGAATATGACTGTCTCCACTACTACTATTACTACTACTACTACTTCCACTACTTACTCCATTATTACCCCACTCTCTGGTACCCTCCCCTGTCTGCCTGCCTATAAATACCCTTCCACTGTCTCTGTGTGTTAGTGTGACTTTGTAAATGGTCCAAGTCGGGCCGAAACGTCGTCGTAAGCTCCTCTCTTTTATATTTGCGGGTTGTGTGTGTATTGTTCCAGTCATGGTATTGTGCCTTTTTTGTTATATATAGACATATTTTTATATAAGTGAGTTTTTGTCCTTCCTCCCTAAATTAATATTGTTTAAATATAAGGTACCGTTTACGTATTTTCATTCAGAATGCTGTTCAAGTGCCATTCCAAACGAATTTATCTCCTTAAGAAAAGTTAAAATAGACTAGTCCTTTAGACCCCCAAATTACACTTACAAAAGCATTTAAAATAAACTACATAAGGGTGAGTTTGGGGACCATGACGGTACCACTGTAATTGTATGCTGGCCCTAGAGTTGCTGTGTTTGTTCAGTGTAATTTAAATGCCCCTAGACAGCAGATTGAGCAGCCATTTAGGAGCCAGGACCTTTTTGTTTAAGTTACGATATAGAAGTCGTAACATGCACCTCATATCCATCCTTTGGATGGTAGTGCAAGAGCATATGGATACACAAAAGGCCTGGGAACTAGGCCCCAAAAGGGTTTACAGTTGCAGGAGTACATCTGGATTTATATCTAGTTCACTTATCTGTTGCAAGCAGATTTTCAAAATTTGTTCAATATATCCAGTATGGAACAAATGATCACTCAGTCTATTGCCAGACATCACACTCCCTACTCTTCAAAAAGTTAAACCTACTTAATATAGTACAAAAAAATCACTCATACTACATATACAGGACAATAAATTTTAATATCAATCCTGCCCTGAAATTCTTTCTTGAGAGCTGCAACAGAACTCATAGGCAAAATACTACACACAAATATCTCTATGATATTTCCTGTGTCTGGTTTCATCTTTGAAAAACTCTGTGCATGAAAGGACCTAAAATCTGGAACTTTCCACCTGAAAACTACAATCTCTTTCTGCCAGCAGTTTCCAGGCTACTGTTAAAAAAACACCTTACCCTAATGTGATCTTAACAACAATTATGCTGAACAATTCTTTCACCCTGTATTATTCTTGTCCATCATTACTTTAACTCGTGTACCTAGCTTCATCCTTAATGTACTAATTACACTTTACTGAATTACTAAATCCCTCCAATATTTAAAAAATTATGTGTTCTTATTCTCATATACTATAAGTACAACATCGATTTTCTGGACCTTTGGTTCCAAAGCCTTTCTGGATTACTGATGTTTCCAACTTTAGAGAGCGTAATATTCCTAGGTCATGGGGTTGGATAAGTGACGTACAGTTTGGTGGTAAATACGCTGCCGCGGGAATTTCAAGTTTCTGCTTGTAAATTTGTATGGTTCTGGACCATCAGTGTCCGGAAAATCGATGTTGTACCTATACTAATACAGTGGATCCCTAAGTTTTGAACGCTTTTTTCAAACCAATTTTGTCCTGAGTATTGAACGTGCCCCGCGTTTCAAACCGCATGCATACCAGACCTGTCCGCCCTGCGCCTGGGCGCCTGCCTGCGCAGGCGTCGTGAGTCAGTCTAGCTTTGCTTATCCTCCGAGTGAACATTACCCTGCGCGCTCATCAAAACATTTCACAATTATTAATTAATTGTGTTTGGAGCTTGTTCATTAAGTGCGACTGTGAAATAAGCTACCATGGGTCCAAAGAAAGTTCCTAGTGGTACCCCTGTGGTAAAGAAAGTGAGAAACACCATAGACATGAAGAAGGAAATAGTACAAAAATACAAGAGTGGTGTGCGAATTGCAGAGCTTGCCAGGATATATGGCAAAAACAAGTCAACTATCGCTTCTATCCTGGCAAAGAAAGAACAAATCAAGAAAGCTGATGTTGCAAAAGGTGTTGATATGCTAACCAAAACTAATCAAACAGGTTGAGAAGTTGTTGCTGGTGTAGATCAAGGATAGAGTTATCGGGTGATAGTGTGTCGGAGATAATCATTTGTGAAAAGGCAAGGCAGTTGCATGCCAATCTTGTAAAGAAAATGCCTGGAACCAGTGCTGATTTTAGTGTTAGTGATTTTAAGGCCAGCAGAGGCTGGTTTGACAGATTTAAGAAGCGTAGTGGCATACACAATGTGGTAAGGCATGGTTGAGGCTGCCAGTTCAGACAAACGTACGGCTGAAAAATTGATAACTGAATTTCAGGAGTACATAAAGACTGAAAAATTAAACCCAAACAAGTGTTCAATTGTGACGAAACAGGCCTGTTTTGGAAGAAAATGCCAAACAGGACCTACATTACTCAGGAGGAAAAGGCACTGCCAGGACACAAGCCTATGAAAGACAGGCTAACTCTTGTTTTGTTCTAATGCTAGTTGGGATTTTAAAGTGAAGCCTTTACTGGTGTATCACTCAGAAAATCCCAGTGTTCAAGAAACACAATGTCGTCAAGAATAGATTGTGTGTGTTGTGAAAAGCTAATCATAAGGCATGAGTCACAAGGCAAATTTTCAAAGAATGGGTCCATGAAGAGTTTGGCCCCAGTGTGAAAAAATACCTCCAGGAAAATAAATTGCCACTCAAGTGCCTCCTGTTACTGGACAATGCTCCTGCACATCCTCTAAACTTGGTAGACCTACCGTCTAGGGACTTCAGTTTCATCACAGTGAAGTTCTCGCCTCCTAACACCACTCCTCTCCTCCAGCCCATGGACAAGCAGGTCATTTCTAACTTCAAAAAACTCTACACAAAAGCAGTGTTTGAAAAGTGCTTTGAAGTGACTTCAGACACTGAGTTGACCCTAAGAGAGTTCTGGAGGAATCACTTCAATATCTACAACTGCATAGGCCTTATAGGTAAGGCTTGGGAGGGAGTGACTTATAGGACTTTGAACTCTGCTTGGAGACAATTGTGGCCAGATTGTGTCCAACAGGGATTTTGAAGGGTTTGAGGCTGACCCTGACCCTGGCGACCCTCTGCCTGTTGTGGAAGGTATTGTGGTATTGGGGAAGTCCCTGGGGTTGGAGGTGAGTGGCAAGGATGTGGAAGAGTTGGTGCAGGACCACAGGGAAGAGCTAACCACTGAAGAGCTGGAAGAGCTTCAACTGGAACAGCATCAGACCACAGTTGAGGAACTTGCTTCACAGGAGGAGGAGGAAGAGGGAGTGGATGAGGTGCCTTCTTCAGAGATTAAGATTTGTGCAATGTGGAATAGGGTGCAGGCATTTGCTGAAAAATATCACCCTGAGCTAGCTGAAACAAGCCATATCTGTAACATGTTCAGTGACAAAACAATGTCCCATTTTAGGGACATCTTAAAGAGGCACCAGAAACAGAGGACTGTGGACAGTTATTTTGAGACAGGGGTCTAGTGACTCAAGCTGGTCCTAGTGGCATTAAAAGAAAAAGAAGGGAAGTAACCCCAGAGAGGGACTTGTTACCTGAAGTCCTTATGGAGAGGGATTCCCCTTCCAAACACTAAGCCTTCCCTCCCTCACTCCTCCCTATCTTCCAGATGCCATCAACAATCTTCAATAAAGGTAAGTAAAAATTTATTTTATATGTTTATTTAAATGTTTGTATTTATTTATTAATAACTGTACTATGTATGATTGTTGTGTGTATGTAAAACTAGTTATTCTTTGAAAAATGTATTTTTTGTTAATATTTTTGGGTTTCTGTAACAGATTAATTGTATTTACATTATTTCTTATGGGAAATATTGCTTTGAGTTTCAAACATTTCAACTTTAGAACTAGCTCCTGGAACTGATTAAGTTCGAAACTCAGGGTTCCACTGCAATAGTAATTTAGTTTTAAGACTGCCCAAAATGCTTTGCATAACAAGTGACTTTCTATAAAGTACGTAGTTATATATGTCAATCACCCTAACTGTATAATATACTGTGGAGTCCACTTTATAGAAATAAAGTCTGTATGTTATTTCCATTAATAATATCATACTATAGGTTATTATACTGTCTATCTCTATATTCCTCAATACATGGATAATACAGCACATAGTGTTCAAGATAGTACCATAGGGTTGGCCACATACTTTGTGTGTTAGTTTGGCTGTCATCAGTGTCTGTCAAACTGTCAAAAGTACTTGTAACCTAGCTACTAAAACATCAGAATGTCAGAAGTACATACATGTAACCAAGCCTAAGCCTGGCTACTACAACAACAGACTGTCAGAAGTATTTGTAAAAAAAGCCTAAGCCTGGCTACTACAACATCAGTTTAGTGTTCACATTGCAAGCTGCTCCATAAACATACTTATCTACATTCATGTCATCATAGTGGGTTATAGATCTACTCAAGTTTCTAACTACATTCCTATAACATTAAGTTTCATTATTTACTACTCTTATTATTATTCCTAATGCTAGACACTAATACACCCATTTTTTAAGGCAATTTCTTACCAATTTTTAATGAACTGCAAATAGATATATCCTGTAGACATAAGAATGAGATTTAATATTATTGCTCCTATTATCATTATTATTTTTCCAATCATTATCAATAATAATTTTTATTACTATAGTACTATTATTATGCTTTTTAAATGAGAATTATTTTGCTATCATCATTATAAATTGTTATTACTACAGTACAATAAAGCACCTCAATTATTAGGAATGTTTGAAGTCCTTTAGCCTGTATTGTTAAATTAGACACATATGCAACACTTGGGTATCTTTATTGAGGAAAACGTTTTGCCACACAGTGGCTTCATCAGTCCAATACAAAGTAGAAAGTTGAAAGGAGAGGAGTATGAGGTAATCAGTCCCTCGGCCTGGAGTCGATGTGTTCAGTCCATCAATCTTGAAGCAAGTACAGCATAGAGCAAATAGAAGTTGCTTATATACTGTAGACAGGTGAGACGAAGCAGGATGGTACCACTATGACCCCGCCTTCTGCTTCGTCTCACCTGTCTACAGTATATAAGCCACTTCTATTTGCTCTATGCTGTACAGTGGACCCTGTTGGACCAGAGCCTGATCAACCAGGCTGTTACTGCTGGCCGCACGCAGTCCAACGTACGAACCACAGCCTGGCTGGTCAGGTACCAACTTTAGGTGCCTGTCCAGTGCCTGCTTGACAGTGGACCCCCGAGTAACGTAAAAACTTCATTCCAGAAGCCTGCTCAAGTGTCATTACCGAACAAATTTACTCCCTTAAGGAATAATGTCACGTAGGTTAGTCTATTTCTGACCCCCAAAAATACACTTCCACAAGCACTTACAATATTATACTTACATAACTGTACGATTTCCGGGGTGTTCGTTACTCGGGGGTCCACTGTATATATATATATATATATATATATATATATATATATATACACACACACACACACAGTGGTACCTCGAGTTACGATGGTCCCCAAAATCGCCCTTTTATGTAATAAGTTTATTTTTTTAAATGCTTTTGTAGGTATATTTTTGGGGGTGTAAAAGGACTAGTCTATTTTACATTATTCCTTATGGGGATAAATTCGTTTGGTAATGGCACTTGAACAGCATTCTCGAACGAAAAAATATCGTAACTCGAGGTACCACTGTATATATATATATATGTCAAGCTGAATAGGTAAAACTTGCAATTTTGGCTTAAATGGCAATGCTCTTCTTGTCGAATAAGACAAGTGAAAATTTGTATAAGCAATAATTTCGCAAAAATCATTCTGAAAATAAGGAAAAAATATTTCATTGTTTCTTTATTATTAAATTATTGTAAATTTATCTAAAATATATTTAGCTGGATTAGGCTAAATTAAATTGCACTTGTTACAATAATAAACAGGAAAAGTTGGGATATGGTTCTATAACTTCCTAACAAATAGAACATAAGAGTAATAGTAAACAGCGTAAAGTCTGAGGCAGCTATGGTGAAAAGCTCTGTTCCAAAAGGCACAGTATTCGTTCCGATCCTATTCCTCATACTCATATCTGACATACACAGAGATGTAAGCCATAGCTCCGTGTCTTCCTTTGCGGATAACACCAGAATTGCCGTGGCAGTGTCCTCCATCGAAGACACTGCAAGACTCCAAGCTGACATCAATCAAATCTTCAAATGGGCCACTCAAAACAATATGAAGTTCAATGAAGAGAAATTTCAACTACTCAAATACTGAAAACTTGAGGAAATTAAAAATGTATCAGGGTATACAACAAATTCTAACCATACAATAGAGCAAAAAATTAATGTGAAGGGCCTGGGAGTGATAATGTCAGAGGATCTCACCTTCAAAGACCACAACAATGTATCTACTGCATCTGCTAGAAAAATGATAGGATGGATGAGAACCTTCAAAACTAGGAACACAAAGCCCATGATGATTCTCTTCAAATTGCTTGTTCTCTCTAGGCTGGAATACTGCTGTACACTAACTGCCACCTTCAAGGCAGACGAAATTGCTGACCTGGAGTGTACAAAGAACTTTCACAGCACACAAGTACGATAAAGCATCTCAATTACTGGGAAGTGTTTAAGTCCCTTGATTTGTATTTTTCCTTTGCCAAATCTAACGGAAAAACAACATCCAGTATTGGGCCCCTGCTTAGGCGGTATGGGACATACACAGATGACGGCCAAGAAATGAGTGAGATATTAAATTCCCAATACGACTCAGTGTTCAGCGAGCCGCTGCCCAGACTAAGGGTCAACAATCCAAATAAATTCTTTATGAACGAAACCCAAAATTCGGTAATCTCAAAAATCTCGGATATTATCCTAACTCCACAAGACTTTGAAAAGGCAATAAATGACATGCCCTTGCACTCTGCCCCAGGCCCAGACTCATGGACCTCCGCGTTCATCAAGAATTGCAAGAAGCCCCTATCGAGTGCCTTCAGCATTCTATGGAGAGGGAGCATGGACACAGGGGTCATCCCACACACACTAAAAACAACAGACATAGCCCAACTCACAAAGGTGGCAGTAAAACAATTGCAAAGAACTACAGAGGGTTCTAAGAAGCAAGATCGCCAACCACGTAGATACCCATCAACTACACAACCCAGGGCAACATGGGTTCAGAGCAGGTCGCTCCTGCCTGTCCCAGCTATTGGACCACTATGATAAGGTCCTGGATGCTGTTGAGGATAAACAAAATACAGATGTAGTATACACAGACTTTGCAAAAGCTTTCAACAAGTGTGACCATGGTGTAATAGCACACAAAATGAGTGATAAAGGAATAACAGGAAAAGTTGGTAGATGGATCTGTAACTTCCTAATAAATAGAACACAGAGTAATAGTAAACAGAGTAAAGTCCCAGGCAGACACAGTGGAAAGATGTTCCACAAGGCACAGTACTCACTCCCATACTATTCCTCATCCTCATTTCTGACATAGACAGAGATGTAAGCCATAGCTCCGTGTCTTTGCGGATGACACCCAGATTGCCATGGCAGTGACCTCCATCGAAGACACCGCAAGACTTCAAGCGGACATCAACCAAATCTTCAAATATGGAAAACTTGAGGAAATTAAAAATGTATCAGGGTATCCGACAAATTCTAACCATACAATAGAGCAAAAAAGAAATGTGAAGGACCTGGGAGTGATAATGTCAGAGGATCTCGGCCACATCAATGTAGTATCTACCTCATCTGCTAGGAAAACGATAGGATGGATAATGAGAATCTTCAAAACTAGGGACGCCAATCCCATGATTCTCTTCAAATCGCTTGTTCTCTCTCTTTAAGGCTGGAGACACTGCAGACCTGGAGAGCGTACAAAGAACTTTCATGGCACACATAAGTACGATAAGGCACCTAAATTGCTGGGAATGGCTGAAGGTTCTTGAGCTGTATTCCCTGGAATGCAGGCGAGAGAGATTACCTGGAGTTTACCTGGAGAGAATTCCAGGGGTCAATGCCCCCGCAGCCCGGTCTATGACCAGGCCTCATGTTGTACCAGAGCCTGATCAACCAGGCTGTTACTGCTGGCCGCACGCAGTCAACGACGAACCACAGCCTGGCTGGTCAGGTACGACTTTAGGTGCCTGTCCAGTGCCTGCTTGAAGACAGCCAGGGTTTGTTGGTAATCCCCCTTATGTATGCTGTGAGGCAGTTGAACAATCTTGGGCCCCTGACACTCATTGTGTTGTCCCTCAACGTGCTAGTGGCACCCCTGCTTTTCATTGGGGGGATGTTAATCGCCTGCCGAGTCTTTTGCTTTCGTAGGGAGTGATTTTCGTGTGCAAGTTTGGTACATAATACATAATAATATACACTTGGAAGGTCCTGGAGGGATTAGTACCAAACCTGCACACAAAAATCACTTCATATGAAAGCAAAAGACTTGGCAGGAGATGCAACATTTCCCCGATGAAAAGCAGGGGCGCCACGAGTACATTGAGAGACAACACAATAAATGTCCGGGGCCCAAGACTGTTCTGCCTCCCAGCATGCATAAGGGGGATTACCAATAGACCCCTGGCTGTCTTCAAGGCACTGGACAGACACCTAAAGTCAGTACCTGACCAACCCGGCTGTGGTTCGTACGTCAGTTTGCGTGCGGCCAGCAGTAACAGCCTGGTTGATCAGACCCTGATCCACCATGAGGCTTGGTCTCAGACCGAGCCGCCTGGGCGTTGACCCCCGAAACCCTCTCCAGGTAAACTCCAGGTAATAACACGCGGCATTCTATATAGTAGTATGTCATTGATGTCAGCTAGGCCTGTATACCATGTACATGTACTTGTAGTAAATAAAGATATATTATATTATAAACATTGACCCCTGAGGAACACCACTTGTGGCGCATCCCCACTCTGATTTCTCCCCATTTATAAAAACTCTCTTTAGCCTATCTGACAAAGCATGCCTCTATCCATTAATAAAATTCTCCTATTCCATGAGCCTCCACTTTCCCAAACAATCTCCAATGTAGAAAACTATAGAAAGCCTTAATGAAGTCCGTATACACAATATCATATTCAGTACCATGATCTACCTCCTACAATACCTTAGTTAAAAAGAAAAGTTAGTAAAGTCTTAGCGCAGGATCGCCCCTTTGTTAAACGATGCCAAGATTCATAGATTAATCTGTCTTACTAGTAAAAGTAAAATACAAATAAAATAGTAAAAATACTAGTGCATAATTAAATACAAATAATAAAATGACAGTAAATAATAAAATAAAATATTTGTAAATAATAAAAATATTTTGTAATAAAATAAAATATTTTGTAAATAATAAAATATTTGTAAATAATAAAATAAAAATATTTTGTAAATAAAATATTTGTAAATAAAGCTGTATAACCCCTGTGGTTTAGCGTTTCTATTTGATTATAATAATTATAATAATGTAAATAATAAAATATGAATAAATATTAAAATAGTAAATACAATAAAATACAAGTACATAATACAATAAATAAAACACTAGAAAATAATAATAGCAAAATACTAGTAAACAGTAATACAAATAAAATACTAGTACATAACAAGATACTAGTAAATAATAATAGAAAAATACTAATAATAATATAATAGCAAATACTAATAAATAATAATATACAAATAAAAATTATTAGTAAAAATAGAATACAATAAAAAATAGCAAATATAAAAATAATAGTAAATAATATAAGCTGTATAACCCTTGTGGTTTAGCACTTCTTTTGATTATAATAATAATAGTAAATATAATAATAATTAAAAATCATAAGTTTTCAACTGCCGCTCGAATAGCCTTAAAAATTAGGAAAGGCTAGTTAGTCAATGGTGCCCCGTGCCTGGTGGCAAAAACTGCTTCACACGGTGAGAGTCCGGGTTCGATTCCCGGCAAAGGGGTGGAAACATTGGACATGTTTCCTTACACCTGCTGTTCATGTTCACCCATCAGTAATAATGGGTACTTGGGTGTTAGTCGACTGGTGTGGGTCGCATCCTGAGACAAAACTGACCTAATTTGCCCGAAATGCTCTGCATAACAAGTGGCTTTCTATA
This sequence comes from Cherax destructor, assembly GCA_009830355.1. NCBI lineage: Eukaryota > Metazoa > Arthropoda > Malacostraca > Decapoda > Parastacidae > Cherax > Cherax destructor. Next base: position 340,982 of record WNWK01000953.1, read on the forward strand.
TACTAGTAGTATGTCATTGATGTCAGCTATGGTCTGTATACCTGGTACATGTATTACTTGTAGAAATAAAGATATATTAAAGCTAAGTTAGGCTAGGCTAAGCTACACTATACTAGGCTGAACCAGACAATGCGAGGTTAAGCTAGACCATGCTAGGTTAGCCTAGAACAAGCTACGCTAGATCAAGCTAGGATAGGGTAGACTAGGCTAGGTTTGACCATGCTAGGCCAGGTCAGCCACCAGTCGTGTTCAAGTAATTATAAAACAAAATCCCTCCCTCACATAATTATTAAACGACTTACCATCACATTATAGAAACAGTAAAGGGCCAGGAGCTATGAATCGACCCCTGCACCTACATATAAGTCATAGCAACACTTGCTCACACGCCACCTGCCACACAAGTGCCGCGCCACAGTAGTGCTGCGCACCTTATGCCTCAGTTCGCGCCAATTCTTCGTTTTCGTCACAAACTTTCCCGCCAAATATTTTCCTCTACATATCCATGAAGAAGCGCTACTCCCGTAAGGGTCACACAGCGTTAGGAAAATGAGAGGCGCTTATGTTTGATCCAAGGAAGAAGAAAATTCCAATTCCTTGGATTAAAGCCTTCTAAATCAGTCATAAGCGCCGTTCCACTCCTGCCGCGCATGCGCCTCACCAACACCTTAATTGGCGCCATATTTTTTGTAAACAAAGAATTTCCCGTCAATCATGTATCCGAGGGGAAGCGCTAGTCCCGTAAGGGTTACAAGCCTGAGGAATGATGGGACACCTGGTTTGATCCAAGTAACTCCAATTCCTCGAATCAAAAGCCTTTAGCATCTCACGTGTTGCGCCACAGCTGGGCATGAACCTAACCAACATTAATTGGCGCCAAAAAAAATTACGCAAACATGATATCCCGCCAATTTTTATATCCAGAATAATCATTAAAAACAATGTTTATATCAAACATGATACCTCAAAATTATTATTTTAAAATAAAGATGTTTATATAAAACACCTGAAGCACCTCGAAATTAATAAAAACAGGTGTTTATATATATCAAACATCTAGCACCTTAGCATTTTCTCGAAAAAACTATTTACATACACTAAACATTTATTGGCAATAATATACAAAGATCTATATAAATAAACATATTAGAACAGCATGAAACATAAATTGCATAAATATACAAATTTCTATATAAACTACAATGAAATTAAACGTCATTCAAACAATTAAAGGCAGGGGGAAAATAATTAAAAAAGTTACTGAAAAAATCTGATAATAATAATAATATTAGTAAATAATAATGACTAGCAAATAATTATTAATAAATAAAGAGGCAGAAAAAAATAATAATAATATAAAAAGTAGTAAATAATAATGACTAGCAAATAATTAGTAATAAATAAAAAGGAAGAAAAAGCATAATAATAATAATAATAATAATAATAATAATATAAAAAGTAGTAAATAATAATGACTAGCAAATAATTAATAATAAATAAAAAGGAAGAAAAATAATGAAATAAAATTTTAATAAATAATGACTAGAAAATAATTAGTAATCTAGGGTGAGTTAGATCAGGTCAAACTAGGCTAAGGTAGACGAGGCTAGGCTAGGCTAGACCAGGCTAGACTTGGCTAATCAGGTCATGCTAGAAAATGCTAGGCTAGGCTAGACCAGTCACAGGCCGTGTAACGTAATTAAAAATCCCTGCAACATGCACTAAACTAGCTAACACTTACCATCACAGTAACTCTAGAAACAGTAAAGGGCCAGGAGCTGTGAATCGACCCTTGCAACCATAAATACGTTGTAGGAACACTTGCTCACGCGCCACCTGCCACACAAGTCCCGCGCCACAGTCGTGAGCGCGCGCCATATATGCACCTCAGTTCGCGCCAATTCTTCGTTTTCGTCACAAACTTTCCCGCCAAATATTTCCTTCCATATATCCATGAAGAAGCGCTAGTCCCGTAAGGGTACACAGCGCCAGCGGAATGAGTGGCACTCATGTTTGATCCAAGGAAGAAGATAACTCCAATTCCTTGGATTTAAAGCCTTCAAAATCAGTCATAAGCGCCGCGCCACTCCCGCGCATGCGCCTCACCAACACCTTAACTGGCGCCATATTTTGTTTTGTAAAGGAAGAATTTCCTGTCAATTATTGTGTCCAGGGGAAAGCGCTAATCCCGTAAGGGTCACAAGGCTGAGGAATGATGGGACACCTGGTTTGATCCAAGGTAACTCCAATTCCTTGAATCAAAAGCCTTCAGCATCTCACATGCGTTGCCCCACAGCTGGACATGAACCTAACCAACATTAATTAGCGCCAAAAAAATACGCATACATGATATCCCGCCAATTTGTATATCCAGAATAACAATAAAAACGTTTATAACAAACATGATACCTCAAAATTATTATTTTAAAATAAAGGTCTTTATATAAAACACCTGAAGCACCTCGAAATTAATAAAAAAACAGGTTTATATATATCAAATATCAAGCACCTTAGCATTTTCTCGACAAAACCATTTACATACATTAAACATTTATTGGCAATAATAGACAAAGAGGTATATAAATAAACATATTAGAACAGCATGAAACATAAATTGCATATATAAATTTATATATAAACTACAATTATATTAAACACGTCATTCAAACAATTAAAGGTAGGGGGAAAATAACTAAGTCACTGAAAAAATCTGACCCCCCCTGCAAAAAAATCCCAGCAGAAAATTACCTTATAAAAATAATAACAATTATAATAAGACTAGTAAATAATAATACATGGAGTAGACTAGTAAATAATAAGACTAGTAATAAGTACTAAATAATAATTTTTAAATTACTGATTGAGTAATCCTTAAAACTAGAAAAGGCTAGTCAGTCAAGTTAGGCTAGATCAGACCAGGCTAGATCAAGCTAGGCTATATCATGGTATGCAATGCTATGTTCAACTAGGATACGTTATGTTATACATGGTTAGCCTTGACCCGGCCAGGTTAGGCTAGACCAGCCACAGGCCGCGCCATGTAATTAAAATTCCCTGCACCTCGGACTTAATTAGACATCACTTACCATCACAGTAATTAGAGAAACAGACATTAGCGCAGTAATTGTAGTCACACTTGCTCACGTGCCACCTGCCGCACCACAGTAGTGCTGCGCACCTTATGACTCAGTTCGCGCCAATTCTTCGTTTTTACCACAAACTTTCCCGCCAAATATTTTCCTCCACATATCCATGAAGAAGCGCAACTCCCATAAGGGGCCAGGGGAATAAGTGGCACTCATGTTTGATCCAAGGAAGAAGATAACTCAAATTCCTTGGATTTAAAGCCTTCAAAATCAGTCATAAGTGCGGCGCCACTGCCGCGCATGCGCCTCACCAACACCTTAATGGCGCCATATTTTGTTTTGTAAACAAAGAATTTCCCGTCAATTATAGTATCCTGGGGAAGCGCTAGTCCCGTAAGGGTCACAAGCATGAAGAATGAAGGGATACCTGGTTTGATCCAAGGTAACTCCAATTCCTTGAATCAAAAGCCTTCAGCATTTCTCATGTGTTGCGCCACAGCTGGGCATGAACCTAACCAACATTAATTAACGCCAAAAAAAAATATAAGCAAACATGATATCCCGCCAATTTTTATAACCAGAATTAACAATAAAAACATATGGTTATAACATACCTCAAAATTATTTTAAAATAAAGGTGTTTATATAAAACACCTGAAGCGCCTCGAAATTAATAAAAACAGGTGTTTATATATATATATATATATATATATATATATATATATATATATATATATATATATATATATATATATGCAAAAGATCACAGTAATCAGGTGATATCAAAATATGCAAGACAACCACTATGAAAAATAGAGGAATTCCAAGCGCTTTCGTGACTACTCACATTATCAAGGAACTATAAAAGGAACCATGACAAGAGGACTTATATAAGGGGCAAGACTACACCTCACAGTCACATCACACTAACAAAGACTACACCTCACAGTAGCGTAACATCGCACGACTCTGTGAAGAGGAAAACAAGAAAGGACCTGAAACTCTTCCCAAGAATTAAGATTAGTCCAATTTATCATTAAATTCTTCCCAAATTTTATTAATTATAAAAGAATCCAATTTATATAAACCAAAAGAAATATTCATATTATTTTCAAAACTGCTTTTAATGAAACATGATTCTATTATATTCCTCTCAACCATGGACTTGCTTGATACAACCTTCTCAGCATTTTGAAAATCAATTGGATGGTTAAAATCTCTCAAATGAATAAATAGAGCATTAGAATCTTGTCCAGTTCTAATGCTATATTTATGTTGTTTTAATCTTAGTTCAAGACTTTTACCAGTCTGACCATAATAAACTTTATCGCATATTTTACAGGGAATCTTATAGACACATCCGTCAGCATTTTGGGGGAATTTTTATCAAAAGTCTTTTACTGTATCAAGATTTTTAAATACCACTTTGATATTAAAATTCTTAAGAAAGGAAGGCATATCAACCAAGTTTTCATGGTAAGGAGAACCAACATATTTTTGGTTGAATAAGGTTGGTTGTCCCTTTGGGATTGTAAAAGTATTCCTAGCTATTTTAAAAGATTTATCAATTATGTTTCTAGGGTATTTTAAATCATTAGCTATTTCATAAATTTTAGAGATTTCTTCATCTATGAACTCTGGACTACAAATACGTAAAGCTCTCAAAAACATTGAAGAAAAACCGACACTTTAACTCTATCTTGATGTGAAGAGTAATAGTGTACATAGGAACAATTATTTGTAGGTTTTCTGTAAATTTTAAATTTAAAATCAATGTTACCCTTAATAATAAAAACATCTAGGAAGGGCAATGAGTTATTTACTTCGAATTCAACAGTAAAATTTATAGAATGAGCTAAGCTATTTAATTTAACAAGAAAATGGTTTATGTCTACATTCTTAGGCATAAGGCACAAAATATCATCAACATATCTATACCACTTAGCTCTATTGGTAAGGATAGTGTTAAGCAATCTTGTTTCGAAAAATTCCATATATAAGTTACTAAGAACAGGTGAAAGAGGATTGCCCATTGCCATACCAAATTTCTGAGTGTAAAACTCATCATTAAATACAAATTTTGCATCAACAATACAAAGTTTAATAAGTTTAATGATAGTAGGAACTGGCAATGGTAAATCATAATTAACCAGTTCTTCAGATAAGAAACTTAGTAAATCATCAACTGGAACTTTTGTAAACAAGGAGGTAACATCAAAACTAACCATATTGAAATCATTTAAATCAGTCAAGGTGCTTAATTTATCAACTAAATCTAAGTTGTTTTTAACATTAAAATTATAATTTTTTCCTCTTTCACCTGTTCTTAGTAACTTATATATGGAATTTTTCGAAACAAGATTGCTTAACACTATCCTTACCAATAGAGCTAAGTGGTATAGATATGTTGATGATATTTTGTGCCTTATGCCTAAGAATGTAGACATAAACCATTTTCTTGTTAAATTAAATAGCTTAGCTCATTCTATAAATTTTACTGTTGAATTCGAAGTAAATAACTCATTGCCCTTCCTAGATGTTTTTATTATTTAGGGTAACATTGATTTTAAATTTAAAATTTACAGAAAACCTACAAATAATTGTTCCTATGTACACTATTACTCTTCACATCAAGATAGAGTTAAAGTGTCGGTTTTTTCTTCAATGTTTTTGAGAGCTTTACGTATTTGTAGTCCAGAGTTCATAGATGAAGAAATCTCTAAAATTTATGAAATAGCTAATGATTTAAAATACCCTAGAAACATAATTGATAAATCTTTTAAAATAGCTAGGAATACTTTTTACAATCCCAAAAGGGACAACCAACCTTATTCAACCAAAAATATAGGGAACAAGGGAGACTACTTTGGGAGGAAATTGTTAAGGCCACAAGACACGATAACGTAGTAATTCTAGGGGACTTTAACTTTAGTCAGATTGATTGGAATTTCATGACAGGGAATTTAGAATCTAACGACTTTTTAGAAGTAGTTCAGGATTGCTTTTTGAAGCAGTTTGTAACAGAACCTACAAGGGGAAATAACCTACTTGACTTGGTTCTGGCAAGCAAGGAAACCCTTGTTAATAATTTAGAAATTACAGAGGAACTCGGCTCAAGCGACCACAAGTCAATTACCTTTAGCATTGAATGGATGTATGATAGTAGGGATAATTCAGTAATGGTCCCAGATTTTCGCTTAGCAGATTATAATGGACTTAGAGAACACTTATCAACTGTGGACTGGGGTGAAGAAGAGAGGTATCAATATGACAGTTTCCTTAACACTATACAGGCTGCCCAAAGAACATTTATCCCGTATAAAGAAATTAGATCAAGTAGAAATGACCCAAAATGGATGAATAATAGGCTCAAATATCTTTTAGGGCAGAAGAAAGGAATTTATAGGCGCATAAAAAGAGGTGAGGATCATCTTATAAATCAGTATACTGACATTAAGAGGGACGTTAAAAGGGAATAAGAAAAGCTAAACGGGACTATGAAATTAAAGTTGCTAGGGATTCAAAAACTAACCCAAAAAGTTTTTCCAGGTTTATAGAACAAAAGTTAGGGATAAGATAGGTCCCCTTAAAAATAACTTTGGGCATCTTACTGACAAGGAGAACGATATGTGCTCTATTTTTAATAATTATTTTCTCTCAGTTTTCACACAGGAAGACATTAATAATATCCCAGTAATTAATTTTTACAGAGGCCCAGAAGAAGATAAATTATGTAATATCACAGTCACTAGCGAAATGATTATGAAACAGCTGGACCGACTGAAACAAAATAAATCGCCGGGTCCTGATGAGCTTTTGCAAGGGTTCTTAAGGAATGCAAATGGAACTCTGTGAACCAATATCTAACATTTTTAATTTATCTCTTCAAACAGGTGTAGTGTCTGATATGTGGAAGATGGCTAATGTAATTCCTATTTTTAAAGTAGGGGACAAGTCACTACCGTCAAACTACCGCCCAATAAGCCTGACCTCAATTGTAGGCAAATTACTAGAGTCAATTATAGCTGATATTATTAGAAGCCATCTAGATAACCATAATTTGATTAATGATACCCAGCATGGATTCACGAGGGGCCGTTCCTGCCTATCTAATTTATTAACCTTCTTCAGTAAAGCTTTTGAGGCTGTTGATCACGATAAAGAATTCGATATTGTTTATTTAGACTTTAGTAAGGCTTTTGATAGAGTACCGCACCAGAGACTGTTAAAGAAAGTGGCAGCTCATGGCATTGGGGGAAAAGTGCTGTCATGGATCGAGTCATGGCTCATAAGAACATAAGAACATAAGAAAGGAGGAACACTGCAGCAGGCCTGTTTACCCATACTAGGCAGGTCCTTCACAATCCGTCCCACTAACAGAATATTTGCTCAACCAAATTTTCAATGCTACCCAAGAAATAGCTTTGACAATTCTACCCACTCATGCCTGAGTCCCACTCAAATCCAACCCTCTCACTCATGAATTTATCCAACCTAAATTTGAAACTACCCAAGGTCCTAGCTTCAATAACCCTACTAGGCAGACTGTTCCCTCATCAACTACCCTATTTCCAAACCAATACTTTCCATATCCTTTCTAAATCTAAACTTATCTAACTTGAATCCATTATTGCGGGTTCTCTCTTGAGAGATATCTCAAGACCTTATTTATATCCCCTTTGTTAATACCATTTTCCACTTGTATACCTCGATCATGTCTCCCTCATTCTACGTCTTACAAGTGAATGTATTTAGGTCTTCAATCTTTCTTCGTAAGGAAGATTTCTAATGCTATGTATTAATTTGTCATTCTACGCTGAATGTTTTCTAACGAATTTATGTCCATTCTGTAATATGGAGACCAAAACTGAGCTGCGTAATCTAGATGAGGCCTTACTAATGATGTATGCGTAATATAACCTCTGGACTTCTGTTGCTAACACTTCTTGATATAAATCCCAGTAATCTATTTGCCTTATTACGACGCTTAGGCATTGCTGTCTTGGTTTAAGGTTGCTGCTTACCATCACCCCAAGTCCTTCTCCAATCTGTATGGCTAAGTTCTACGTTATTTAACTTATAAGTGCTTGGGTTATGGACACTCCGAGCTTCAGAACCTTGCATTTATCTACATTGAACTGCATCTGCCACTTTTCTGACCAGGAATTGAGTTTGTCTAAATCCTCCTGAATCCTCCTAGTGTGCATAAATGGGGTTAAATCCGAATGGGGACTTGTAACAAGTGGTGTTCCACAGGGATCAGTCTTAGGCCCATTGTTATTTATAATATATATCAATGACCTTGATGAGGGAATTACTAGTGATATGAGCAAATTCGCCGACGACACGAAGATAGGTAGGATAATTGATTCAAACATAGATGTCATAGAACTTCAGGAAGATTTAGACAAACTTAATTCGTGGTCAGAAAAGTGGCAGATGCAGTTCAATGTAGATAAATGCAAGGTTCTGAAGCTCGG
>WNWK01000954.1:0-67500 GCA_009830355.1 Cherax destructor
CATGACAGTGAAGAATCTAACCTTCCTTTGAATCTGATTGACACTTATTCACTAGGCACCATAAGACCCCTATGGGTTTAGTGTCTTCCATTTACCCCTTTAAAAATTAAAATTAATAAGAATTTCTTAACTGATTAGTTAGGTGTTTAATTCGTCAGTAGACAGAAAGCATTTTATGAGATTTTATAAGCATTTAAATTGTCCCTTTATGGAATACAGTGCTGCATGTAGCTTTTTATGAATGCAAGAATTTCATTTTACTGTACAAATTAGTCATTACGAGCAAGGTAAGGCTAAAACAGTAATATTATTACACTTGTACTAATTGGATTCCATTTTATTTTGTTGATATACTTCCTTCCAGTTGCAAATGTATCTAAACTTATATTATTTTTATTTTGGGTTAAATGCCATTAGTAACATAGTGTTAAGAGTGTCCATTAATACAAACACTGAAGAAGATGACACTGGCCACTTAAAGTTAATTAGAACAATGGCAAGTACCAAACACAGTACGTATTTATTTTAAATTACTTATAAGTTAAGTACAGTACGAGTTTGGGAGGGTGTGTAAGGAAGAAAGTTGAAAGTGAACATAGATAAGTGTAAGTTGATGAGGGTATCAAACGATTTAAATAAAGAAAAATTGGATATCACATTGGAGAGGGATTATGGAAGAAGTAAATGTTTTCAGATATTTGGGAGTTGACGTGTCAGCAGATGGGTTTATGAAGGATGAGGTTAACCATAGAATTGATGAAGGAAAAAGGTGAGTGGTGCGTTGAGGTATCTGTGGAGACAAAAAACGTTATCCATGGAGGCAAAGAAGGGAATGTACGAAAGTATAGTGGTACCAACACTCTTATATGGGTGTGAAGCATGGGTTGCAAATGCTGCAGCGAGGAGGAGGCTGGAGGCAGTGGAGATGTCCTGTCTCAGGGCAATGTGTGGTGTAAATATTATGCAGAAAATTCGGAGTGTGGAAATTAGGAGGAGGTGTGGAGTTACTAAAAGTATTTGTCAGAGAGCTGAAGAGGGGTTGTTGAGGTGGTTTGGTCATTTAGAGAGAATGGATCAAAGTAGAATGACTTGGAGAGCGTATAAATCTGTAGGGGAAGGAAGGCGGGGTAGGGGGCGTCCTCGAAAAGGTTTGAGGGAGGGGGTAAAGGAGGTTTTGTGGGCGAGGGGCTTGGACTTCCAGCAAGCATGTGTGAGCGTGTTAGATAGGAGTGAATGGAGACAAATGTTTTTGGGACCTGACGAGGTGTTGGAGTGTAAGCAAGGTAATATTTTGTGAAGGGATTCAGGGAAACCAGTTAATTAATTTAGTTGGACTTGAGTCCTGGAAATGGGAAGTACAATGCCTGCACTTTAAAGGAGGGGTCTGGGATAGTGACAGTTGGGAGGAACTTATTCTCAGATGTCGTATCTGAGCGCCTCTGCAAAGACAGTGATTAATGTATGAGTGAGGTGAAAGTGTTGAATGATGATGAAAGTATTTTCTTTTGGGGGATTTTCTTTCTTTTTGGGTCACCCTGCCTCGGTGGGAGACGGCCGACTTGTTGAAAAAAAAAACTTAGTTATGCAAAATTTTCATAGTTAAATTGTTATAATTTCCTACGTCTTAAACTGAAATAACTCAGAAACTTAGCAGCAGACTTTTCATATATTCCAGTAATCTGATAAATAACTCGCAGAGCAATTAAATCCAAATTCTGACATTCTTTCCTTGAAGCACTAACTTGACTCTCACTCTGCCAAGATTACTTCTCAACTCTCCCAAGATCGTTCCTTAGCGCACACTAACTTGACTCACACTCAGCCAAGATTATTTCTAAACTCTCCCATGATCTATTGTCACACGCCATGGGCAGCTACACAAGGACATCCCCATTAACAATTCATTAAAAACATACTTGGCAAATTTGTACCATTTATGTAAATTCAAAATACGCCTGTTATTTACTTATTTTTTTTAATTATATAAATCAAATGAGTTATTCAAGTGAAATACACTGCACACACTCAGCCCAGTATATACGATAATGTAAGTTTGTAAGAAGGGCGACAACAAACCTTTTTAATAAAGAATGTGGTTCAGGTACGGGAATATACTGATAGATAACCCGGATATGACATAACCTACACGCGACAGCCCAATTAAAGCCATTGCTGGGACTCTATAAAGTTAGAGTATCAGAAAAGAATATATAAAACATTTATATGGATGAATGTCAAAGATGCCCGAACAAAAAATTAGACTATTATGTAATATAAACACTGCCTCTCGCTTCTAAACTCATCTACGCCTATACCTCACTCCATAAAAGCATGCAAGTTAATATCACAATTGGCATATAATAGGCAGATGAGCTTAAAGAAAATATAGAGGACTTGAACACACAACTTCAGTCTATGATGATGTCAGTAATTCTTAAGTGATTGTCCTGTTATTTAATTATCAATGTACAATTATAAATAAATAAAAATACTCTTGATTTATTAAGTGGTTATTTCAGCATATTTGAATCAACTGTTTTGCGATTTTGTTGCATAAAATTCCTACAAGAATGTACTGATGCTGATGAGAGGCTTCTCGTACCTACAGTTAGATATACCATCTTAATCTGATTAAAACTTATTACCCTCTCCCATTCCCAGGTATTGTATTTCCTTACGAGTTAAGAACTTACCCATGAATATTACAATGTTTGGTAAAATAGCAGAGGAGAGAGTGTTCAGTCTATGATGACAGGAGCAGCATAGTGTATAGGAGAGCGACAGATTGGGCATGTGGTGAGGGAGGCTGAGCAAGAACTGCAGGCGTTGAGGTGGGCACAGGGCATGAACACGGCTGCCACTGGCCGGTCTAAACACACCCTGCAGGTCAGAGCTTCCTGTGCCTCCTCTAGACGGACCAACAATTTCTTCTTCTCTGCTTCTAGAGATGATAGGTCCAAGGTGCTTACAGATGATGCTGGAAAGAGAAATATTACAATGTCATGTGTTATCGGGTAGTAGAAATCCCCCAAAGGTTACAATATTTTATATGAATATTGTGTATGGCTATAATCATGCAAGAAAAATATAACCTCCAGGAGAGGTGCAAAGATAAACATCTGTCTCCTACAGCAGAGACCTCCATACAAGGTTAGTCTTTTCTGCGGGAGATTTGGCAAAGCGTCTCTACTGCAGGCTTGTCTGAAGGCTTTTATCTACATCATATTTCTGTACTTAATGTTTAGTATTTCTCTCTCCCATCATTGGAGGCATCAATAGTTTCAATCTACTGCAGGAGGATCATTAAGGCTTCATGTCACCTATTCACCCCCCAGTCAAGGACACTGTAATCCCTCATACAAAAATTGAGGTAATCTTTCAGCATATATAGACTACGATACAAACCTTTAAAGCCTATCGACTACTCTGAAGTTTACCGAGAGAGTCTGTGACCAGGCCTCATGTTGGATCAGAGCCTGATCAACCAGGCTGTTACTGCTGGCCGCACGCAGTCCCACGTACTAACCACAGCCTAGCTGGTCAGGTACCGACTTTAGGTGCCTGTCCAGTGCCTGCTTGAAGACAGCCAGGAGTCTATTGGTAATCCCCCTTATGTATTCTGGGAGGCAGTTGAACAGTCTTGGGCCCCTGACACTTATTGTGTTGTCTCTCAACGTGCTAGTGGCACCCCTGCTTTTCATTGGGGAGATGTTGCATCGTCTGCCGAGTCTTTTGCTTTCGTAGGGAGTGACTCTCGTGTGCAAGTTTGGTACTAATCCCTCTAGGATTTTCCAAGTGTATATAATAATGTATCTCTCCCGCCTGCGTTCCAGGGAGTACAGGCTTAGGAACTTCAAGCGTTCCCAGTAATTGAGGTGGCTTATTGCAGTTATGCGTGCCGTGAAGGTTCTCTGTACATTTTCTAGGTCAGCAATTTCACCTGCCTTGAAAGGTGCAGTTAGTGTGCAGCAATATTTCAGCCTAGATAGAACAAGCGACCTGAAAAGTGTCAACATGGGCTTGGCATCCCTGGTTTTGAAGGTTCTCATTATCCATCCTGTCATTTTTCTAGCAGATGCGATTGCTACAGTGTTATGGTCCTTGAAGGTGAGATCCTCTGTCATGATCACTCCCAGGTCTTTGACATTAGTTTTTCGCTCTATTGTGTGGTTGGAATTTGTTTTGTACTCCGATGAGATTTTAATTTCCTCACGTTTTCCATATCGGAGTAATTGAAATTTCTCATCATTGAACTTCATATTGTTTTCTGCAGCCCATTTAAAGATTTGGTTGATGTTTGCTTGGAGTCTTGCAGTGTCTTCAATGGTGGGCACTGTCATGCAGATTCGGGTGTCATCTGCAAAGGAAGACACTGCACTGTGGCTTATATCTCTGCCTGTGTCCGATATGAGGATGAGGAACAGGATGGGAGCAAGTACTGTGTCTTGTGGAACAGAGCTTTTCACCGTAGCCGCTTCAGACTTTACTCTTTTGACTACTACTCTTTGTGTTCTACTTGTTAGGAAATTATAGATCCATCTACCAACTTTTCCTGTTATTCCTTTATCACGCATTTTGTGTGCTATCACACCATGGTCACACTTGTCAAAGGCTTTTGCAAAGTCTGTGTATATAACATCTGCATTCTGTTTGTCTTCTAGAGCATCCAGGACCTTGTCGTAGTGGTCCAGTAGTTGGGACAGACAGGAGCGACCTGCTCTAAACCCATGCTGCCCTGGGTTGTGTAATTGATGGTTATCTAGATGAGTGGCGATCTTGCTTCTTAGTACCCTTTCAAAGATTTTTATGATATGGGACGTTAGCGCTATTGGTCTGTAGTTCTTTGCTATTGCTTTACTGCCGCTTTTGTGGAGTGGGGCTATGTCTGTTGTTTTTAGTAACTGCGGGACGACCCCAGTGTCCATGCTCCCTCTCCATAGGATGTTAAAAGCACGTGATAGGGGCTTCTTGCAGTTCTTGATGAACACTGAGTTCCATGAGTCTGGGCCTGGAGCGGAGTGCATGGGCATGTCATTTATTGCCTTTTCGAAGTCATTTGGACTCAGGGTGATGTCAGATAGGCATGGCGTCTGTCAAGTTCTGTGGCACTCTCATAAAAAATAATTTAGTTCTTCGACTTTCAGTCTGGTTAGCGGCTCGCTAAAAACAGAGTCATACTGGGACTTTAGTAGCTCACTCATTTCCTTGCTGTTATCCGTGTAAGACCCATCCCGTTTAAGTAGGGGCCCAATACTGGATGTTGTTCTCGACTTTGATTTGGCATAAGAAAAGAAATACTTTGGGTTTCTTTCAATTTCATTTATGGCTTTTAGTTCTTCCCGCCTTTCTTGATTCCTGTAAGATTCCTTTAGTTTTAATTCGATGTTTGCTATTTATCTGACCAGTGTCTCCCTACGTATTTCAGATATATTGGCCTCTTGTATTCGCTCCGTTATTCTCTGCCTTCGCCTGTATAGGGAGCGCCTCTCTCTTTCTAGTTTACATCTTCTCCTTTCCCTTAAGGGAATTTGCCTTGAGCAAACCTCAAGTGCCACAGAGTTAATTTGTTCTAGACATAGGTTGGGATCCGTGATGCTTAGGCTATCTTCCCAGTTTATATCATTTAGGACTTGGTTTACTTGGTCCCACCTTGTGTCATTAATTATACACAACCTTTTCATCGTCAGACAACAATACTTCACTCCCTAAAATAGGGATTAAAGCAAACTTTCAGCATATACACGCTGAGAGAAATACGTCTAATGGTATATACCTTAAGTATAACTTTGATAGAAAGTTTAATCTATCTTATAGCTTTAAGTTCTTTTTATTGACAGTGTGAAAATGATATACAGACTTAATAATAGTTATCCCTCAATTCTGTTGCTATTATTATGAGAGAGAGAGAGAGAGAGAGAGAGAGAGAGAGAGAGAGAGAGAGAGAGAGAGAGAGAGAGAGAGAGAGAAGAAAACATAGGGGAACTAAAAAAGGTCAACAAGGTTAACTCACTTGTTTCAGCTGCTGGTAGAATTCCCACACCATCATGCTCCATGCTTCCACCACCTGTGAAACACCCATTTATCAGTTTTTACAAGTGATTTGTGGATCACTCCGTGGGTTTTTATGTTAACTTGTGGTGCCCTAACACCCTCCCAGTGTGTTCATGTGATAATTTGAGATCATCCTGGCGGGTTTATAAGGTTAACTTGTGGATCACCCCCCGTGGGTTTCTGTGATAGTTTGTAGAACAATATCATGGAATTCTGTGCAAAAATCTCAGCTCGTTTACAGGTTATGAACTGTTATCTTACCTCAGCTCGTTTACAAGTTAAGGGCTGTTATCTTACCTCAGCTCGTTTAGGCTTTAAGGTTAACTACCCCCCAAAAATGTTACCCAAAACAGTCGACAAACACGAAGGTACCTACATACTGCTAGGTGAACCTGAGTAATTAGGTGCCACAAGACTTACCCTGCCGTCTACACCCGCCCGAGATTGAACACGGGCTCTTCTGTTGTGAGACTAGATGAATAACAAGATATATAACATAATGATTCTCCTGACAGTTACTAAAACATTTTATTGAACTGTGAGGTGTTGACATTTGTGAAGACGAAGATAAAGAGATAGAAACAAGCTTTTATTGGGGCGGTGTTTCGCTGTGTAGTGCTGTACTGGGGCAAGGTTTCGCTGTGTAGTGCTGTACTGGGGCAAGGTTTCGCTGTGTAGTGCTGTACTGGGGCAAGGTTTCGCTGTGTAGTGCTGTACTGGGGCAAGGTTTCGCTGTGTAGTGCTGTACTGGGGCAAGGTTTCGCCCTGTGTGGAGCTGTTACTGGGGCAAGGTTTCGCCCTGTGTGGAGCTGTTACTGGGGCAATATATTTATGTGTAGAACTCTAAACCTATCAAATAGGTGAATAGCATAGCCAGGCCAGCTGGGGCTTACCTGGGGGGGGGATGAGGGGGAAGTGCTGTGTAACTCCTACGAGTTTAGGGCTTTATCATGACTAATAACATCATTTTTTATATTTCTGATGTGTCAGTCGTGTGTCTTGTTTATGGACATGTTCTCTATATTTGCTCACTAAATTTAATATAAATATTTGCTCATTAGATTTGTTATTTGTTCATTATATTTGTTCGAGTAATCATTTAGGGTAAATAATTTAGTGTAAATGAATTGAGTACTCATGCATGTATAGCAATAATAATAATAATAATAATCACGGTTATTAGACAATACTGGAAAGTTATAGTCTGTCTTTACTGGCGAACGTTTCACCCTCGAGAGGCCTTTATTACCTGCTCGAAATGTGTTGCACTGCTCGAAATGTGTTGCATAACTAGGAGCTAATCTAAGTTGCTATTGTAATTCATGGCAATTCACATATAATACCTGGAGAGGGTTTCAGGGGTCAACGCCCCCGCGGCAAGATCTGTGACCAGGCCTCATGGTGTATCAGGGCCTGATCTACCAAGCTCTTCCTGCTGGCCACACGCAACCCGACTGGTCTACCTGGTCAACCAGCCCGGCTGATCTACCTGGAGGGTATTCCGGGGGTCAACGCCCCCGCGGCCCGGTACACGACCAGGCCTCCCGGTGGATCAGGACCTGATCAACCAGGCTGTTACTGCTGGTCGCATGTAGTCCAACGTACGAACCACAGCCCGGCTGATCCGGCACCGACTTTAAGTATCTGTCCAGCTCCCTCTTGAAGGCAGCCAGGGGCATATTGGTAATTTCCCTTATGCATTGTGGGAGGCTGTTGAACAGTGTTGGGCCCCGGACACTTATGGTGTTTTCTCTTAGTGTACCAATGGTCAGGTACTAACTTTAGGTGCCTGTCCAGTGCCTTCTTGAAGACAACCAGGGGTCTATTGGTAATCCCCCTCATGTATGCTGGGAGGCAATTGAACAGTCTTGGGCCCCTGACACTTATCGTGTTGTCTCTTTATCGTGTTAATGGCGACCCTGTTTTTCATTGGGGGGATGTTACATCGTCTGCCGAGTCTTTTGCTTTCATGGGGAGTGATTTTCATGATTATTTTTATTTCTCGATGAAGGTCACTCGTGGGCGAAACGTTCTACCGACAGACTTCACTGTATAGTATATTAATCACTGGTATGTTAATGGTTAAACGGGGTTTAAATCTATTGGCTACAAATGGGGTCATTAAGGCTTTATAATGAGTTTACTAACTGTAACAAATTTATCAATATTCATAAGGATTTTAATAAACTTATTGTATAATAACGGGTTGAAATTGTGAATGTACAAATTGGTTAAGAAATCGACTTACTGGTAGGTGATATATATGCAGAATTCCTGTAATACAGCAGTTGTGTTGGTGACTGGCTGACCTGTATTGATTGCTTCACTGATGGTCTGAATATGACTGGTGATAGACTGGGTAATATAGAATAACAGTTGACAACTAGCTGCCTCGTAATATATCACTTAAACATTTACACATCCTTTCATTTTTTTTTTCATAATACATGTTCGTGCAGTTATAATATACTCTTAATGCTCCGATGGGCAGCCGACAAGTGTTCAGTAATATATCCCTAAATGCAAATGAAAAAAACGTTTAATGGAATAGGTTCATATATATGGCAGCTCAGGCAATCTTATCTTATCAAGCCGAAATTTCATGCATGTCTTTCACATGTATGTAGACTATCAGATATCACATTCCTTCTCATCTTATTATGATATTTGTAATTACGATATCTTCTAGTACAATACTACGTGTATTCTACTACTATGTATATATATATATATATATATATATATATATGTTATAAATATATATATATATATATATATATATATATATATATATATATATATATATATATATATATATATATATATATTTTTATTAACACATCGGCCGTCTCCCACCAAGGCAGGGTGGCCCGAAAAAGAAAAACTTTCATCATTATTCACTCCATCACTGTCTTGCCAGAGGCGCGCTTACACTACAGTTATAAAACTGCAACATTAACACCCCTCCTTCAGAGTGCAGACACTGTACTTCCCATCTCCAGGACTCAAGTCCGGCCTACTGGTTTCCCTGAATCCCTTCATAAATGTTACTTTCTCACACTCCAACAGCACGTCAAGTATTAAAAACCATTTGTCTCCATTCACTCCTATCTAACACGCTCACGCACGCTTGCTGGAAGTCCAAGCCCCTCGCACACAAAACCTCCTTTACCCCCTCCCTCCAACCTTTTCGAGGACGACCCCAACCCCGCCTTCCTTCCCCTACAGATTTATACGTTCTCCAAGTCAACTTTGACGGTTTTCTCCTTTTTCTTTTTAGTAAGTTATACGGGAAAAGGGGTTACTAGCCCATTGTTCCCGGCATTTTAGTTGACTTTTACAACTTTCATGGCTTACGGAGGAAAGATTCTTATTCCACTTCCCCATGAATATGAAAGGAAAAGCAATAAGAATAAGAACTATTAAGATAAAATCAAAGAAAACTCAGATGAGTGTGTATACATAAACGTGTACATGAATGTGTAATGTGACCTAAGTGTAAGTAGAAGTAGCAAGACGTACCTGAAATCTTGCATGTTTATGAGACAGAAAAAATACCATCAATCCTGCCAGAGTGTAGCAAAGTTCAGACCTCTACAACACAATTGTCCTCGAAGATTTGTTAAGTTATACCATGAATTAAGGAAAGATCCTGGACTTCACCTTACGAAACAGACAAAGCAAATGGGATAGTAATTATGGACAAGGTAGATTATAGTGGATAAATGAACATGTTATTAGAAGACGGGGAAACTCATGCGCCCAAGCCTAATTTAAGACTACAGTGACAATAATTATTATTTGCTTGAACATGTGGATATTAAAGGTATACAAACAACAAATTTAGGCATTACAATAGAACAAATACAAATAAGTTATGCAAATAAGTCACTATCTGACCTTTTTTTTGGGTTATCCTAGGTACTTTACATTATATATGGTAATTGTACTTATGTGTACCTGTACCTAAATCAACTTACTTTCTTGCTTACTTATACAGACATATTTTCCTACAATAAAAGTTTCAGTTTTATGCTAAAAAAGTTCCTTAGAAAACCAAGCTTCAAAATATACACGTATTTATAAAATTCTCGCAAAGCATAACAGTTATGTATTTTTTAAATATTTTTCTCTCGTTTCTTTTTTACTAGAGTTTTAATAGCACATCTGCAGTCAATATATTTGTTTAATTATAATATAATCATTAATCCAGAGGTGCATGGCAGCCCCTCCACCTGACACACCTTCAAGCAACAACAAAGTTTGACACAAAATGTCTATTATAACGTCGTTGTTGTGTGTGCTGCTGCTGCTGCTGGCCATGGTGTGGGAGAGTAAGCTGCTTGTGTATTATATTCACTGTAGAAACTAACATTTTAATGTGTAAATGTGATTTAATGACCAAGAACTGTTAAGAGGCCTTGATGCTTGTTGTGGTTTGAAAGGTGTTTGTAATTGTCTATTTATGACTCTGATTATAATTACACTGACGAAATAGACATTTGAGGATGACACAAGTCATGACAGGTGTTTAAGGTACAGTCAAGGTCATACTTGGGTAAAATAAAGAAGAAATCAAAAGATTTATAAATACGTCAGGTGGTGATCACCATGGACGGAAGTCGGGTGTTTCTGGTGATGGGATCTTGATCCCAGGAATTAAAGCTGCCCTTCCTTATTTTTCAGACCCCTTGGAGCTAGAGGAACACCTATGGGTTTAGCGCTTGCCCCGTGAATAAATACGGGCAAAGCTTTACTTAATTTCATCTAAATTGTGTAATTATTGTGAATTATTCTCTGCCTATATTTGCATTTCAATGGATTACCAACAACTTGACTGATCAGAAAGCTGTGTGATTACCAGACGGAGTATTGAGCCTCCAATGGAAATAAGTCTCTTTTTTTTTTTTTTTTTTTTTGGGTTATCTTAGGTAATTTACACTGTGACAACAAGGAGGAGCCTTGATGCTGCTATAGGGCTCTTGATCCAAGATCCCTTCCTTTAGTTGAACTTAGTTGTCTCCCATTCCCCAGGTACTCTATGGTACACCTGCTGCCCCTCTTCACCTAGAGTAACCTGGGAGTTAGCAGACTGGTGTGGGTCGCATCCTGGGGGAGAATATTAAAGGACCGATTAGCACGGGCTTTATTGGGTTAGCCTGGGCTACTAACCCTTTGAGTTAATCCAAATAAAATACTACTGTACGGCTTGTATGCATAGCTTCATTTCTCGATAGACGTATTGGTAATGTATTCATCTTACATCCAAATTATTAGTATTATTATAATAAAAGAGAAGCGCTAAATCTTCGCATCCAAAGAACTCGGATTCAACTTTTTTTTTGTGGGGGGGAGACGAATTAAAATTTTATTTGTATTAAAGTTTTGGTTAGTAACCCAGGATAACCCATTAAGCTGTGTAGGTTGTTTGGTTTCTTCTCCAGGTTGCAACTCTCAACCATTGATTTTAGTCCCAGGTACTTAATGGTAGATTAGCAGGGGCAACAGGTGTAAGGAAACAATGTGGGAAATCGATCCCAGGTTTTTCAGTTGTAAGCCGGAGATTCCAACACTTGAGCCACAAACCCAGGTGTGAAACATGCAAGTCACCTTACTCCTGCTACCAATTTTCACATAATAGATAGCTACTTGGGAGTTAGTTGACTTGTGGGTAGCATCCTGGGGTACCTGACCAAAATACTGTTGGAAATAAGCCACACACACAGTGGCTTTCTTGGGTTATTCAGGATTATTAATCCTTCTGGGAAAGCCCATTTGCCCATGTTAGGAAGTAACCACTCACTCGTATATTTGTCCAACCTGTTTTATGTATTGTAGTAAGGGAGCAAACAATGCATCCTAGAAAGGATGTTGAAAGGTACAAAAGTTTAGGTAACCAGTAGTATAAATCTCGCTTCACACACGGAGGGCCCGGGTTCGATTCCCGGCGGGTGGAAACATTTCGACGTGTTTCCTTACACCTGTTGTCATGTTCACCTAGCAGCAAATAGGTACCTGGGTTGTTAGTCGACTGGTGTGGGTCGCATCCTGGGGGACAAGATTAAGGACCCCAATGGAAATAAGACAGACAGTCCTCGATGACGCACTGACTTTCTTGGGTTATCCTGGGTGGCTAACCCTCCGGGGTTAAAAATCCGAAGAAATCTTTTACATCGGGGGCTTCATTTAACCAACCTCAGTTGAACAAACTTCAAAATTGGAGAAAATCCACTGGATCATTTGATTTGGAAACCATGGACAAAGTCTGTTAATTACGAAATTGTTAAATATTGTTACAATCATAGTAAAAAAATTCTCATCTGCCCACTACAGTCACCTTTAGAGACCACCCACTTTCCCCTGTTAATTAAACCATAAAATTGAGGGTTTCCCGTTCCATGCGAATCGCATGAAGACAGAAAAGATCAAGCTAGAAGGCTGGATACTATTTCTGACATGGCCACCTCCTTAGAAGAAAGTTCATAGAGGGAGATAAGATAAGATTTTGTTTGGATTTTTAACCCTGGAGGGTTAGCCACCCAGGATAACCCAAGAAAGGCAGTGTGTCGTCGAGGAACTGTTTGTTTTATTTCCATTGCGGTCCTTAATCTTGTCCTCCAGGATGCAATGCACACTAGCCAACTAACACCCAGGATCCTACTTGCTTGCTAGGTGAACAGGACAACAGGTGTAAGGAAACACGCCCAATGCTTCCACCCTTGCCGAGGATTGAACCACGGACACTCAGCATGTGAAGCAAGAGCGTTGCCTACCAGGACATAGGCCAAAGGCATCAGAGGCAAATATGCAGGCAGACTCTGCTCTACAGCACTTCACTTTGCATCGTTTCACTTGTGCAGCAGTTTTCAGTTACATAAATACAATAAATATATTCACCACTCACTATAAGCTGAGGACGAAAATATTATTAGGTAAGTAATGTGTGTACTGTATATGCATTTTTTTTAAGCCTAGCAATATTGCTCACTTAATATATGATAGTGTAAAAATATCAGTCTTATATGCATTTGAAAGAAAAAAAAGGGGAAAAAAAAAAAAAAGCTGATTCACTTTACATCGATTTTTGCTTTACAGCAGCAGCCCGGAATCTAACCTGCTGTATAAGTGGGGCCCTCCTGTATGTATTCTTTCAAGATAATTTCAGTTGCTTTGTTTTCTAGGTCATGGAATAAAGTGCTACCAGTGCTCTACTGATGAGGATCCAGATGGTAAAGATCTCTGTGGTGCCTATGAAAAATTTGATGAGACTTCACACATTCCTGTTGACTGCTTCCAAGAGGAATCTGTAACTCCAGGAACATTTTGTGTGAAGATTACCAAGCAGTCTCCTCGCATGTTCATCTGTAAGCTGAATTTTGTGTTGATATGTGTTATGTTTAAGACTATCATAGCTTTATTTTTAATGTGCTTATAGATCCTTATTCCTTTGACTGTTTATAATTTCTTTCATGGTAAACCTCTTTAGCAGCTTTGCATAATTAGATACTTTCATTTTGCAGGCTTCTATATTTTTTCAGGATTTTATAAGTGCCCAAATCTTGTTGCTGTAGTGTATGATGTACAGACACAGTAATTAGGCTGTCATGAATAGTATGAATGTATTAGGAAACTGATGTATGTATTAGAGTATGTGTAGTAGATTATTGAATGTGAAAATATAGCTGGCTATTTAATGGCATGAACTGTGAATGAAAAAGAATCGGCAAAGATGGAATACTCACACAGGCCTGTAAGAAGGGGTATGGGTTGAGTCAGTATAACTTAAGTTTATTTAGGTCATGAATGTTATTTCAATGAATAATTCTGTGGGTCATCCCTGTCACCCAAGCTCAGACCAGCTATCCCTGTTGACAGCCAGGTCAGTCAAGTCATCCTAGCTTATCAGTAATTTCTTTCAGGGTCTTACAAGTTCCATCTTGGAGACATGGCCTCTTTGTAGTTTCTCTTATACTTGCAGGGAGTGTTAGAAGTTTTTAACTTATTCTGCATGGCATTCTCTTTAATGTACTTGCTGCATTCCTGCTTTTCAGTGTGGTTATTTTTGTCTTTGCTTCTCACACTCACTAGCAATAAAAATAAACAACTTTAGTTTGGAAATCTGGAGCAAGTTCTTCAGCATCTTGTATGTGCAAATTATGATAAATTTATCTTGCATGTGCAAATTATGATATTCAGTGGACCCCCGGAAATCGAACATAATTCATTCCAGAATACAGTGGTACCTCGACTTACGATATTAATCCGTCAGAGAGGGCATATTTTAAGGCGAAACAATCGTTACACGAATCAATTTTCCCCATAAGAAATAATGGAAATAAATTTAATCCGTCCAAGACTTCCAAAAGTAGTTAAATAAAATATTTTTAGAACTTTTGACAAAAATAATACAGAATTTAATGAAGAATACCTAAATACACATGTAAATATTGTACAATAACATGTCACTTACATTTATTGAAGAGTTGTTGATGTGTGGAGGACGGGAGGAGGGGAGAAGGTGGAGTAGTATGCTAGTTTTTGGGAAAGGGGGAATCCTTCCATTAACACTGCAGGTACCAAGTTCTTTTCTGGGGTTACTGGCCTTTTCTTTGAATGCTACACTCCCTGCATGAATGCTACACTCCCTGCATGAATACTACACTCCTGCATGAATGCTACACTCCTGCATGAATACTACACTCCCTGCATGAATGCTACACTCCCTGCATGAATGCTACACTCCCTGCATGAATGCTACACTCCTGCATGAATGCTACACTCCCTGCATGAATGCTACACTCCCTGCATGAATCTACACTCCCTGCATGCCTGCTACACTCCCTGCATCCTTGCTACACTCCCTGCATCCTTGCTACACTCCCTGCATCCTTGCTACACTCCCTGCATCCTTGCTACACTCCCTGCATCCTTGCTACACTCCCTGCATCCTGCTACACTCCCTGCATCCTTGCTACACTCCCTGCATCCTTGCTACACTCCCTGCATCCTTGCTACACTCCCTGCATCCTTGCTACACTCCCTGCATCCTTGCTACACTCCCTGCATCCTTGCTACACTCCCTGCATCCTTGCTACACTCCCTGCATCCTTGCTACACTCCCTGCATCCCTGCTACACTCCCTGCATCCCTGCTACACTCCCTGCATCCCTGTACACTCCCTGCATCCCTGCTACACTCCCTGCATCCCTGCTCACTCCCGCATCTGCACTCCCTGCATCTTTGCTACACTCCCTCTGACACTGCATCTGCTACACTCCCTGCATGCCTGCTACACTCCCTGCATGCCTGCTACACTCCCTGCATGCCTGCTACACTCCCTGCATCCTGCTACACTCCCTGCATCCTTGCTACACTCCTGCATCCTTGCTACACTCCTGCATCCTGCTACACTCCCTGCATCCCTGCTACACTCCCTGCATCCCTGTACACTCCCTGCATCCTGCTACACTCCCTGCATCCTGCTACACTCCCTGCATGCCTGCTACACTCCCTGCATGCCTGCTACACTCCCTGCATGCCTGCTACACTCCCATGCCTGCTCCCTTTGCATCGCTACACTCCCTGCATCCTGCTACACTCCCTGCATCCTGCTACACTCCTGCATCCTGGTACACTCCCTGCATCTTGTACACTCCTGCATCTTTGCTACACTCCCTGCATGCCTGCTACACTCCCTGCATGCCTGCTACACTCCCTGCATGCCTGCTACACTCCCTGCATGCCTGCTACACTCCCTGCATAAATGCTACACTCCCTGCATGAATGCTTCACTCCCTGCACATTCTTTACCACAGGCTTGGCACTAGGAGCTTTCTTGGGGCCCATGGTGGCTTATTTAGCAGTTGCAAGCACTAAAAACAGTGGAATAATGACAATATACTGGTATGAATGCGTGGGTGTGGGTGGGTGGTCGCTCTCACTTGTAAACAATAGCACACTGACGCTCCCTGGAGTGCGCGCTCAGCTGGGCGCCAAGCGGACACGTCCGGTACGAATGTCGTTACACGAAGCAAACATCGTAAATCACAATCAAATTTTTTACGTTATAAATATCGGTTATCGAAAATAACGTAAGATGATAGCATCGTAACACGGGGTATGACTGTACTGTTCTAGTGCCATTACCAAATGAATTTGTTTCCATAAGGACAAATGTAAATTAGATTAGTCAGTTTCAGACCCCCAAAAATACACTTACAAAAGCACTTACAAAAATACACTTACATAATTGTTCGAGTTGGGAGCTGTTCGATTTCCGGGGGTCCACTGTACTGTATTTATCTCTCATGCAAATTATTAAATACAGCCTCTCCTCACTTAGCGACGTACTCATTTACCAAAGACACGGACTTAGGACGGGCTCTCTGACCAGTATGCATACCTAAATAATGTATAGTGGATCCCCGAGTTATGAACACCCCGGAAATCATACAATTATGTAAGTATAATATTGTAAGTGCTCTTGTAAGTGTATTTTTGGGGGTCTGAAATGGACTAACCTACTTGACATTATTTCTTAAGGGAGTAAATTCGTTCGGTAATGGCACTTGAGTAGGCTTCTGGAATGAATTTTATTTGTACTCGGGGGTCCACTGTACTATATGAGAGCTGATTTCCTCTATTCTGTTTATTACAATATACAGTACTGTATAAACATTTAAAAATATACCAGAAATGTTATAAATAGTACAAAGATGACATTAAAACAATATCAGAGATAGTTGACACAAACCCACTACCATTATAGTATGCTCCTCACTTAGTGACGAATTTGTTTACCGACGTGGTCTTTGGAATAGAACTCCGTCATTAAGTGAGGAGAGGCTGTATTTATCTTGTGTGTAAATTATGATACTGTATTTATCTTGCATATGCATTTTTTTTTTTAACACATCGGTCATTTCCCACCAAGGCAGGGGTACCCAAAAAAAGAAGAAACAGTTTCAGTTTCACCATCACTCGCTCCATCACCGTCTTGTCAGAGGCATGCCAATACTACATTCAAAAACTGCATCATATCTTCGCCCCTCCTTCAGAGTGCAGGCACTGTACTTCCCACCTGCACAAGTCCAAGGATTACAACAGTTTAGTGTTTAACAGGAATAGTTTAATTTTTCTGTACAATGTCCAAACCTGCTACATTATGTGCATACTCTTCTCTAATGTTGTTTGTTTATAACCAATGAGAATGCCAAAGCTGTGATTATTTAAAAAAATCATAATAAAAAATCTCCATTTATAAAAAAAAAACATTGTAGATTTTCAGGGTTATTTGAATACATACTGGCATTTGTACACTTCTGGTGAGATATCTATTGAATGAATGATGGTGAAATCATTTTCTTTTTTTGATGGGAGATTGCTGTTATGTTAAAATAATTACAGGCAAAGATGTGGTACATAAGTGTGTATAAATATGTAATAACATTTTTACAAAGCCCATATTCTCAGCATTTTATGAAACAGATGTGACATTATACTACCTGGAGTTTACCTGGAGAGGGTTCCGGGGGTCAATGCCCCCTCAGCTCGGTTTGAGACCAGGCCTCATGTATAATTTTTACAGGGGATGGTCGTTGGCGTACTGTAATTCGTCGGTGTTCATCAGTGACAGAAACTGGTGTGACCAACATTTGCAATTGGGGTGTAGACCCTATTGGTGTGTATTGGGAGGAGTGCTACTGTACATCTGATGGCTGTAATGGATCCTCTGCTGTCAAGAGTAGTTATTTTGCTGTTGCTACAGCTGCAATTGCACTGATGTTTCTTATGAGAAATTGATATAAATGTTTATAGTGAGTACATTGTTTTTTTGACACAAAATAATTTTTTAACTAATCTTGTTTGTTTGGGCTCTGATGCACCAGGTATGCAATACTGTACTTCAATTTCACCAGTATTTGGACCTTTCTGCTAATGTCCTTATTACAAACACTGGTTTCCAACAAACAACATCTCCACATAAGTAGAGTTCGTTTTCATCATTTGGCCTGTTACCAGTGTAGTAACAAGAGAATGTTCGGGGAATACAAATAAACAATAAAATTTATGATCTTTACTATAATATTTTGTATAAAAACATAAGGATTCTTTGGTATATAATATCACAAGTAATAAGAGTGTACATCTCTATTATTTCTCTTTGGTACATGATATCACGTTACAATAACAAAGTAGTCATGACCCTACCTACCCTGTGTCACACAACACTACCTTTCTTCGTGTCATGACACACCTACTTTTCCGTGTCACAAGACACCCTTGTCTCTGTTACGACACTCCTTCTCTCCCTGTCACACGACACCCCTTTCTCTGTGTCACACGACACCTCTCCGTGTCACACGACACCCTTTTCTCTGTGTTATGATACTCCTGTGTGGTATTTCCTTTTCAACAGGGTTACACGACACTTGTTAATGTTACATGACTCTGTGTTACACCCTTCACCTGTGTTATTACCGACACTGTTATTACACACATCGTCAACACAACCTTCTGTGTCACACACGACTCTACCTTCTGTGTCACACAACAACACTACCTTCTGTGTCACACACAACATCGTAGGATAGCCAGCAGGAAACTAAGTCCAGCTGGTATCAGTTGAACTGAGTGAGGCCCTCAAGTAACTCTGAGGCTGTCTGGTGGACTCTCAAGCAGTGGTGAACACACACTGTGGTGAATACTCTTTCTCAAAGGCCAGTAGATGTCACCATCAGGTGTATTCCGTGAGAGTCTGGTGAACACTGTCAGTAAGGCCGGCTCAGCAGTCCCCACATTGGGTTTGATGACATACCCTGTGGTACTGCCGGCTGGCAGGTTAACTGTCTAACCACTAATTTGGTAGGAGGCCGCAACAGTCCTGCTCAGTTTTTCCTTTCTGCCTTATTCTTTAATGAGAAGTAAAGTTTTTTGATATCCCCAACCCAGCTCAGTAAAGGAACCTCTATAACACCAACACCAATAATACACTTATAGCTTAATTTTATGACAATATGTAAGTCATATAGTACCTATATTTAAAAATGAGAAAAGCTATTTAATCCTGGACTTGCACTGTCAGTGGTCAGTGACACTTCAGAACTTAGAGGGGGAACCATAAATAGAGTTCACCCATACATAGTCTAACCAGGCTGGATCTTTTCTACATAGATCTATACAAGACATTTTTATCACATATTTAGTCCAACCAGTTTGAGCCTTTCCTACATCAATCTGTGCAAAGCTGTACGACCTTTTTTCATACATGTGTTTAGTCATTTTATCACTAGTCTTACCAAGTTGGACCTCTTGCATATAGATCTATAAAAGGTATTTCATCATTTACTAATTCATCAAGACTTCTGCAGGCACCTCACCTTTGATATATGAAGAGTTAGCAGTATGGCAAACTGCATTTAGGGTCTGCCCACCCATAGAAACCAGTGCCACCTCACGTGAACTGTTATCAGTATATTCCTGATGTTACAAATGCCTGGGAGTACCAGGTCAGACCCAAGGCTGATTTAAGTAAATGTTCTCAATAGGTACTAATAGGAACTAAGCTTGAATAAGGCAGGATGAAATATAGTACCAGTGAAATTCAGAAAGGTACTATTTCCTAAACAGTTCATTGAACCATGTGAAAAGTAGTTTTCCACACACATACTCTACTTTAAAATATTATATTTTACATTAAAAGTATTGTATACAAAAATCATTATTGTGCTTTTAGGAAAATATTTCTTTATTTGGTTTATCTAACACATTTATTATCATAGAAAATAAAATTATATTCTGACATCTGACAGTGTATATAATTTCTGTACCAGTAATTTGGGTAGTTCTTTTTTGTCAACAGGATTTATGACTACAAACATTTATTGTACATAAAAGGAATCTGTGGAAGTGTTGAGTAATGGTGAAAATGTTTCTTTCTTTTTCAGGTCACCTTCCTCGGTGGGAGATGGCCGATGTGTTGAAAAAAAGAGGAATCTGCCACAAAGTAATAACCAGAAACCAAATATGTAGTGACTAATTTATAACAAGTAATATGTTTGAAGGTCTACCTTCTAAAATTGAGCTGTATGGTTATGAATTAGTTTCTGGCTAACTGGTTTCAATGAACTAATATTTGTGTACACACAAAAAAGATTAACATTCATTATAGCAAAAATGCATATGTTATCATGTGCAGTATTCATTGATAATAATGGTGCAATTACCTACAGAATGTTAGGTAAATGGACACAGATGCAACTAATGTGACATTTTATTGTGGCCACAATAAAATGTCACATTAGTTGCATCTGTGTCCATTTACTTGACAGTATTAATTAAGCAGCATTGAGTCAGGGTATATACTGATGGTTTAACTCGAAAATAATGGTTGTGGGTACAACCTGATGAGAACAAGGAAGCCCTTGCTCCTGCCCCTGCCAAGGTCTATCTAGCCAGTAAACATCTATCCACATTGCTCATCCACTTGCCTTAACCAGACTAATCAAACAATATGCATATCATCCACTATACGAGTGCTAATGACAGTTTAATGTAGTTTTTCATGTAGTGTTTTGGGATATTTCTTGTAAATAATATAATTACAAAGGCAGCTTTGTGTGATTTTGTAGTTTTAATATACAGAAGTGTTATAATCTTTTTATCTGTTGAAGTTTATTTTTACACTGTTTTTTCTAGTAATTTCTTAAGAATCAAAGATAAAATGGTAGATTGTCATTATTAAGAATAATACAAGTGGCCAGGAATATGGGTTTGAAAAAACACAAATTATTGAGGAGAAAGAAATGGAAATGGCAAATCTGGAATAGATCTATGTAATGATTACTGCTGTTATGGTTAAATTCTACTTAAAATAATCTACCCCCTCCCTGTTTAGTGTCTCCATTTCTACATTACCTGGAATAGTTTTTTTTTCCAGTTTTAAAGTTTAAAGTGTTTGAGTGATGTTGATAAATTATAACTTTGATTTTACAGTTTGGTGGAAAATGGTGCAGATATGGTAAAGAGAGATGGAGATTGCAGAGCAAGTATTTTTCCTGATAATTTTTGCTTAATGTAGAACATTATCAGAGTTCTGACTTGTTAAAGCTCAACACAGTGATAGGTCGTCCGAATAAAAGATTTCTCCTGCATCTCGTATCTGTACTGCTTTGACACCTTATGGCCTCTGGAAGCATCTTTCATTGATGGAGTTGTTTTGTGTACTATATATAATCTGAAGACATGTTAAATATCTTACTGAGCGTGTCTTGAATGGGCAGTACTCTTCTATTTGTATTTTCTTAAAACATCTGTCAAAATAACCTACTTCCAGAATACAGAATGGTTTTGGTGGTACCCAGTATGAAAGTGTAAAAAAAAAAATGTATATTTTTAAAAGAATGTTCAATGAAACCTGCTTTAACTACAAAAATTGCTGCATTTCCATGCTATGCAAAGTGAGAATGTGCATACATATATTGTGAATGAGTGAAAGCTGCTCTTATGTTTATGTAAAGAGAAATACATATTTTGACTAAAATCAATGTCTTGTTTTAGTTTTAATATGAGTAAATCTTTTCTTTTCTTCCCTATGACCCCTGTGGTTTAGCACTTCTTTTTTATTATAATAATTTTCTCCCCTATACAGTGGACCCCCGAGTTACGAGCACAATTCATTCCAGAAGGCTGCTCAAGTGCCATTACCGAACGAATTTTCTCCCTTAACTAATGTCAAGTAGGTTAGTCCATTTCAGACCCCCAAAAATACACTTACAAAAGCACTTACAATATTACACTTACATAATTGTGCGATTTCCGAGGTGCTCGTAACACGGGGGTCCACTGTATTTAATTGGCTTAAGGAGTCTTTATTTCATTGCCTATAATTTTAAATATCAGTTGTCATACGAAATTAAATTATTCATGTTTCATGAAAATTAGCTAAAATTAGCTTCATTACCACGGTACGGGAGGGGATTGAACTTGCGGCTAGTGAGTAGTATAACTCCAGACTGGCACGTTAGCCATCGGGCCAGCTGGCTGATCGTGTCATTACGATTTCGTGAGTTCATTACTGTAGTTTTAAATCTCAGTGTCATTATAGTTTCTACTAAACTGATGGTTGTAATGTTTTATTTAAGATTTAATATATTTAACTGTAGCTCTTAGACACTGATGTGTCTGGGGAAACTGAGCGATGAATTAACTTAATCACTTATGTTGAAAAGTATTGTCATGTTGTTATACTATATATTGAGTTATTTCTAATGTTAATTATCTTGCATGTATAGTTGTTAGTTTTTTCATATCTTACATATAAATGATTAAATTACTATTATGTAACATAACTTCTCTAGAATTTCAGAGAAACTATTGGCATTGGTATTTGAGTGTTGATTTTACTTTTGCAACCCCATAAAATATTGCAATAGCTTCTAAACTGATAGTTTAAGAAATACAGGATCATATTTGTTCTGCCTATTGATGCTGATTATTTTGTATTTTTTAAGTTTTAATAACTTTCTCAAAGTCAGTGTGACTAATTTATAAGGAAAAAAACAACAACCTTCAGTTTATGGAATTTTTTCATACCTGGTAAACAATTTCTTATTAATGTAACACTAGTTTAAGTAGTATACAGACTGATTTTTATGACTAACTTAACAGACTGAGTATTGCATATGACAAGAAAAAATATAAAAAGTACTCAATAGGAGTCTTGGTCAAGAATGTGTACTGAAAATGATCAGGCACTGCTTATTCATACATGTCTACAGAATTTGTATACTATTTTTGTGCTTAGTATTGTTTTAATTTTCAGTAAGAATGAATATTCAAATTTTTTGTTAGTTTAAAACTAAACTAAGGTTGAAAAATATTTTTTTTTTTTAGTAAAAGAAAGCTTATAATTTGCAATCTTCTTTGAGCAAAGTATGATGTTGTCGTTGAAACTCTGTGAACATTGACCATTATTGTGTAAAATGCTAACATTCCTCAGGTTGTCATCTCGTATTGAAATCTCGTTAAATTCAGGTATATTCAGGCATTTGCTTGAGAAATTGATTCCGTCCTTTGGATCCTTCCATTTTGTACTTGAAGAAAAATTACATTCTGTATATACTGTGTAATATATAACTATTTTGAAGTATTTTTGTGGTATTAATTTTGAACCTTATTATACTATATTATTATTTTTTTTCATCCAACAAGTCGGCCGTCTCCCACCGAGGCAGGGTGACCCAAAAAGAAAGAAAATCCCCAAAAAGAAAATACTTTCATCATCATTCAACACTTTTGCCACACTCATACATAATCACTGTCTTTGCAGAGGCGCTCAGATACGACAACTGAGAATAGTCCCTCCCAGCTGTCACTATCCCAGACCCCTCCTTTAAAGTGCAGGCATTGTACTTCCCATTTCCAGGACTCGAGTCCAACTAGATAAATTAACTGGTTTCCCTGAATCCCTTCACAAAATGTTACCCTGCTCACACTCCAACAGCTCGTCAGGTCCCAAAAACCATTCGTCTCCATTCACTCCTATCTAACATGCTCACACATGCTTGCTGGAAGTCCAAGCCCCTCGTCCACGAAACCTCCTTTACCCCCTCCCTCCAACCTTTTCTAGGATGACCCCTACCCCATCCTTCCCCTACTATATGTACCCTATTATATGTACGTACATGTATATATATTTTTAACTCATTGGCAAAGAAGAAAATATTCACTGTGATTATCACTGACTGTCTTTCCAGAATGATCATAGACCTGGTAAACAGCAATATTTATACCCTAATTTTAAAAATGCAGGCACTCTACTTCACAACTTGATTCAAGTTTGACTTCAGGAGCTTCCAATCTGTAGTATTTATCTTTTTCTGAATTTTTTTCCAGTGCAGTAGAGTACTGTACTCTCGCTGCATCTGAAATTGCTGGCAGCATTGTTGGTCCATATTAGAGACGAAGATGATGTTTTTAATTAAGCCACGATTGCATTTCTGAATGATCTCCTATTCTTGTCAGTTGTGAGACTTGCCAAGTGTGAGTTTTGTATTGCCTGATACCCTCAGTGCTTGTCCTTCTCTCAATGTCCTTCCTTCAGCACAGGGTTCTATAGAGTACTATAAAACAAGAGTGTGAATTTAGTTCTGGTTGGTTCTGCAGGTTTAAATTGTGCAGTTGCATAATAAATTTTATGTTGAAACTGCCTCTGCTGACCCTATGGCTGCAGGGAATTTCTCTGCAGAATTGTAAGAAATTATCTCTTATGGTGGCTATGAGCTAGATCAATTGTTTAATGCTGATGAAATGTCTTTATTGAAAGATGTCTTTTAGAACTTACATCAGCAAGCAAGAGAAAAGTGCACTGATTCAATGTGATGCAGGATCACTTCAGCTTTTGTGCAGTAATGTATCAAGCAAATTTAGGCTTAAACCTATGCTTAATTATTGCTCCAAGATTCCCTGTGGTTTACAAGATAAAAAGTAAAGCGCTTTGCCAATTGTTCGGTATTTAAGGTAAGAACAAAAATGAATATGTAACCCTTTCTATAAGTATTGTATTAAATGTATACACATCACCCTATCCAACTACAGTTACATTTTTTATTATTTTTAGAATTTCACAACCTATAAGATATGGAGGCAGATGGTTTAAAATACATACTAACATGATGGAAAAGACACAAATGCACTATATGTAATGTGATCCTCAACTGGAAACGTTTCATCCACACTGCTTATCAGGCCACAAACAGATGTTTGGGAATTGATATAGTCAAAATAAAGGATGAAATGTCAAAAAGGGATCCATAATACAGTATTCATTTATTTTTTTCCACCTAAAAAGTATGTTTGGCATTTTTAGGGATCCGAGGAATGTAACCATTTCCTTGTGTATTCTTCAGTTTATTTTGTATTTTTTCAAGGGGTCTCTTGTACCTTATTCATGCTTCACTTTCTTGTTTCCAAAAGACAGTTCCTTTATGTGGGGGAGGGATTGCAATCTTCACTGATGCCTTGGACCACACTGGCTGAGACTGTCCTTGCCATGGTGTCCATGGTGTGAAAAGAATTTACTAAATGCTGCATTTGCATTGCATAGTGAGCTGTAAGTTTTTTGATGCCTTGGTGCTCATGAAGGGCTCTTGATTCAAGGAATTAAAAGCTAACCTTGCCTTCCTCGCATCAAATCCTAGTGTGGGCATCTCACAAGTTCCCACGGGCTTTGAGAATAGGTTGGACAGTGTGGGTGAGGAGGATTGCATTTGAGAAGGACTTGCCAAGTATGAGCCAACAGGCATGCTGCAGTGTTCCTCCATCTTATTTTCTTAAGTGGTAGGACCTCCATACTGACTGCAGCTACTGGTAAGTGGTAGGACCTCCATACTGACTGCAGCTACTGGTAAGTGGTAGGACCTCCATACTGACTGCAGCTACTGGTAAGTGGTAGGACCTCCATACTGACTGCAGCTACTGGTAAGTGGTAGGACCTCCATACTGACTGCAGCTACTGGTAAGTGGTAGGACCTCCATACTGACTGCAGCTACTGGTAAGTGGTAGGACCTCCATACTGACTGCAGCTACTGGTAAGTGGTAGGACCTCCATACTGACTGCAGCTACTGGTAAGTGGTAGGACCTCCATACTGACTGCAGCTACTGGTAAGTGGTAGGACCTCCATACTGACTGCAGCTACTGGTAAGTGGTAGGACCTCCATACTGACTGCAGCTACTGGTAAGTGGTAGGACCTCCATACTGACTGCAGCTACTGGTAAGTGGTAGGACCTCCATACTGACTGCAGCTACTGGTAAGTGGTAGGACCTCCATACTGACTGCAGCTACTGGTAAGTGGTAGGACCTCCATACTGACTGCAGCTACTGGTAAGTGGTAGGACCTCCATACTGACTGCAGCTACTGGTAAGTGGTAGGACCTCCATACTGACTGCAGCTACTGGTAAGTGGTAGGACCTCCATACTGACTGCAGCTACTGGTAAGTGGTAGGACCTCCATACTGACTGCAGCTACTGGTAAGTGGTAGGACCTCCATACTGACTGCAGCTACTGGTAAGTGGTAGGACCTCCATACTGACTGCAGCTACTGGTAAGTGGTAGGACCTCCACACTTCAGCCACTGGTAAGTGGTAGAACCTCCACAGACTGCAGCTACTAGTAAGTGGTAGGACCTCCATACTGACTGCAGCTACTGGTAAGTGGTAGGACCTTCACACTTCAGCCACTGGTAAGTGGTAGGACCTCCACAGACTGCAGCTACTAGTAAGTGGTAGGACCTCCACACTGAGACATTATTATTATTATAATAATCATGGGGGAGCGCTAAACCCATAGGGTTATACAGACACTGAGACTAACTACTGGTAAGTGATAGGACCTCCACACGGAGGTCATACCACTTGCGGAGACTTCGACTACTGGTTTCCTTTCTGGAGACAGTGACAAGACCACAAGCAAGTGACTGCCAGTATGTTGCATTTTTCTCCTGTTATAAAGGATGTTCTCCTCAAGGGGGAGGAGTAGTCCTTGATGCTGGTGAGGGGTTCTTCATTTCCAAGAAATTGGCCCTGGCCCTTTTCCTTGGATTGTGCCTGATTGCCTTCCATTCTCCAGGCATTGTGCCTCCATATGAATATATCATTATTAATGAGTTGTAGGTTGCAGCACTTCTGAAATTAATGACACATGTTTACAAATTCACATCTTCACTTAAAGCAATTAGGAGGTACTTGTATAAATAAATAAATGCAGGGTCTGACACGCTTTATTTTATCTACATTAAAGTGAACCGAAGATTTTGTTATATACGGACAAATATTTTTCTGCCTTAACTTATGACAAGTTCCAGCCCATAGAAAGATAGGAAGGATGGGAGGTCATGTGGTCGCTAGTGTCTCATCCTTACCTCCTCTCACCAGTGAGATATCTCTCAGCAAAGAGACCGTACATCATACAAAATAACAGGAACATGACAAACTGCTCTTGAAAATATAGAAAAAAAGACATGTATGAAAATTTTGATGCTTTTTGAATACTGTCCTTACTTGCGTAGACTTCTTATATTTATGATAGAGAAATATAGGGCATCAGTTTGAATTCAGTGTTTGTAGTTGAAAAATTGTATATTCATGAGTACAAAAGGTTCACTAAAATCACTGTCATAGGTGAATAAAGCCCTTTTGTGATCATAATAATAATGTTAAAATACAGCCAGGTTGTGGTTAGGCTATCATCCAGAGGTGTGGCAAACCTGGCCATTAGTCCAAAACATACGTCTGATTAATAACATCAGACACGTCCATACATTGACCAACCAACAGACTTGACCACCAATAGTTTAATGATATTATTGATCAGGGCTACACAGGACATATTCATAAAGCTGCCAAACACAGTGTATAATTAAGGTCAGTGCGAGTGATAGACGAGCCTCTGATAAAGTCACTGAACACAAGAATTAATCCAACATTAAATACATTTTAAGACTTCAACCACTGAGGAAAATAATGGAAGCAGTTGTGCTGTACACGCCACGCTAAGTATGTGAAGATCAATGTGAGAGCAACGAAAAAGAGTAGATAATTACAGTGATACCACTACACTTTCCCAATCCACAGAACATTACATTAGTTAAATATAAGCTACAACATCTTCCTTCTTTCTGCAGAGGTTGACGAATGTTTATATCATTTCTAACCTTATTAAGGGTCTAATGTATCATATATGAAATCCTACTACAGTAACAGACAGAGAATTACAGGATGCTGTACACTTTGCTGGTGGAGCGTATCAGGGAGTAGAGCAGAAGGAACAGTTTTGGATGAATATTGCGAGCCTCGCTGTCTTAAAGTACGTCGTGTGAAGATGAGGCGTATCTCATGCCGAGAAAAATTCAGAAACTTACAAAAGGCAGAAAAGAAAATCACCATGAACACAAGAAAGGGGAGGAAAGGGAGACATTATGAGAGAGGACAGAGGAGAGAGGTTGTCACATGACAGTGATCAATGAACATTTATCGTGATGACTCGGCTAGGTCAGCCTGATCTTGGGCGTAGAGGTTGTCGTCGTGGGAGAGGTCGAGGGCATTGTCAGGGCTTCTCCTCCTCCTGCCAGGGCCGCCAGCGAAGTTGGCAGCGGCCAAACCCATGAGGTGTTTAGCTGCCTGTGAGCCACTGAAGCCACGACCAGACCAAGGTCCAGACCTCGCTTAGCACTGCCAGAGGAACGTACGAATCTGAAGTATAGGCAAGGCAAATGTTAGTGAGAAGTGAGAGATGAAGCAAAAAGGTAAAATTACTGTGAGTGGAACAATACACAGATAACCTGCACAGTCAGTGTGTGACTATTTAATGGTCCAAATTTGACCGAAACATCGTCATAAGTTTCCCATGTGCGGGTTATTTATGTAATGAGACTGAGGTACAGGTGAGGGTAAACAAGCCATGATACTAATGCTCATCAAGGTCAGTGCCTTGATGGTAGTAAAGGGCTCATGATTCAAGGAACTGAAGTTACACTCCAGCCCAGCGTTACCTACCAGGCCACAGGACATCATCACTACCATCAACCCTCCTCCTCCACCAACCACCTCGGTCCTCGGAGATAATTTTCAGACTGTCTTTCCACCTCAGTGCTCCAGGATGCTGCCCTCTCTCCCCTGCTAGAAGTTTTCCACCTCAAAACATATTAAAACTGTCGCCCTTGATGCCAGTGAAGGGCTCTTGATCCCCCCCAAAAATGGACCAACCTTCCCCTTCCTCAGGTAAAACATACCTCCCATTTTTTCTCAAAGCACTTTATAACCCCCACGGGTTTTGCGCTTCCCCACGAGTATACTACTAATAATAACTGCATTTTTTCTGCCATTTTACTTAAAAATATATTAAAAAATCCCTTAAAAAACATTTTCATATAAGAAAAACAAAATACGTATATACCGAGATGTATATATCAATGTGGATACCACATAACCTTCACATAGGAGAGAGAAGTTTACAACTACGTTTCGGTCCAACTTGAACCATTTACAAGATCACACTAACAGAAAAAGTAAGGGAGCCAGTACATGTATATATAGGCGAGGGGGACACGAACGGCACCAAGGAGGCAAAAAAAAAAAGTAGCGGTAATACACTACTACTTCCACTACTGTTTCTTCCTCTCTTGGTCCCGTCCCTGTCCTCCTCGCCTATATACACTGGCTCCTTCATTCTTTTTCTGTTAGTGTGACTTTGTAAATGGTACAAGTCGGACCGAAACCTTCGTTGTCAGCTTTTATGTGCGGGTTGTGTATCGTTCCAGTCATATATATATATACAGTATATATATATATATATATATATATATATATATATATATATATATATATATATATATACAGTATATATATATATATATAATAGTTAGCATAGGAAACGATGTGAATAATACACATGTAGGAACAGAAGGAAGAAGAGGAGAGAAGGAAGAGAGGATAAGGCTGGTCCTCTTCAGCAGGACGGTGGAGGAGGTGTCTACTCCAGTGTTTGGGGTAGGGGGGAATTTAACTTACTTTTCTAGCTCATTGGCCCTTATAATGGAGTGACCCAGTCTGGTAAGTAGCTCCAACACGTAGTCCGGATCATCTATCTCCACTACTGCTCGCGCCTCCCTGAAACACAAAACTGATGGTCAACACAATGCTAAATGTCAGACGCAACACTGATAGACAATGCAACACCTGCACTACACACGCACTAGTAGTCAAGGCTACAACACCGATGCTCAATACACAGCTTCATATGAAGCACAATAATGCTTGTAATTCAGTTTTTTCGAGGCCTTGAACATAGGGTCAAGCTAGGTGCTAAGACCTGGCTTGGTCGCTGTGGGTTGCTGGCTTGGTCATTGTGAGTTGCTAACTTGGTCACTTTGGGTTGCTGGCTTGGTCGCTGTGGGTTGCTGGCTTGGTCGCTGTGGGTTGCTGGCTTGGTCACTGTGGGTTGCTGGCTTGGTCACTGTGGGTTGCTGGCTTGGTCGCTGTGGGTTGCTGGCTTGGTCACTATGGGTTGCTAGCTTGGTCGCTGTGGGTTGCTGGCTTGGTCACTGTGGGTTGCTGGCTTGGTCACTGTGGGTTGCTAGCTTTGTCACTGTGGGTTGCTGGCTTGGTCACTATGGGTTGCTAGCTTGGTCACTGTGGGTTGCTGGCTTGGTCACTGTGGGTTGCTAGCTTGGTCACTGTGGGTTGCTAGCTTGGTCACTGTGGGTTGCTGGCTTGGTCACTGTGGGTTGCTAGCTTGGTCACTGTGGGTTGCTGGCTTGGTCGCTGTGGGTTGCTGCCCTGACTACAATGGATTGTTGGCTACAACTTAGGTAGATCGCTACAAATTCGGTAGCAACATTAGGGCAGCAGGTTGACACCAGTGTTGTAGAGGCAGGATGGTAGAGTGGACATTGTTGTGTTGGTTGACAACACACACACACGTCAAGCAGTATCGTTAGTGCTCCCTGGATTTAGCTTTCTAGTGGCTGTCCTAAGGTATTATTAGAGGTCATCGTATGTGATTGAATCAGTGAACATACCTACAAGAGTGTAACAGCTTTCTAGTGTGAATAATGTGATAAGATCAAGAATTTTACAATTTAAATGCGGATGTTTTTACTGGTCAGGTTGCAGGCACCTGGTGACACAAGTCAAAACATATTTAATGGGTCAAGGTTGTGACCTTAAATAAAAATAAATGCAAATATCTGGTCGGTTATGTCAGCAGTGCAGTGATAAGGTCATAAATGAGTGTTGCAGTAAATAATGAAAGAAAAAAAATAGTCAAAATCCCTAATAGTTGGTATTGTGACTACAGTTAATATCATCAGGTTATGATTATGACCATAATACTAAAGAAAAAATAAAGAGTTGAATAACAAGTAATTGAAGAAAATAAAAACTTGAATGCATGATAAAAGCTACGGAGGGAGTTACAAACTGAAGGGGATCATAGAAGCCACCACCAGGAACCTCCATTGTTGTGCAGACGACATCACTCGCCTGTGTGGGGCAGTAATTTTGGTTGGTGTCTGAAGTCTCAGTGTCTCATCCTGCTGGTGTATGCTATACCATCACTCTCTTCCTAACTTTCAGTGCCAGGAGATAGATATGGGTAGCCCTGACAATATTTACTAAGTTATCTAAAAATCTTGAGTTGTGTAGCCTAGTGACCCCCTACCCTTTCTCAAAGAATAAGCTCGTAAACACGCACGCACAAACACATGTGTATACCAGTAAGTATCATAGTACTAAATATTAGTATATATTAATAAAGAATAGAGTGAGAAATAATTCTATAATCAAAAAGAGTAGCGTAGCCTAGCTTGATAGTGACCCCCCCTCCATTTTTTTTTCAAAGAGAGACCCTCTGTATGACCCCTGTGGTTTAGCGCTTCTTTTTTATTATAATAATAATCAAAGAGATACAAGCACGTAAACGAACACACACACATACATACGTAGTAAAGTGATCCCCCTTTTTATCAAAGACTAAGAGAAAAGCGCACACACACAGGGCCAGGAGCTATGATTCGACCCCTGCAACCACAACTAGGTGAGTACACACACACACACAGGATGTTCCAGAGAGGGGCCACAGAAACAAGGTGTCATAATTGGAAGTGGAATAGTCTGGGAAGTGATGTAGTGGAGGCAGGAACCATACATAGCTTTAAGACGAGGTATGATAAAGCTCATGGAGCAGGGAGAGAGAGGACCTAGTAGCGGTCAGAGAAGAGGCGGGTCCAGGAGCTAAGTCTCGACCCCTGCAACCACAATTAGGTGAGTACACACACATAATATAGTAGAGAAAGTACTGCAATGGATCAAGGAATACCTGACAGGAAGGAAACAACGAGTGTTGGTACGTGGTGAAGTGTCAGAGTGGGCACATGTGTCGAATGGGGTTCCACAAGGGTCAGTCCTAGGTCCGGTGCTGTTTTTTGTATACGTGAATGACGTGATGGAAGGAATATATTCAGAAGTGTCGCTGTTCGCTGATGATGTGAAACTGATGAGAATACAAGCGGGCGAGGATCAGCTAAGATTACAAGGGAATCTGGACAGACTATAAGTCTGGTCCAACAAATGGCTCCTGGAGTTTAACCCCAGTAAGTGCAAAGTCATGAAGATTGGGGAAGGGCAAAGAAGACCGCAGACGGAGTACAGGTTAGGGGATCAAAGGCTGCAAACGTCATTTAAAGAAAAGGATCTTAGGATCTTGGAGTAAGCATTATAACGAACATGTCCCCTGAGGCACACATCAGTCAAATAACTGCTGCAGCATATGGGCGCTTGGCAAACCTGAGAATAGCATTTCGACATCTGAGTAAGGAATCATTCACGACATTGTACAACGTGTACGTCAGGCCCATACTGGAGTACGCAGCACCAGTATGGAACCCACACTTAAACACGTCAAGAAATTGGAGAAAGTGCAAAAGTTTTGTAACAAGATTAGTCCCGGAACTGAAGGGTACGTCTTACGAGGAAAGATTAAAGGAACTCAACATGATGACACTTGCGGATAGAAGGGATAGGAGGGACATAATTACAACGTATAAAATACTGAGAGGAATTGACACGGTGGACAGGGCTCGAATGTTTCAGAGATGGGATAAAGGAACAAGGGGCCACAATTGGAAGTTGAAAACCCAGATGAGTCATAGGAATGTTACGAAGTATTTCTTTAGCCTTAGAGTTGTCAGGAAGTGGAATACTCTGGAGAGTGAAGTAGTGGAGGCAAATTCCATACATAGCTTTAAGAAGAGGTATGATAAAGCTCATGGAGCAGGGAGAGAGTGACTTAGTAGAGACCAGCGAAGAGGCGGGGCCAGGACCTATGACTCTACCCCTGCAACCACATATAGGTAAGTACATTAAAATACATTGCCAATACTTAAACACCAGTTGTTTTTCTAGAAATATACCAGGATGTGTATTTCAGTGTGTATATGCCGAGAGTTTACTTTAATCCCTATTTTAAAGATTATATTATTCTTGTCTAGTGGTGAAAATGTTTACATACAGTCTTTATGACCCTAGTGTAGTCGATAGGCTTTAAACCCCGTTAATCATCTAAAGTGCAGCATCTGTAATTGATCCACTCAAGAAAGACTTGCCTAGTATGGGCCAGTAAGCCTCCTGCCATGTTCCTTCATTCTTATACGCTTAAATAGGCGAGTGCAAATAGGAAGAACGTCTATTTTGCGCTCAATACACAGAGGATCGAGCTCCCACCACGTCTTGCGCTGAATAACCCACATGGGTTTAGCGCTTATGATTTTTTTTAAATGATCCACGAGCATTTAATGCTATTCTTAAACCAACAATAATATTAATAATTCACAAGCGCGCATACACCATGAAGCAACCACGTACAAAGGTTAATTACCGTATTTTCTGGCATATAAGGCGCACTTTTCTCAAGTCTTGCTCAAGGTCAGGGGTCATTTTAGGCTTTGGGTTACACTTTAGCTTAAAGTATCAGGGTCATTAGCCCTTGAATATGATTACTGATTTACCGCTATGATACTTCTGCCCTGGGCCTTATATGCTGGAAAATACTGGAAATATTCTCCCTCTCTCAAAAGTGTTCCAAATGCCGTTCCTCCGTAGGAAAGAACCCATCAAACTGGTGACTTGTAAAGCCGTTAAAGAAAAAGGAATCTAAAAGAAGCCAGAGAGAAAGATAACAAAAACGATAAAGAGAAAGAAGAAAAAGTTTAGCAAGAGAGGAACCGGACAGGTCTGCCGGCGACTCGGACGAAGGTAATTCCGTTTCCTGAGGTCCAGTGTTCCGGTGAAGCTACAAAGCTCTCACAGAGAAGTGAACTACTGACGGTCACACCAGCAACTCTTCTCCAGCTCAGGAAGTATCTCTATTCTGGTCTCCTCTAATGTGTAGCCGTGTGGTTGTGAATGTACATTTGTCTGTGTATTTATTGCTGGAAATGGTTGCATTTTTGTGATAGGCCTATGAAAGAATTATCTAAATCTTTCTATCTGTATGTATGTCTGTATTGTGATTTCTGAAAAAGTTCCTCGTTCACTTTATGTTGTATGCATCTGCAATAATATTGGTAGAATTATTGACAATGTATAAGATAAAAGAACACGTTAAGCTCCTGGAGAGCGAAACGTTGTCAAAATAAAATGTTGCATTAGTTGCACATGTGTCCTTTTACCTAATCACTTAAGTGACTTTGCAAGGGTTGTGATTTAGCTCTTGCGCCCTGGCTGTGCACTTGAATTTACTTGTGTGGTTTACTACCGGTCTTTATGTCTGAGTTTATTACCGTGGGCCTTTGCTGGTAGGTTTGTAACTGTGCACCTGTGGAGTTGTGTGCCTGTTTGCCTATTTGTAGAAACCTATTTGTAGCTACAGCAGCAGAGCTATGCTGGTGGTGTTGTCCCATATTCAGTATTTGTAGCTACAGCAGCAGAACTATACTGGTGGTGGTGTCCCATATTCAGTATTTGTAGCTACAGCAGCAGAACTATACTAGTGGTGTTGTCCCATATTTAGTATTTGAAGCTACAGCAGCAGAACTATACTAGTGGTGTTGTCCCATATTCAGTATTTGTAGTTACGGAAGCAGAACTATACTTGTGGTGTCCCGTTTACAGTATTTGTAGTTATAGGAGCAGAGCTATGTTGGTGGTATCCCGTCTTCAGTGTTTGTAATATTCTTATACCTCCTGCCCCTGTTACCCAGTAGCAAATAGATACCTGGGAATTAGTTGACTGTTGT
This sequence comes from Cherax destructor, assembly GCA_009830355.1. Taxonomy (NCBI): domain Eukaryota; kingdom Metazoa; phylum Arthropoda; class Malacostraca; order Decapoda; family Parastacidae; genus Cherax; species Cherax destructor. The sequence goes on from WNWK01000954.1 coordinate 34,848, forward strand.
CGGTTGCATCATTAGGAAGATCCTGGAAAGGATCCCAGTGGAAATAAGCCACACAGCTTGGCTTGTGGTATCCTGGGTTATTAACCCTCGGGGACTACTAATACGAATCAAGCCTTCATTTTTTCCCTCCAAATAAATGTGCCTTCTGGCAGGGCTGTTAGAATATAACTCTCGAGACCTATCACAGGTATTTACCATCCCTTCCCCCAGAGCATCTAACGAGTACACACACAAGAAAAACTTCGTGCAAAAGCACTCACAATCGTGGCAAGTAAAACACCTGGGAGCGAGAAGGCAATTGAGAAGCCTAGTACCTTGAGTCCCACACACTCCTTTCATTAGCCTCGTTCCCACCTCCACCCCTCTCGCTCGCTTCCACCAGCTTTTGCCTTCGCGATATGCAAATGAAGCTGAATTACGTTCATTAGAGCGTAAGCACCAGCCTCTAAGACTGTTATAACAGCCGGCCAAGCCGTCAAGGAGGGAGGAAAGGTGTGAGCTCTTTTTTTGACACCCAAGAAAGCCGATTTATTTCTTGCTCGCCTGCCTGCTCGCCTCCATTAGAAATTAATTGACTAATATGTGCGTATATATATATATATATATATATATATATATATATATATATATATATATATATATATATATATATATATATATATATATATATATATATATATATATATATATATATATATATATATATATATATATATATATATATAAAATGTCGTGCCTAATAGGTAAAACTGGTCAATTAGCAAGAACTTATTTAAAATTAAGTCCTTTCTAAAAAAAATTCTTATACGTTTAAAGATATATATTTTTTTTCATTTATGTTAATGTAAAAATTAATAATTTTGTACCAAAAGATCCTTAGAAAACTTACCTAACCTTATTATAACAAGCGCAATTTAATTTAGCCTAATAGAAGTAAAATATATTTTAGATAAGTTTACAGTAATTTAATAATAAACAAACAATTAAATATATTTTTTTTTCGTTAGGGTCAATATAGAGTGAAATTTTAACTAGGGGAGGGAAAGGCCTTGATGATAGTGAAGGGCTCTTGATTCGAAGGATTGGAGTTATCCATCCTCTTCCTTGGATCAAATTTGGTTACACATTCTTGTCTAAGAGTGACTTTCATGTACTTAGTGCTTCCTCAATAATAATAATAGTAATCCGAAATTTAAAAATAATTCACTAGGCGGAAAATAAATGGCAAATATTATATATTATTCCATGAACTGTTTTCAGGTATTCAATAATTCATAGTTTGCAAAGGAACATTTACATCCTGGTTCTTGTTGAATCTTTAATTGACTTACTCAGTAATTAGTTCTAATTAGCTATTATTTGTGTTTAATTTACTTCTCATTAAGTGAAACAAATTCTTTTATTTTTTGACTAAAGAAATTAAGTTTAAATGATTAAGGTTGGGATATGTGGGTTAATGTTTGACATGTGGGTTAATGTTTGACATGTGGGTTAATGTTTGACATGTGGGTTAATGTTGGATATGTGGGTTAATGTTTGACATGTGGGTTAATGTTGGATATGTGTTAATGTTGGATATGTGGGTTAATGTTTGACATGTGGGTTGTTTGACATGTGGGTTAATGTTTGATATGTGGGTTAATGTTTGACATGTGGGTTAATGTTTGACATGTGGGTTAATGTTGGATATATGTGTTAATGTTGGATATGTGGGTTAATGTTTGACATGTGGGTTAATGTTTGACATGTGGGTTAATGTTGGATATGTGGGTTAATGTTTGACATGTGGGTTAATGTTTGACATGTGGATTAATGTTACATATGTGGGTTAATGTTGGATATATTGGTTAATGTTGGATATGTGGGTTGTTTGACATGTGGGTTAATGTTGGATATGTGGGTTGTTTGACGTGTGGGTTAATGCTGGATATGTAGGTTAATATTTGACGTGTGGGTTAATGTTGGATATGTGGGTTGTTTGACATGTGGGTTAATGTTGGATATGTGGGTTGTTTGACTTGTGAGTTAATGTTGGATATGTGGGTTAATGTGTGATATGTGGGTTAATGTTGATGGTCCCCGGCAATGCTGGTTCTTGGCCTCTCGGGTCCTGTCGTATCTTCACTAAGCTGTACATGGAGTCTGCTTTCTCACTACCTACTCTGTCTCATTATTTTATTTCTCACTCGTCTTAATCAAGAGTTCACGTTTCTTGAACATTTTTTACCTTGTCGTCATGTCTCCCCTGGTTCTTCCATTTTCCCCAAGATAATTGAGTTCTGATGTCCTTACAATAATAATAATAATAATAATAATAATAATAATAATAATAATAATAATAATCTTTATTTCTACAAGTACATGATACAACTTATACAGACCATAGCTGACATCAGTGACATACTATATAGAAAGCCCCTGGATATGCAAAACATTTCGGGCAACTTAGGTTAATCTTGTCCCTCAGGGTGCGACCCACACCAATCGGCTAACTCCCAGATACCTACTTACTGCTAGGTGAACATGGACAGCAGGTGTAAGGAAATACGCCCAGTGTTTCCGCCCGTAGGGTGGATTGAACCACGGACACTCAAGTGCAAGATAAACCCAGTGAAAAGCAGGGGTGCAGTGAGTACAATAAGGAAGCAGTGTATCAACATTCGTGGTCCCAGATTATTCAGTATCTTACCAGAAGATATCAGAAACACTGCTGGGTCAAGTGTTGAGGTCTTCAAGAGGGAACTGGACGAGAATCTTCATCAGGTGTCAGATTAACCAGGCTGTGATGAATATGTGGGGCTGCGGTCCACCAGCAGCAACAGCCTGGTTGACCAGGCAAACACCAGACGAACCTTGGCCATGGGCCAGGCTCTGGGAGTAGAAAATCTCTGAACTCATCAAAGGTATAAAAGTAAAGATGAGTGAACTACCAACTGAGCTTCGGAACTAAGCTAATTGTGAAATGCGCTCCCCGTGAGTCCTTGTAAGATATCCCCTGATCTACCTGTGTCCCGTGTCTGGGTATATCTTGCAAGATAGCCAAGACGGGAATGATAAAAGCCACAAACCCTAGGCTGGAACAGTTTATAAATAAGGTCAGACGCTGTTTCTGTCCGTCCTCGGTCATTATGATGTCCCTGACATTTTAGCTTGTTACACTTGTCCAGTCTGATGCTTCCTTCCGGTCCATGACTCTATTCTTGGAGAGTTTTTAATCTTATTTTAATGTCTTTCCAGTTTTCCACGTCTGCTGTAATATGCAGACCATATTTTTTTGTGTGTTACAGTGTCAAAGGCATTCTTCGAATCCAAGAATATGCAGTCTACTCACCACTGCTGGTCTATCTGCTACCCTGTCGTAGAGGGCCAGCATCCCGCGCCCTACCTTGATAAACTACCCACCCTCTAAACACAGAGAAAAAAATAGCAACAATATATGGCATACTTTATCAAGCACGTAGGGAGCTGGACGGGCATGTTGGGGTATATATTAATCTCTTGGTCTCCCTCATCCTGAGCTACTAGTTTGTGTGGGAGTAGCTACGATGTGTCACACACACACACATAGGGTGGTAACGATCTAGTGATGGAGTCAACTTTTTTTTTAGGTCAACGTCGAAGTTATACACAGTCCAGTGAAACCAAAAAAACACCAGAAGGTTGCATATATTATTCTGTATTCCGTAATTGGTCCACTATCTCTCGCATGCGCCTGACCAGCACTAAAAATGGTTATAATTATAACCTTAATTTTGAAAGATGTGGACGGGTAAGCCAGTGGAAGGCCTCGGTCAGATGACTAAAAGCTCCAGCTGTGGGTCATATGACTAAGACCCGCGTCAGGAAACACTTGTCCTGTTGTCCTGTTTCCTGACAAACCTTACCTAAACTGTTATCCACCACCAACAGCCTAGTTGACGAGGAGTCAAGTAAGAAAGCCTAGTCTTACACCTGGCTTTTACACTTTCAAAACCCTCGAAATAAGTCCCAGTTATATGCATATACAAAGTACAAACTACACTTTCTAAAGTTTAAAACAATGGAAATTCTCTTTGTCTAAGTGTTTTTATGCTTGCTGAAAAAATCTTCTATAATTATATGCAGGACATAGCCCACAAATTTCATTCTGTATAATTAAACTTAACGTGGACACGAAATATATACCAGCGTTGCGACCCCAGCATTATATACACCAAGAGGTGATTTGTTAATTGGTTTTAAAGCCTTTCAACTACACGAGGGGCATTAAGGCTGTGTAACTATTCACCACCAGTCAAGAATACCATATTTCACGGCTTATTAGACGCATTTTTTTGCCATAATATGTCTCCAAAAACCACCCTGCGTCCTATAAACTGAAGGTCAGTGACGGGAGCTATAAGTTTGGGGTGTGGGGTGGGCTGTACCTCTCCCAGTTACGTCTGATGCCGAGCCATTGAAACTAAAACAAGTCCTATACGCCGCGTCTTATAAGCCGCGAAATACGGTACTTTAATACCATAAAAACAATATAAACTCTAGGTATATACTTACTGAGATATTTGCCCACCAAGTATACATACACATTAATATACTTATTAAAGTATATATGAAGTTAATATACTTATTAGAGTATATATGAAGTTAATATATGAAGTATATGAGGTTAACATACATAAGAGTATATATGAAGTAACAGCTATACAACTCTATATATACACTAAACTATTATACTCTAGGCGTATAATGCATTCTTTAAATATAATTTGTATAATTCTGAAGTAATTTTTAAAAATTTAAAGTTTTCTTCCGCTTCTCTTCAAGACTTAATGAGATTATATTAATCCTATAATTTGTGAAGGTCTAATGACCTTTTTGCCTCTATAACTCTTAAATATTTTGAAAGAAATTTGATATCATGTTTAAACACCACGTCGAGGCACTGTCTATCCTATCTCTCAATGTCTCCCTTTGTCTCTCCCTGTCTCCCTTTGTCTCTCCCTGTCTCCCTTTGTCTCTCCCTGTCTCCCTTTGTCTCTCCCTGTCTCCCTTCTCTCCCTTCGTCTCACTGCTACATCCAATTTTTTCAAGCACTTTGCTTATAGTTCATGAACTAGGACATGCAAATGAGATAGTAGTCCAATAAAACGTCATCATTGATTTCATAAATGTTTCTCTCACCAGTATTAATAATAATAATAATAATAATAATAATAATAATAATAATAATAATAATAAAAGTAATAGAGTAAATCATCATAACAGAATAATACTACTATAAATATATTTCATTATTATTATTATTTTTATTATTATTATTATTATTATTATTATTATTTATTATTTGGAAGAGACCCGGGCCGGGATCCATACCGGCAAATCACATAGAATAGAATTATTAATTATTATTATTATTATTATTATTATTATTATTATTATTATTATTATTATTATTATTATTATTATTATTATTATAGAAGGTGCTTATTTTCTTTCATTAGAAAAGGTAAGCAGTTATAATCATAACCATAATCTTTAAAGGGTAAGCCAGTGGAAGGCCTCGGTCAGATGACCAAGACCCGCGTCAGGGAACACTGGTCTTGTTTCCTGACGAACCTACCTAACTTATTATTATTATTATGAGCCGAGGTCAAGCCTACGTAATGTGTAGGAGGCTGAAGGGCGTCGGGAATTTAAAGTCTTGCTAAGGATTATTAAGAGGGTTGGAAAAAGTCACGACTGGGGGCGGTATATTGCCTCAAAAATACCAGTGAGAGGCTACATGAAGCAATCATAACTTTAGCTAATCCCTCTACAAAAATTAACAGATCCTAACTTAGGTGAAACGAAGCTCCTGGAGATGGTATAAAACTCTTTGAGATGTGGAGTGTTGGTTAAGAGTTGAGAGTGTTGCTTACAGAGGCTGGGATATAGAACACGGGAGACGTGTTGCTTACGATACCAATAACAATGTGCGTTTCAGTTATTCCTTCTTTTGCTTTTTTCTTCGTCTTCTTCTTCATCTTTTTCTTCCACACACACACACACACACATACATACACACACACACACACACACACACACACACACACACACACACACACACTTCCTTACTCCGGTTATTGAATATTCATGTTGACTGATCAAATATACAGTATATGATAATGTTGTTGCAGCTCTTGGCTGATAATTTTGAATACTGTTGTTTCCCCTGCTTCTTCTTTTCTCTAATCTTGTGTGTGTGTGCGCTTACAGGGGTTGAGTCTCAGCTCCTGGCCCCGCTTCTACAGTGGCCGCTACTGGGTTCACACTTCTGGTTTCGAGAGCCTTATCGTACATATTCTTAAAGCAATGTATAGATCCTGCCTCTACCACTCCACTGTCCAGGCTACAATTAGGCTGAAGAAATACTTCCTAACATCCCAGTGATTCATCTGTGTTGTCAACTTTAATATTGTGCCCTTGTGTACCAGTTTCCCGATCGCGAACACTCTGTCCCTGTCTACCCTGTCAATTCATCTCAGTATTACTTTTACGTTATCTTAATACTGAGAGGAATTGACAAGGTGGACAGGAACTGATCGTTCGAGAGGCGGGAAACATGTATAAGAGGCCACAACTGAAAGTTGAAAATGCAGTCACAGGGATCTTAGGAAGTGGTAGTGTGCATGTATATAATAATAATAATAATAATAATAATAATAATAATAATAATAATAATAATAATAATTAACAACCTTTATTTCTACAAATACATGATACAACATAGACATGGGTATGTATGTATATAGGTATATATGTATGTGTGTATGTATGCATGCATGTATTCGACTAAGTTTTATAAGGCTAAGCTCTAGCTCCCGTACCAGATTAATATATAAAAGCAACATTAGTAGTCACAAATGATGCAAATACATATGAATATATGTTTTAAATGTATGAATGATTAACTCTGGGTGAATGTGGATGTGTATAAAAGGAATGGACAACATCTGTATAAATATTTCGACTAGAGATGAGCGTTTGACATAACTAGGCTGGGATTTATATTTTTTTTTTGGTGTTTTAAAATATATATATGTTTTTATAAACATAAATGTGAGATATTTTTTATGGATATAAATTATAGTTTGGTGGAGGAGGGAGAGAGAGAGAAATAGAGAGAGAGCATCCATCATGTGTGTGTTTGAAGGTATTAAATTTTACACATACACCCACACACATACATATACATATATACATACATACATACCGACCACAATACAGCAAGAAGTGCAAGTGAGGTATCACCCTTGGTCTTAAAAAATCATGAATAATGGTAAACCAGTAATCATATTCAAGGGTTATTTACCCTCCTACTTTACACTAAAGCCTAACCCAAAAACTACCAATGACCCTGACGTTTAGCATATAAGACGCAGGGGATTTTCCAATTTTTTTTTTTTTTTTGGGGGGGGGGGAGGAAAGGCGCGCCTTATATACCGGAAAATATGGTGAGTGATCACCTCTGGATTCTCTCCGAGACGTCATTAGAAAATAAATGATCTGATGAGTGGAAAGTAGCAATTACTGAGCCAGTATTTAACAATGAGCATATTGAAGATTTTCTAGACGTAACTAACAACTGTAGGCAGTAATATAATTAAACAAAATTATAAGAAATATTGGATTGGGTAAGTCCCTTTGAGGCTAATTATTTTTAGTTTAATTTTTTTGATATATTAAAGCCCGTTTATTAATTTTTTGTGGATCGTTATGATTTACAGAAATTATATAGAATCGAAAGGGTGAGAAAGTTGCGTTAATTTTGTTTATAAAAAAGACACTTAAGTGTGATTGCCTTTTTTTGTTCCAGGATTGATCTCCCGGAACCCTTATCCGCAGAGTTCCAGTGACGCTGGTCACGTAATGAATCCCGTCCACCTACCTGAGCCGTCAGCACTCTGTGTTTCCTGGTTGATTCACCGGGATACTCCAGACCCGGGTCTTGTTTGTGTGGTGACCCAGCTAGCGGGAGATGACATGCGGACAGTCATTTTTCCACTATACTCTACCTTGTCCATAATTACTATCGCATTTGGTTTGTCTGTTTCGTAAGGTGAAGTCCAGGATCTTTCCTTAGTTCATGGTATAACTTAACGAATCTTTGATGACAGTTGTGTTGTAGAGGTCTGAACACAGCTCAGACCTCTCCGCGAGAGAGCACCCACAGAGGGCGTAAAACCAGTAGTAAACATGTATATGAATTGGTTCACGGACAGCGTAACACCATTCATAAGCACACAAGAGTTGGTTCACGGACATTCTAGAGCCACTAACGAACCCGAGTGAGTTGATCAACAACTTTATTAATGGACTAACTAGAGCCACTAACGAACCCGAGGAGTTGCTCAGCGGACAGACTAGAGCCACTAACGAATCGGCAAGGGTTGATCTGAATTCAGGCCAACGATACTATTAAGTTAATTTGTATAACAATGGGATCTGTCTGCCAGATAATTAACCATTACATCTTTCATGTCAAAACTATCCCGATGACTGGCTGGGTTGTATAGTTCTATATATTCACCTACTCTGACAATATGGACAGGTCCAGTTAACTCTCCAAACACACACCCACATTTCTGCTGCGTATTGTGGTACGGCTAGACTTTGGGAGTGATTAACGCATTAACCTGTGAGTTGGGTTCAAATCCCACCCGTTCCCTGATATGTTTGCAATTAGGTTATTCTGATTTCGTGAGTCGGAGTGGATGGGGATGTGGGTTGGACTTACCTGTTGAGGGTGGCAGAAGAGACAGTGGACACCAAGACAAGGGTCACCAGCAGAGACACGAACACCGCCCCCGTACTGTTCATCTGGCTCAAACCTGTGGAGGATAAGGACAAATTCAGTGATCTGACCAAAATCTCACCTTTCCCAGCACATCACGCTCACCTCAAGAGTGCTCGTGGGCCTAGATAGATCGAGTACCTGCTTCTGTTGACTTGCTTGTAATACTCTCTCTAACCTAGCACTCCATCCCTCCCTTCATTACCCCTTTCCATGGCCACTACCACCCTTTTCTGGCCAACCTCCCTTCCCTTTGGCCAATTTCCCCACGGTGACAGTCTCCCCTGGTGCCTCCCTTAGTTCCCAGGGGGTCTAGCTACGGTTATTGGCTAAACTTTTGCAGGGCAGCCGTGTAAAAGTGGCCTAGGGGACACCTGGGAATACTTTGTACCAGCTCCATCCTTCTGTGTGGAGGTTGTTCCATCCTATGTGGAGGTTGTTCCATCCTTCTATGTGGGAGTTGTTCCATCCTATGTGGAGGTTGTTCCATCCCTCTATGTGGATAGGCTGGGATAGAGAGAGGTAAGGGGGTGAGAGAGAGAGAGAGAGAGGAGATACACCTGCTTGTGAGATAACTCACTTACGTCTCGCCTTAAAACTAATTAAATAACGCAAACACCTGTGAGTATTGACCTAGACGTGTGTCACTTATGACCCACTCACTTGTGATGACCCCTGACCTGTGATGACCCCTGACCTGTGATGACCCCTGACCTGTGTTGTCGTGGGTTGAGAGGACAAAAAGGCAAAGATACTTTTTAACAATGGGATACATCATCAGTGTGCTGCTTCTTTATTCTATGTAATAGTTACTCAGTGGGAACAAAAGCTAGCTATGTTCCCTGTCACAAAGCTATGTTACCATGTCATAAAGCTAGCTATGTTCTCCTTTCATATTCCATCACACAAGATGGGTCACATATATAATGCTGAAATATATCAACCTGAGCTGGGAGACTTCAGTAGTGTCACCCTGAGCTGGGAGACTTCAGTAGTGTCACCCTGAGCTGGGAGACTTCAGTAGTGTCAACCTGAGCTGGGAGATTTCAGTAGTGTCAACCTGAGCTGGGAGACTTCAGTAGTGTCAACCTGAGCTGGGAGATTTCAGTAGTGTCAACCTGAGTTGGGAGACTTCAGTAGTGTCAACCTGAGCTGGGAGACTTCAGTAGTGTCAACCTGAGCTGGGAGACTTCAGTAGTGTCACCCTGAGCTGGGAGACTTCAGTAGTGTCACCCTGAGCTGAGAGACTTCAGTAGTGTCAACCTGAGCTGGGAGACTTCAGTAGTGACACCCTGAGCTGGGAGACTTCAGTAGTGTCAACCTGAGCTGGGAGATTTCAGTAGTGTCAACCTGAGTTGGGAGACTTCAGTAGTGTCACCCTGAGCTGAGAGACTTCAGTAGTGTCAACCTGAGCTGGGAGACTTCAGTAGTGACACCCTGAGCTGGGAGACTTCAGTAGTGTCACCCTGAGCTGGGAGACTTCAGTAGTGTCAACCTGAGCTGGGAGACTTCAGTAGTGTCAACCTGAGCTGGGAGACTTCAGTAGTGTCACCCTGAGCTGGGAGACTTCAGTAGTGTCACCCTGAGCTGAGAGACTTCAGTAGTGTCAACCTGAGCTGGGAGACTTCAGTAGTGTCAACCAGAGCTGGGAGACTTCAGTAGTGTCACCCTGAGCTGGGAGACTTCAGTAGTGTCAACCTGAGCTGGGAGACTTCAGTAGTGACACCCTGAGCTGGGAGACTTCAGTAGTGTCACCCTGAGCTGGGAGACTTCAGTAGTGTCAACCTGAGCTGGGAGACTTCAGTAGTGTCAACCTGAGCTGGGAGACTTCAGTAGTGTCACCCTGAGCTGGGAGACTTCAGTAGTGTCAACCTGAGCTGGGAGACTTCAGTAGTGTCACCCTGAGCTGGGAGACTTCAGTAGGACGATGAGGATATTATCAGTTACTGCACTCAGGGTTCATCATCTACGTCAACTACCAGAATTACCTTCCAGACGACCTGGAGTTACTATCACTAGGGAACTACCATCTCTCAGGATAGCATCTCCACATACACAGGAGAAATGGAATATGTTGTGAAGATACCCCCATCATCACAGAGCGGGGTGACAGAAATTATATCTAAAAGATGAGAGAAGAGGGAGGGGGGTGGATAAATTTTTAACTACATTATATATTGAAGAATGCGCGTATACGTTCATAAGGAAACAATGTAGTCATTGTTGCAGTAGCCTCTCCATGTTTTAAAATTACGTCATGTGATTTAGAGTACATGTACTTATGTACACTAGTCTTTCGTGAACTAGCTTTTTTATTACTAATGCTTGATGAGTGGCTTTTTGTGTTAATAGTGCTTGATGAGTGGCTATGTATTGATAATGCTTACTGAGTGGTTTTGTTATTGATAATGCTTGATGATCTGTTGACGTTAATGTTCACTGAGTGGTTTTGTTCATCTTTTTACTTGCTGAGTGGATCTTTTGGTGTTTATGCTCACTGAGGGGCTTTGTTGCTCATCATGCTGGTTGAGTGTATCTGTTGGTGTTAATGCTTACTGAGTGGCTTTGCTGCTCTTTATGCTTGCTGTTTGACTCCGTGTTAACGCTCACTGAGTGACTTTGTAGCTCCTTATACTGGCTGAGTGGCCTATTTGAAGAGAGATGATAGCCGTTAAGAGTCATTCAGAAGAGAATTAATTACCTCTAACGTTATCTCTTATCTCATAAAGGCTGGGTGCCACCCGTGTGTACCTCACACACACACACACACAAACAAAATAAATCTCATGGAGTAGGGAGAGAGTGGACCTAGTAGCAACCAGCGAAGAGACGGGGCCAGGAGCTGTGAATCGACCCCTGCAATTTCAAATAGGTGGGCACACACACACACACACACCTGGCGATCAGGGTGTGACCTCTGAAGTTTGCCGCAGATTGGCACTAATATTAGACAGAAATTGGCACTGTTCCCAGATTATGGAAAACCAGGGAGTGTTCCACCTCAGACAGCTCTCCAGGGCAGTAATTGGCACTGCCAGAACAAGGTGATTGCCTCGTTAGAGCTGAGTCCCTTTGTTTGAGACACGAGTGATGATATCAGCATTTATAATAATAATAATAATTATTATTATAATAAAGTAGAGAGAGAGAGAGCTGTTATCCTACCTCTGCTGATTCCTAAGCCCAGACCTATCTAAGATGTACTAACAACGTTCCTAGGATGCTACCCACAGCAGGGAACTATCACCCAGGTACCTACCTACTGCTAGGTAAACAGGAGCAGCAGGTGTAAAGGGACTAACACCTAGGTATGTACCTACTGCTAGGTGAACAGGAGCAGCAGGTCTAAAGGGACTAACACCCAGGTACCTACCTACTGCTAGGTGAACAGGAGCAGCAGGTGTAAAGGGACTAACACCCAGGTACGTACCTACTGCTAGGTGAACAGGGGCAGCAGGTGCTAGGAAGCTTACTGTTTCCACCCGTCCCACGATCGAACCCCGGTTCGTCATTTGTGAGCTAAGGGCACTACCATTTGAGCCACGAGTAGCCTTCAAAAGAACGAGTTAGACTGCATGACGAGTGGGAATGGATGAATGTGAGGACGACCTGCCTAGCATGGGCCAAAAGACATCTGAATCAAACACATGTAAAGTCTACGGATTCTACCCATACATTTTAAATTACTATTATCGAACTGTTAATGGGATTTATTGACATGGATTAAGTAGACACACTCCTCCTCCTCCTCCTCCTGTATCATTCTCACCTTGGCTACATATTCCCACCAGGTGCTCCATCAGTTAACGCAGTCAATAAATGAGTTATCACGCAGACCAAAACATTTATCCACGCTAGCCACACTCCATGTAAATGTTGTAGAGAACAATGCTCGGAAATGTTGTGTCCTGCTATATTTGATGACGGGAATTGTTGACAGGTGAGGTGGAGAGACGTGCTACAGAGGAGACTTTTTTTTATATTAACGATGTTTCGCCCTGGGTAGAGGTCTCTGATGACTTGATACAGCTCAATACAAAGATCAGTGGCTTGATAAAGCTCTATATAAAGTGAAACATGACTTGATAAAGCTCTACACAGAGTGAAACATGATAAAGCTCTACACAGAGTGAAACATGATAAAGCTTTACACAGAGTGAAACATTATAAAGCTCTACACAGAGTGAAACATGATAAAGCTCTACACAGAGTGAAACATGATAAAGCTCTACACAGAGTGAAACATGATAAAGCTCTACACAGAGTGAAACATGATAAAGCTTTCCAGTGAAACATGATAAAGCTTTACACACAGTGAAACATGATAAAGCTTTACACAGAGTGAAACATGATAAAGTTTTACACACAGTGAAACATGATAAAGCTTTACACACAGTGAAACATGATAAAGCTTTACACACAGTGAAACATGATAAAGCTTTACACAGAGTGAAACATGATAAAGCTTTACACAGAGTGAAACATGATAAAGCTTTACACAGAGTGAAACATGATAAAGCTTTACACAGTGAAACATGATAAAGCTTTACACACAGTGAAACATGATAAAGCTTTACACACAGTGAAACATGATAAAGCTTTACACACAGTGAAACATGATAAAGCTTTACACATTGAAACATGATAAAGCTTTACACAGAGTGAAACATGATAAAGCTCTACACAGAGTGAAACATGATAAAGCTCTACACAGTGAAACATGATAAAGTTTTACACAGAGTGAAACATGATAAAGCTCTACACAGAGTGAAACATGATAAAGCTCTACACAGAGTGAAACATGATAAAGCTCTACATAGTGAAACATGATAAAGCTCTACAGAGTGAAACATGATAAAGCTTTACACAGAGTGAAACATGATAAAGCTTTACACAGAGAGAAACATGATAAAGCTTTACACAGTGAAACATGATAAAGCTTTACACAGAGTGAAACATGATAAAGCTCTACAGAGTGAAAAATGATAAAGCTTTACACAGAGTGAAACATGATAAAGCTCTACACAGAGTGAAACATGATAAAGCTTTACAGAGTGAAACATGATAAAGCTCTACACAGAGTGAAACATGATAAAGCTCTACACAATGTGAAACATGATAAAGCTCTACAGAGTGAAACATGATAAAGCACTACACAGAGTGAAACATGATAAAGCTCTACACAGAGTGAAACATGATAAAGCTCTACACAGAGTGAAACATGACTTGCTAGAATTTAGAGACAATATATAATTTATAATTATTCTGAACAAGTCTGCCGAGTCTGCTGCCTGAGAAGTCAGTGCTGTGTTCAGCTCACAAGCGAAAGCACACGGGTTCGATTCCTAGCTAACGAAACGACGAACACACCGTACCTGGACTAACGGAAGTTTCTATTTCACTGTATATTTTACACTGTATGTATTACGCTGTATTTGTAGGCAAAAATAAAAAAAGTGTCTGCCAGTACTCGTTCCATTCTCTGTACAACAATCTTCTTTTTTAATTTTATAACTGACGCGATCCATCGCGCCTTTTCAATGTGCCTCTGGATGAAAAGAGTTCAAAACAATATGCGGGGTTTTTCACAGCTGGGAACAAAAGTCAATTTCAGAATGTCATACACACAATTTGTAGCCTTGTTCAGTTTTGAGGCGGGAGCCTACCCTTAAGTTTACACACACACACACACACACACACACACACACACACACACACACACACACACACACACACACACACACACTATATATATATATATATATATATATATATATATATATATATATATATATATATATAAGAACTGGCCTACAAACAGTCAAGCTGGGACGGCCCCATCACTGAAAAGATACTTGCCAACATGCTTAGGGCTGTAACATCAGACAGGTAGACTGCCCGTCTCCTAGCTGTGAGTGCACGTCACTCTGGGGACTTCCTCCAATCAGTTCCCATTTCGGCCATGTTAACACGCCTGGACCCTAAGACCCTTCGTATTGCAGTGGCTCTGCGCCTTGCTGCCCCAATTCACACGGAATATACGTGTATTTGCGGCGATACGCAAGCCGACCAATATGGTCTACATGGTCTAAACTGTTCCAAAACCAAGGGTTGGCATGCAAGACACAATGAAGTCAACGACATCATAAAGAGAACCCTTGCTACAGCTGGATGCCCAGCCGAGAGAGAGCCCCGATCACTAGCAGCCAACAATGCCCACAACCCAGCAAACCGCCCCGACGGGATCACCATCTATCCTTGGAAGAATGGCAAGCTCTTAGCATGGGATTATACCTGTGTGTCGACACTGGCTGACACCTACATCCATCACAGTGTCGGGCGACAGGGAGGAGCTGCTGACCACAGAGAGGAGTACAAGATCGGCAAGTACAGGGACATAAGCCAACAGTATCAATTTGTCCCTGTGGGATCAGATACCTTGGGATCATGGGGAAAAATGCAACACGTTTCCTTAAAGAACTGGGTTCCAGACTCATCGACACCACCAGGGACCCAAGGGCAGCCACTTTCATGTTCCAGCGCCTCAGCGTGGCCATCCATAGGGGAAATGCATGCTGCGTACTGGGCTCGCGTCCGGCTTCGGAGGAGCTGGAAGAGATTCATAATCTTTTATATATTGTACCAATGTATTCATGTTCATGTTTGTGTTTTCTGTCAATGTATTCTGTCTATTAATAAAGCACTCATTCAATATATATATAGGGGGTGGTAGGAGAAAATATTCTAACAGCTCCGGGGAGAACCTCGAGTTTGCCTGAGGTACGTTTATTGTCTTCTCTGAGGATGAGGGTCCCCAGCTTATATATATATATATATATATATATATATATATATATATATATATATATATATATATATATATATATATATATATATATATATATATATATATGTCGGTGCCGAATAGGTAAAACTTGTCAATTAGTAAGAACTCATTTAAAGTTAAGTCCTTTCTAAAAATCTCTCTTATACGTTTAAAGATATTTTTTTTTCATTTAAATGTAAAAAATAATTTTCTACCAAAAGAACCTTAGAAAACTTACTTAACCTTATTATAACAAGCGCAATTTAATTTAGCCTAATCCAACTAAATATATTTTAGGTAAGTTTACATTATTATTATTATTATTATAATCAAATAGAAGCGCTAAACCACAGGGGTTAGGTAAGTTTACAATAATTTAATAATAAACACAATGAAATATATTGTGTTTCGTTAGGTTCAGAATGATTTTTGCGAAATTATTGTAGACAAATTTTCGCTTGCCTTATTCGGCAAGAAGAGTGTTGCTATTTTAGCCAAAATCGCAAGTTTTACCTATTCGGCACACGATATATATATATATATATATATATATATATATATATATATATATATATATATATATTATGCTTGGAAGTTATGTCTACATCATGTGCTGGAAACCTCATGGCCATGTCTACATCATGTGGCGGAAACCTCATGGTCATGTCTACATCAAGTGCTGGAAACCTTCAGCCATGTTGTCTACATGTGCTGGAAACCTCATGGCATGTTGTGTACATGTGCTGGAAACCTTCAGCCATGTTGTCTACATCATGTGCTGGAAACCTCATGGTCATGATGTCTACATCATGTGTTGGAAACTTCATGGTCATATTGTCTACATCATATGCTGGAAACCTCATGGCTATGTCTACATCATGTGCTGGAAGCCTGATGTGCTAGAAACCTCATGGTCATGTTGGCTACTTCATGTGCTGGAAACCTTCAGCCATGTCTACATCATGTGTTGGAAACCTCATGGTCATGTTGTCTACATCATGCGTTGGAAACCTCATGGTCATGTTGTCTACATCATGCGTTGGAAACCTCATGGTCATGTTGTCTACATCATGCGTTGGAAACCTCATGGTCATGTCTACATCATATGATGGAAGCCCCATGACCATGTTGTCTACATCATGTGCTGTAAATCTCATAGAAAATACTTCAAAAAAGAATTGTATATAAAATATAGAAAACGAAATGAGGTCTTTCTATGGGTTTTACTTGCTGGTTTAATGGGCAGTATAAACCATTCCGGTTTGTTACGTGTCATTAAAATATCCTTATTTACTATTCTATATTTCAATTTTTATTTGTGGCAATATAAATAGAATTTTTTTGCAAAATTCAAAAAAATATCGTTCGAATTTAACAAGAAAATGTGAATAATAACGATAATGTTGAAAGATAAATCTGTAGAACCATCCGGTGTAGACATATAACATTAAAAACTCAAGTTTAAACCTCAGTAAATAATGACAAGGTTATTAAGTAAGTTTATTCAGGTATACACCAATAAATTTACATAGATTATAATACATAACAGCATATGTGTAGAGATAACGGCCAAAAAACTCGAATAAAAGCATGAGCAACACACAACCTCCAACACCGGCCGTGGTTGGCCGAACACTAACCAGTGACTGGCGGTGCTGCTCTGGTCATACAGATAACCCAGGTGTTGCCAGCCTCCACATCTAACACTATTATTCATTAGAAATTTACAAACCCCAAAAAATAAATTACATGCAAAAAATATTATCACGTTAGTAGCCACTCTCTATTAGCTATAAAAAAAAAAGGTCTTATAATTACCAAAAGAAAGCAATCTGAAAATTAGATATTACTCAGACAAAACAGGAATTTAAAATAATATTTCAAATTTTCGACTCTTTTTCAAAATATTCGTTCACGACACATCGTTGAAAGTCGCCTCTCAGCCGTAACAATTAATCCCATAATTTACGCTCAGCTATTTAAAAGTATCAATTAAAATCTTTTATTTTCGTCAATTAAACTGAGGCATTTAAACTGGGTATTTAAATGGCCTTTTAAACACTGTTGCTGACAGATGTTCCTGTGTTTTTCTGCAGTTATGTGGTGTTATTGTGTTATGTGGTGTTACTACTGTATTATGTGTTATGTGATGTTATTGTGTTATGTGTTATTGTATGTTATGTGATGTTATTGTGTGTTATGTGATGTTATTGTGTTATGTGGTGTTACTACTGTATTATGTGTTATTGTGTGTTATGTGATGTTATTGTGTTATGTGGTGTTAGTGTGTGTTATGTGGTGTTAGTGTGTGTTATGTGGTGTTAGTGTGTGTTATGTGGTGTTATTGTGTTATGTGGTGTTATTGTGTTATGTGGTGTTAAATAACAAAAAAGGCACAATACCGTGTGACTTTGTAAATGGTCCAAGTCGGGCCGAAACGTCGTCGTAAGCTCCTCTCTTTTATATGTGCGGGTTGTGTGTGTATGTGGTGTTTACTGTGTCTTATGTGGTGTTATGTGGTGTTTGTGTTATGTGGTGTTATTGTGTTATGTGGTGTTACTACTGTATTATGTGTTATGTGATGTTATTGTGTTATGTCTTGTTAGTGTGATGTGGTGTTACTGTGTGTCTTATGTGGTGTTATTGTGTTATGTGGTGTTAGTGTGTTATGTGGTGTTACTGTGTCTTATGTGGTGTTAGTGTGTGTTATGTGGTGTTTGTGTTATGTGGTGTTAGTGTGTGTTATGTGGTGTTACTGTGTGTCGTATGTGGTGTTATTGTGTTATATGGTGTTACTGTGTCTTATGTAGTGTTATTGTGTTATGTGGTGTTATTTTGTTATTGTGTGTTATGTGGTATTATTGTGTGTGTGTGTTATGTAGTGTTGTGTTAGTGTGTGTTATGTAGTGTTGTGTTAGTGTGTGTTATGTAGTGTTGTGTTAGTGTGTGTTATGTGGTGTTATTGTTTCTTATGTGGTATTATTGTGCTAGTGTGTGTTATGTGGTATTATTGTATCTTATGTGGTGTTATTGTGTTAGTGTGTGTTATGTGGTGTTAGTGTTATATGGTATTATTGTGTTATGTGGTGCTAGTGAATGTTATGTGGTGTTAGTGTGTTATGTGGTGTTAGTGAATGTTATGTGGTGTTAGTGTGTGTTATGTGGTGTTAGTGAATGTTATGTGGTGTTATTGTGTGTTATGTGGTGTTAGTGTGTGTTATGTGGTTTCATTGGGTTAAGTGAAACCAAAATTAACACATGTAAACGCGTTGTTGAGTACAAATAGGCGAGTACAAGCAAGTACAACTCTGTGGGTGGTGGTGGCAAGGGATCTAGTGTGTGGGTGGATGTGGGCGGTGTGGGTGACCTGTGAAAATATAAATAACGTGGGACAGGGGAGACAGGTGGGAGGGGGTAGACAGGTGGGACAAGGAAGACAGGTGGGACAGGGGAGACAGGTGGGACAGGGGAGACAGGTGGGATGGGGTAGAGAGGTGGGAGGGGGTAGACAGGTGCTAGATGACAAGTCCCACCTGCTGAGACAGATAATTCAAGACTCAGGGAGGTGAGTTATTTAGTTATGAGTGAAGGTAATTAACATTCAGCTGGTAATGGGATGAGAGGTGAAGACAGGACAATATAACTCTTGTAGATAGTGTGAGAGAGGCTGGAAGAGATGTCTCTCTCTCTCTATCTTTCTCAATCTATCATTCTGTCAATCTATCAATCTGTCATTCCTGAGGTTCGTCTGAGTACTCATTTTTATAAGTTATCTAAGGAAGGCTTAAGCCTACTGGGTCTAGAGCTGAAGAATTGTTGGTTTACACTTAACACTAGCCATCCAGGTTTAAATATAGTACGTCATATCGTTACGCTAAGAATGGTATAATTGGCGAATAATGCCGGCAGTTATAACACAGATACGGGTCAAAGATAAACCCCTGACGACGTATCGCTCAGTGTTGAAGCTCAAAAGTGAATGAAACATCTACTAAAATGACTTGCCCTGGAAAAAACAGCGTCTCTGTACCGTATAATAATGACACACAGTACGGATAAATTGACGACTAAGACACATACAGATATCAAAGTGTTGCCCCTCTGTCTTATTAATCTCTGCACACAATAAAACTGAATTCAGGCGAGAGATGACCTCCATTACCAGTGACAGTCAACGTAGAGATTACCGAAACAAAAAAAATAAGGCACCTTAGTAAACCAATTGGCCTGTAATTGAACAGCTAAAGCAGAAAGATAATCAACTTTAGTTTCTAATGGAGTTTCTGGAGATTTTTGTGTGTAGCTGTCTGCAGTAGTGCCTCCAGTCACACCACGAAGTGTGCGACGAATCTGTTTGTGAAATGGCCTTTTTAAGGTCCTGTGGAGATTGGGGAATAGTAAGGGTTGATCAGAGGAATGAGAGGGTTGTTTTAATTCCCTGGGTGAAGAGCCCTTGATTAGTGTCAAGGGACTGGCCCTGAGGGACAGAATTCTGGACTGGAGATACGAACGGCTCTCATGAAAAACACTGACCACGCCCGTGATGGTACGAGTGTCGTGCTCTGAGTGCTGATGTGCTGCACATGTGTTTCTCTTACCTAACATAAGATCATCTGTGTTTGTGGGCTGTCTGTAGACCCCGGCCAGAGACGACGTATTGAGTCCGGCAAGGCTGACGCTCCGCGGAACGTCTCCAGAATGAAGATATCCAAATGGTCCAAGTCGGTCCGAATCGTCGTGGTAATCTCCTCTCTCCTATGTGCGGGTTATGTGTGTTCCAGTCACGGTATTGTGAGTGTTATTTGTGTCGTTCATCGTGGTGATATAAGGGAATCCCTCTCTCTCTCTCTCTCTCTCTCTCTCTCTCTCTCTCTCACACACACACACTGCAGAGCCGCCTGTATTTATCTTCGGCGTCTGGGGTGAAGTTAAGCATCGCTTCAGAGAAGCGAGTCAACACTGAAGATGGTTCACTTCTTCTCTCACTCTCCTCCTTCTCTTCCTTTCTTTGATGAAGAGACGATTGAAATTCATTGATGAACAACTTGTTCCACGTGACTAACATTCTCTCTCTCTCCTTCACTGAACTCATTCAACTTTGTCAACTAATGCGGAGAATAGCAGGCAACTAGTTAGCGCTGGGTTTGAGAAGGACCTGCCTAGCATGGGCCAGTAGACCTACTGCAGTGCTTCTTACGTTCCCACTTCCGGTCGTGCGAGAGGTAATTAAGGTATGATAATCACCTGTGTGTTGTTAGGTAGTCACCTGTGTGTGGTCAGGCAGTAACCTGTGTGTGGTCAGGCAGTCACCTGTGTGTGGTCAGGCAGTCACCTGTGTGTGGTCAGGCAGTCATCTGTGTGTGGTCAGGTAGTCACGTGTGGTCAGGTCATCACCTGTGTGATGACTTGACCAGGTCAGAAGCGGCAACATGTCTTCATTGTGAGTTCTGAAATCACATCAGGAAACCATTACTCTCCCGAGGTCTTGAAATTGGCAAATGGTGAAGACGGAAATGGAATCTTGATCTGATTTATTATAGTACCAGTGATGAGATTATTATATTGTAGTGATGTTTGTAACAGAGATTAAGCTTATGATAATAATAATAATAATTGCATTATTATAATCAAGGGAAAACGCCGGACTCGTAGGGTCCCTACTGTACCTGTGGAACGAGAGGTACTTAGGCTTGATCCGTAGATAAGGGCAGCTCCCAATCCCCAGTTCAAGAGCCCTTCGCCAGCGTCAAGGCAACTTACCCTCTGAAAGGCGCATAAATCTATCACAAAAATATCCTAATTGACGAGGTTAACTCAAATATTTTATTTTGTTCGGGTTCTTAGGACGTGAGGACCTACTTAGCTGCTCCTAACGACTGGACGAGAGGTCAGATCAGGTAATTAGGAGCTGGAGGGCCATGGGGCCACGTATTTATATCTCAGGGCCACATTAGTGGGCTGGATTGATGGTTGTTTGCAAGTCCATTACGGAATTCGATGATTGGGTGGTGGAGGTTAATCGCCCTCCTGCGGTGATTTAATGTATGATAATTAGCAATGTCTTATTTTCCATCTTGTGTGATGAATGTTTCAACCGATTATTTCCAGGCCACGAGATAGTTCATGCAGGTGAGGACGGTCGGGTTCACTCAGTTCCGGGCAGGTGGATTCACTCAGGTCCGGATAGGTGGATTCACTTAGGTCCGTACTGTTGGGTTCGGTAAAGCCCCGACGGTCGGGTTCACTCAGGTCGGTACGGTCGGGTTCACTCAGTTCCAAGCCCCCTAGTGACTGGCAGAACGAGTTAAAAACTTGATAAACGAAAACATGGATTCAAATGCCGTTTTGCCAACAACAGTGAAGGAAAGCCGACGTTTTGCTCTGTGTAAACATCATCGAAGGGAAGACAATGTTCCGCTCTCCGTAGAGCTTTAAAAGCGAGTACATAAAGCTTTAAGCAGTATTATTAGTGAAGCAAAACATGGTGGAGGGTAGATTTCCCGTGTGTCTGTTCCACACACAGTGAAACGTGACATAGTTAATTTTACACATCCTCTTTTCCTCCCTCTCTAACCATACTGATCCACCATCCCCACCTTTACCACCACTTGCTTTCCCACCTATATCCCCACTGCAGGAAAAAAAGGTTTAGATCTATCGCCATTCCTTTCTTGCCAATACCCCGCCCATTACCTGACCTTCCAAGTGCCACTAACGCCACTAGGGATGAATTGAAAGACCATTAACCTGAGAGGGTGAGGACCGTCCCAGCCTTTGAGCCCGGGACGTGACTGATACCTGTGTATGTAGTAACCTATAAGAGAGAGAGAGAGAGAGAGAGAGAGACTCCTCCAGCCTTGAGATACCCATATGATGTTATATAATAAAAAATACCCGTGAAAAACATCAATAAATCACACACACACGACCAGAAAAGCTATAATTTCTCCACTCAAAAAATAAAACCATTCACAATCTGGCCGAAGAAAATGACCAATATAAGTTGAAAGGGGAAAAAATCTATTTTCAACTCAGAGAGTAATGACCCCCTGATGGAATGACTTACATTCCAGAGAGGAAATGTCCTTCACTTTATCTAAGAAGAAGGTTTAAGAGGCAATGGCCCACACATAATGGGCATTAAAAATGGTTTACGAGCACTTTGAAAGAAAATGGTCAATAGAAATTAAAAGGGGACAGTTTGACAGAATTTCATGCAATTATTTACAGTGGCGTAAAAAAGAAAGATTTACAGTGGTATATACAACGATTTAAAGCTGCATGTAAACATATTTACATCGTTACATAAAACGATTTACAATGTAAATACAATAATTTACAACTAAATAAAACTACAATGTAAATACAATAATTTACAACTGTAAATAAAATTACAATGTAAATACAATAATTTACAACGGTAAATGAAACTATTCATCGACACCATACCTAGCCCTTCTAGGGCAGGGTAGGTGCCTGAGCCAGAGCTTGCTTTCACCTGCGGCTCACAAGACTGCTATTCCCTTTAGCTCCCCTGGGGCTGGGAGGATGGCAGACCAAATATGGGCCTAGCTTCTCCCTACGAGCCCCGTGAGGGCGGGGAATGTGGCTAGGCCTGGGGACCGTTGGTCCCACAGATGAGGAAATCCCAAGTACCTCCTCCCATGGCAGACGTTAGTCTGAGATGCTCCCGAGAAAGGGAACCAAGGCCGGGCCACCACTTGGACAAGGCCCGGGCCGGGAGAGTCCCGGCGAATCAACAAGAAGAAGAAGAATGAAACTATTTACAATGTAAATACAATAATTTACAACGATAAACAAAATTTACAATGTAAATACAGTAATTTACAACAGTAAATACAATTAATCATGAGGGTAAATAGAATGATCGGCATTCTGCATAAGAAAAAATGAGGCAGTTTTGGAGGTGTTGATTTACCGGGAAATCTCCCGGCCCGGGTCTTTACCAGATGGCGACCCGGCTCCGGCTCCCTGGCGTGGGAGTAGCAGAGACCGAAGTTTCCCATGGGAGGGGGTACCCCTCAGCGGTGGAACCAACTGGTCCCAGGCCTAGCCATATTGGCCCACAAGCACGAGGCAGGTAGGTAGATAGTTGCTAGGCCCCTCTGGTCTGCCACCTTCCCCGCCCCAAGGAGGCTGACGGGAAGGACAGGCTTGCGAGCCGCAGATTGTAGCAAGCTCCAGCCTTGGCACCTACCCTGCCCTAGAAGGGCTGGGCATGGTGATCGACCGGCAGTTTTGTAAGTGTAAATTCTTAGGGGTCCATCGGCTGCATACATAGAGAGAGAGAGAGAGAGAGATGCAGGAAAAATGAATTTAGGTGCAAGAAAACGGGTTACTCCTCGAATAAGAGAAAACGGGTAACCTTCAAAATAAGAGAAAACGGGTAACCTTCAGAATAAGAGAAAACGGTCAACTGTTGCTGCCTTTACTGTGAAGGTAGTTTGTATATGTGTGAAGGACTGGAAAGGACTTAGTGCACTGGCTTGTGCACACATTGAAGGTTTTCCCTTCAGGGGAACATTTAGGTGCACAAGCTCTTCCCCTCACTCAATGACCCCTCGTTGCTGCCTTAAAGACGGGGGGGGGGCTTATTTATTTTGAGTGCACTGACTCTGTCAAATAGTGGGAAGTAGTATTACTTCGTTTACTACCAAGTTTTAGAAGGAATATATTTTTTATTTGCTCTCAATTAGGAAAAATATAATTACTTTCAATTTTGGAAATATTGTTTCGATTTGGGGTTTCAAATAAAAATGTTTACATATTTACATAGAATCTTGACTTAGTGGGTAATTATACCATTTTGTGCCGATTTTATTTTTCAACGAAAACGGTCGATCACCATGCCCAGCCCTTCTAGGGCAGGGTAGGTGCCAAGGCTGGAGCTTGCTACCATCTGCGGCTCGCAAGCCTGCCCTTCCCGTCAGCCTCCTTGGGGCGGGGAAGGTGGCAGACCAGAGGGGCCTAGCAACTATCTACCTACCTGCCTCGTGCTTGTGGGCGAATATGGCTAGGCCTGGGACCAGTTGGTCCCACCGCTGAGGGGTACCCCCTCCCATGGGAGACTTCGGTCTCTGCTACTCCCACGCCAGGGAGCCGGAGCCGGGTCGCCATCTGGTAAAGACCCGGGCCGGGAGATTTCCCGGTGAATCAACACCTCCTCCTCAACGAAAACGGTCGATCACCATGCCCAGCCCTTCTAGGGCAGGGTAGGTTCCAAGGCTGGAACTTGCTACCATCTGCGGCTCGCAAGCCTGCCCTTCCCGTCAGCCTCCTTGGGGCGGGGAAGGTGGCAGACCAGAGGGGCCTAGCAACTATCTACCTACCTACCTGCCTCGTGCTCGTGGGCGAATATGGCTAGGCCTGGGACCAGTTGGTCTCACCGCTGAGGGGTACCCCCTCCCATGGGAGACTTAGGTCTCTGCTACTCCCACGCCAGGGAGCCGGAGCCGGGTCGCCATCTGGTAAAGACCCGGGCCGGGAGAATTCCCGGTGAATCAACACCTCCTCCTCAACGAAAACGGATCCAGCGACTACTAAGTAGTTAGACTGTTGGGTTTAGTCCTGACTCTTTCTCTTCTCCTTCAGCTCTTCCTCTCACCGGCTATTCTTCGTCTGTCCCCACTTCCCCCTCGCCCCTAGTGGGTCCTTACCTGTGAGTCTGAACTGAACTGAACGAAAACGGTCGATCACCATGCCCAGCCCTTCTAGGGCAGGGTAGGTGCCAAGGCTGGAGCTTGCTACCATCTGCAGCTCTTAAGCCTGCCCTTCCCGTTAGGGAAGGCGGCAGACCAGAGAGGCCTAGCATCTATCTACCTCCATGCCTTGTGCTGGTGGGGAATGTGGCTAGGCCTGGGGCCAGTTGGTCCTGCCGATGAGGGGTATCCCCTCCCATGGGAGACATAGGTCTCTGACACTCCCTCGCCAGGAAGCCGGAGCCGGGTCGCCATCTGGTAAAGACCCGGGCCGGGAGAATTCCCGGTGAATCAACACCTCCTCAACGAAAACCTCTCCAGGTATACTCCAGGTATATAATTTTAAACTAATAATCTTAATTTTTAAGGGGGTGGACGGGTAAGCCAGTGGAAGGCCTCGGTCAGATGACCAAAAGCTCCAGCTGCGGGGTCATCATATGACTTAAGACCCGCGTCAGAAAACACTTGTCCTGTTTCCTGACAAACCTCTCCTAACATTGAGAGGGAAATTAATCACTATGATAGTTTAATTTCAGGGAATAAAATATACTTCTCTGGTGGTTAAAAAGTTCCATGAAGCCTTAATGACCCTAGTGTAGAAAATAAGCTTTAAATTACCACTAACCAACAAATTTTAATCATCTAAGTCTACATATACTATACATACTCACATCCTCATTCAATACAGCGTGTATATCATGAGAGTTTAGTGAAGAAAAGATTACTTGTATCCTTAATGACCTCAGAGTAGTCGATAGTTATATATTCAATTATTTTGATGGTAAACTTGCGTTGCTGGTGTGTCTGCCAGCTGCCAGCTCAGTCTGCGAGGCTGTTACTCAAGTCTACAAATGATAGCGCCACAGTCTGTCTTCCAACGGCACTGTTTTGACGGCTGTTTCTAGGAAGAATATGACTGTCTAGAAAGATATATCCCATATGTGTAAGCACATGCAAACATGTATCTACATACATACACGTGCGTACGTACAAGGACAATCACTCACGTTCACTTGCGCTTAAACATACACACAAACACGTACAAATACACTTAACAATAATACTTATACTCACGCTTAAAACATGCGCATACACAGTTGAAAATCATATAGGCATACACATACTGTATTTAAAAAATATATACATAGACGTACATATAAGCATATACACTAATGAGCTCAGAATGATCTTAGAATTTAAGGAGCTTAAGAAATGGATCATAAAGATTTTTTTCAAGTGTTTAGACCGACCACTAAGTTTAGAAGATCCCATCCAATCACCTGGGATCAAGTTAGTCACCTAAGCTCACCTCAGCACCACCTTACTGCTCACCTCAGCACCACCTTACTGCTCACCTCAGCACCACCTTACTGCTCACCTCAGCACCACCTTACTGCTCACCTCAGCACCACCTTACTGCTCACCTCAGCACCATGTTACTGCTCACCTCAGCACCACCTTACTGCTCATCTCAGCACCACCTTACTGCTCACCTCAGCACCATGTTACTGCTCACCTCAGCACTGTTCCACCTTACCTCAGCACTCTGTTCCACTTTACTGCTCACCTCAGCACTGTTCCACCTTACTACCCACCTCAGCACTGTTCCACTTTAGTACCCACCTCAGCACTGTTCCACTTTAGTACCCACCTCAGCACTGTTCCACTTTAGTGCCCACCTCAGCACTGTTCCACTTTAGTACCCACCTCAGCACTGTTCCACTTTAGTACCCACCTCAGCACTGTTCCACTTTAGTGCCCACCTCAGCACTGTTCCACTTTAGTGCCCACCTCAGCACTGTTCCACTTTAGTGCCCACCTCAGCACTGTTCCACTTTAATACCCACCTCAGCACTGTTCCACTTTAGTGCCCACCTCAGCACTGTTCCACTTTAGTGCCCACCTCAGCACTGTTCCACTTTAGTACCCACCTCAGCACTGTTTCACTTTAGTGCCCACCTCAGCACTGTTCCACCTTACTACCCACCTCAGCACTGTTCCACTTTAGTGCCCACCTCAGCACTGTTCCACTTTAGTACCCACCTCAGCACTGTTCCACCTTACTACCCACCTCAGCACTGTTCCACTTTAGTACCCACCTCAGCACTGTTCCACTTTAGTGCCCACCTCAGCACTGTTCCACTTTAGTGTCCACCTCAGCACTGTTCCACTTTAGTGCCCACCTCAGCACTGTTCCACTTTAGTACCCACCTCAGCACTGTTCCACTTTAGTGTCCACCTCAGCACTGTTCCACTTTAGTGCCCACCTCAGCACTGTTCCACTTTAGTACCCACCTCAGCACTGTTCCACTTTACTGCTCACCTCAGCACTGTTCCACTTTAGTGCCCACCTCAGCACTGTTCCACTTTAGTGCCCACCTCAGCACTGGTCCACTTTAGTGCCCACCTCAGCACTGTTCCACTTTAGTACCCACCTCAGCACTGTTCCACTTTACTGCCCACCTCAGCACTGTTCCACTTTAGTGCCCACCTCAGCACTGTTCCACTTTAGTGCCCACCTCAGCACTGTTTCACTTTAGTGCCCACCTCAGCACTGTTCCACTTTAGTGCCCACCTCAGCACTGTTCCACTTTAGTACCCACCTCAGCACTGTTCCACTTTACTGCCCACCTCAGCACTGTTCCACTTTAGTGCCCACCTCAGCACTGTTCCACTTTAGTACCCACCTCAGCACTGTTCCACTTTAGTGCCCACCTCAGCACTGTTCCACTTTAGTGCCCACCTCAGCACTGTTCCACTTTAGTGCCCACCTCAGCACTGTTCCACTTTAGTGCCCACCTCAGCACTGTTCCACCTTACTGCCCACCTCAGCACTGTTCCACCTTACTGCCCACCTCAGCACTGTTCCACTTTAGTGCCCACCTGAGCACTGTTCCACTTTAGTACCCACCTCAGCACTGTTCCACTTTAGTGCCCACCTCAGCACTGTTCCACCTTACCTCTCCACTCGGTTCCACCTTACTGCTCACCTCAGCACTGTTTCACTTTACAGGAGGTGAGGGTTCAACCCAACCACCCACTCGCCCACCCACCCACTCACCCACCCATTCACCCAGCAAGACAGCCAGCCAGTGACCCACCCACTCGTCTTTGCTTCGACCAGCAGGAATAATTGAGGAACCTCCTGACTCGGACTTCACGACCTACCGATCTTGTGTACATATATGGTCTGTGAAACTCCCTCTCCCTCTCTCTCTCTCTCTCTCTCTATGGAGATGTCATGTCTGACATCAGTGTGATGTGTGTACATTATACTCAGAGCTCAATAATATCCCACAGGGAGACGGAAACTCAGATTAATTGGTCTATATATATATACTTCGATCCCCTTCTTGGATCCTCTTCAGCAGATATATAAGCAAAATGAGAACAAGAATATATAGGGAAGGTTGCACCTCACCCCGTACAGGTGAGTGGAGGGACGTGTCAAGCACTGACAAGTGTTCATTACACTTGTGTACACAATTGTTCATTACCGTGGCCTGGTAGGCCACGCTCTCACTTGACACACACAGTGTCCGTGATTCGATCCCCGTCAGAGGTGGAAGCATTGGACGTGTTTCCTTACACCTGTTGCCCCGTTAACCTAGCAAGCAAGTTGGTACCTGGGTGTTAGTCGACTGGTGTGAGTCGCACCCTGGGGAACAATAGAAATCAGACAGACACTGCGCGATGATGCATTGACTTTCTTGAATTATCCTGAGTGGTTAACCCTCCGGGGTTAAAAATCCGAACAAAATCTTATCCATTATACTCTAAATATAAGATATAGAAAACGATGTGGTGGTATGACGGGAGTAATAAACAAACATTTGTAGAGACAGTTTGACCGGTTTCTAAGTGCAAGGTGTGACAGGTTGATCAAAGAGCGTAGGAATGTGGGGTGTAGGAGACGTCTCAGGGAAGGTTAAGGGGGCAGAGTGTTGAGCAAACCACAAACACCACCGCCACATCACCACACATCACTACCAGTCCAGCACCACTACCACTCCAGCACCACTACCACTACAAACACCACCACCACAAGAGAAGGCAGTGTTTACACTAGGAGCGAGGCAGGGCAGCCGGGAGGGTGAACCAGCAACATCAGAAGGCAGCCACAAATAACTCAGGTAATTAATGTTTGCTGGAGATCTAATAACGTTCGGGAGCCTTAAGTGTTTCCACATTGTCTTGCTCAGACCTAGGTGAGGGAGTGTTGAAGGAGGGAGGGAGCAGCAATGAGGAAATAGGAAGGCAGATGAAGCAGGAAGGGAGCGAATGAGGAAGAAAGGAGGAACAAGAGCTTCTCCACTTCATTACTTATCATCGTCTATCCTTCACACCCCTTCATATAATACCTGTCTCCCTTTCATCCCCTATTACCTATCCTCTTTTGTTGAGTGTACGACAGTGTGCATCATCCTGGTTGTCTGTGTATGCTATTATAAGCCAAGACATCAACTACTATCTATCTATCTATCTAACAGACTAGGGCTCGTGTATTAATCAATCCATTTTGTAGTTTATGGAGTCGATAGAATAGCATTATAATAAATTTTGAATATGCATAAAGGATGTATACACAAGGTGTGAAAATGACTTAAAAATATAAACTAAAGAACAACATAAATATAAAAAAAAATTGATGAAATATTGAAAGGTGAGAGACTATACAAGACAAAACTCGAGTATCATCGTTATTACCGGCAATTCTTCCTTACCGGGGCCAAAGAGACTATATAAGACAAAACTCGAGTATCGTCGTTATTACCGGCAATTCTTCCTTACCGGGGCCAAAGAGACTATACAATACAAAACTCGAGTATCGTCGTTATTACCGGCAATTCTTCCTTACCGGGCCAAAGAGACTATATAAGACAAAACTCGAGTATCGTCGTTATTACCGGCAATTCTTCCTTACCGGGGCCAAAGAGACTATACAATACAAAACTCGAGTATCGTCGTTATTACCGGCAATTCTTCCTTACTGGGGCCAAAGAGACTATATAAGACAAAACTCGAGTATCGTCGTTATTACCGGCAATTCTTCCTTACCGGGGCCAAAGAGACTATATAAGACAAAACTCGAGTATCGTCGTTATTACCGGCAATTCTTCCTTAACGGGGCCAAAGAGACTATACAAGACAAAACTCGAGTATCGTCGTTATTACCGGCAATTCTTCTTACCGGGGCCAAAAAATTGCATCCCACAGACGTAAAAATTTGCAGTTCATGATTAATACAATACTTCTTTACTAGATTCCCACCAGCGCTGGTGGGAGAGTCATCTGTAAAATCTTGCATTTGTGGGCACAGTGGTGGCCCATGCTAACCTCCCTGTGGTGTATAAGTATACCTAGTTGGATGAATCTTATTGTAGCCAGCTGGCCCAGTGGCTTACGCATTGGCCTGGAGTTTTAAGACTCAATTGCCACGAGTTCAATCCTCACCCGTACAAGCACTGAAACAAGCACCGGAACAAGCACTGAAACAAGCACTGAAACAAGCACTGAAACAAGCACCGGAACAAGCACTGAAACAAGCACCGGAACAAGCACTGAAACAAGCACCGGAACAAGCACTGAAACAAGCACCGGAACAAGCACTGAAACAAGCACCGGAACAAGCACTGAAACAAGCACCGGAACAAGCACTGAAACAAGCACCGGAACAAGCACTGAAACAAGCACCGGAACAAGCACTGAAACAAGCACCGGAACAAGCACTGAAACAAGCACCGGAACAAGCACTGAAACAAGCACCGGAACAAGCACTGAAACAAGCACCGGAACAAGCACTGAAACAAGCACCGGAACAAGCACTGAAACAAGCACCGGAACAAGCACTGAAACAAGCACCGGAACAAGCACTGAAACAAGCACCGGAACAAGCACTGAAACAAGCACCGGAACAAGCACTGAAACAAGCACCGGAACAAGCACTGAAACAAGCACCGGAACAAGCACTGAAACAAGCACCGGAACAAGCACTGAAACAAGCACCGGAACAAGCACTGAAACAAGCACCGGAACAAGCACTGAAACAAGCACCGGAACAAGCACTGAAACAAGCACCGGAACAAGCACTGAAACAAGCACCGGAACAAGCACTGAAACAAGCACCGGAACAAGCACTGAAACAAGCACCGGAACAAGCACTGAAACAAGCACCGGAACAAGCACTGAAACAAGCACCGGAACAAGCACTGAAACAAGCACCGGAACAAGCACTGAAACAAGCACCGGAACAAGCACTGAAACAAGCACCGGAACAAGCACTGAAACAAGCACCGGAACAAGCACTGAAACAAGCACCGGAACAAGCACTGAAACAAGCACCGGAACAAGCACTGAAACAAGCACCGGAACAAGCACTGAAACAAGCACCGGAACAAGCACTGAAACAAGCACCGGAACAAGCACTGAAACAAGCACCGGAACAAGCACTGAAACAAGCACCGGAACAAGCACTGAAACAAGCACCGGAACAAGCACTGAAACAAGCACCGGAACAAGCATTGAAACAAGCACCGGAACAAGCACTGAAACAAGCACCGGAACAAGCACTGAAACAAGCACCGGAACAAGAACTGAAACAAGCACCAGAACAAGCACTGAAACAAGCACCGGAACAAGCACTGAAACAGGTTTCAGGGGATGAAACAAGTTCTGAAACAAGCAGTCGTTTCATTATGATTTCATGAGCAACCCTTCTGTGTTGATAGGCCAAATTTTGTTGCCACCACGTAGGTGGCTAATGGAAACAGGGCAGCCGCAGAATGAAGAGCAGAGAAGAAGTGGCCCTTCAATGTAAGGAACCAACCACACTGTCTCGTTGCTTAATATTACCCTCGACATATGTAATGAAATGACGTTTTAGCACATTTTTCTACACTTTTTAATCTTCCACATATTTAAAAAAAATCATATGAAAAGTCCATAAAAATATGTATTATTGAATATTTCGACGTTTCAGAGTACTTATAGGTATTTTCTGACAGCTCATTTTACCTAAAAAAATATATCAGAAAATGCCTAAAAGTACTCTGGAACGTCGAAATATTCAATAATAATATATATTTTTATGGACTTTTCATATGATTTTTTTAAATATGGAAGATTAAAAAGTATATGTGCTAAAGCTCAGTTAATCACCCGTACCAGCAGTGTCACTAGGTTATATACACCGTCCCAGCAGTGTCACTAGGTTATATACACCGTCCCAGCAGTGTCACTAGGTTATATACACCGTCCCAGCAGTGTCACTAGGTTATATACACCGTCCCAGCAGTG